>JAHWGI010000011.1:2997500-3141241 GCA_029379305.1 Frankliniella fusca
CCATGGGAATTGATTTCCCATGGTGTTGAATTTCCCTCTGATTTTTGGCCCATTTTTTTTCATGGTGAAAATATCCCCATGGTAACTGTGCATGGAATGCCCCATAGTGGAATCGAGCCCATGGAGAAAGCAAACCATGCGGAAGACCATGGTAAATCTTACGGACAAAAGATAGTGAGCAAGTCCAAAATTAACTTTATGGACAGAACGAAACATGATTCCAGGGTGTCGAAAGCGAGGCAGAGCCGAATCCGTGGTCCATTTTTACCTAGGCCAAGCCGTTTTCAAGTTACCAGAAAAATGTACTCAGATGTCAATGAAATTAAAATGGCACTACTAAAATTCGCAAAATATGCTTCATACCAAATTTCAGGTCGATATTTGAATAGATACCGATTTTACAGCGTTTTGAATCCTCATGGGAAATTCAAGCCTCCATGGGATAATTTTAACACCATGGGAGAAGACACACCATGACAGTATTGTCCATGGTGTTTCGTGGCTCCATGGTGTTGCAAACCCCGGGCCATGGTGTATGCAAATCCCATGCCATGGTGTTACAAATCCCATGCCATGGTGTTGTGAGACCCATGGTGTTCTAGTAATTCTCCGTGGTTAAAATCATTTTTACATGGAAAGTCATCCATGGGATCCCATGGAGCCCATGGTTTTTTAGGACTGGGTGGCCGGTGATTCCCTCGGTCCCTAGAAGCGCCGCGACGGCCCCCCGACCCCGACGCCTCGTCGGCGCCTCCAGGAGTCAGGTGCCAGGTGCCGTGCTGGAGGCCTGTAGGGTGATCCCGCACAATGTTTTCGGCTCTCTGTCCTTGTCGCTCTCAGGGGGCAAATCCAGAGGGAGCGAGAGAGAGGTCACTACTGAAGGCTGTTCGGAATCAGAGCCTGCTGGCTGACAAGTGGTTAGGAGGCGGCATGGCGTGTCACACGTGACGTCACCGACCCCGCCCCGCGGCTGTTTTCAGTGGGAATGTACTGTTTTCCGCGAAGGAAATAATGTGCGCAGTACAAGGAGGAGCAGGTGTCGTGCAGAGTAATGGGCAGGACTCTAACTGCGGATAAATCATTTCGGAGGAGGAGGAGTCGAGGTAGGAGGAGCAGTGGAGGAGGAGGAGGAGGAGGAGGAGGAGGAGGAGGAGGAGGAGGAGGAGGAGGAGGAGGGGGAGGAGGAGGAGGAGGAGGAGGAGGAGGAGGAGGAGGAGGAGGAGGAGGAGGAGGGGGAGGAGGAGGAGGAGGAGGAGGAGGAGGAGGAGAGGAAGGGGTAGGAGTAGCAGCAGGAGCAGCAGCAGGTGTATAGCAGCAGGAGGTCGCATCACACACATGACCGAAACTGCTGTCACACCCTCCTACACGCGACCTCCCCACGACGCGGTGGTAGTCACACTTGCATGTGTGACACATATCGCATTAGTTTTTCCGGTGTCGTTCACCCCCTGTTATCTGAGCCGGAGGCGCTGTGGAGCCACTGGCTGGAGGACGGCTCGCGGCTGCCGCAGGCTATGCGCGCCCACGCTGCGGCCAGGGACTTCCCTCTGCCAGCCACGCGCCGCCCGCAGCTCCGCACGTCGCGTAGCAGGGCGTGTCCCATCTCTCTCTCTCTCTCTCTCTCTCTCTCTCTCTCTCTCTCTCTCTCTCTCTCTCTCTCTCTCTCTCTCTCTCTCTCTCTCTCTCTCTCTCTCTCTCTCTCTCTCTCTCTCTCCTGTAAAACCAAGTGTACACTTGTTTAACACTTAGAAGAATGTGCAGCTCAATATTAACGTCATGCACGTGTTTAACTCAACAGCAACTGTGCTCAATTGCTCAACACCGTAGTTGTGCACTTGCAAGTAAGTATTAAACAAGGAAAGTGTTGTGCGGCGCAGTTAAACACTTGGAACTGCACATCTTCGGTGCTGATCACTGTGAGAAGTGCACAGCTCTTGAGTTGAGCACATTGCACCTGACAACCAGGGAGTTGCAAACTTCCAGGTATTTAGCAGTTGCAGACTTCGGATTTGGACCAGTGCTGCCAAAAAAGTAGGCAAAACCCGCCCAACACACAGCTGTGCGGAGCGGGCGGTATTCACGCCTTCCTACTAGGCCATTCCTCTGCACACGTGTGTCGTTGTTGCCTAGTAGTCAGGCGCGAATACCGCCCGCTCCACACAGCTGTCTGTGTGTTGGGCGGTTTTTGCCTACTTTTCTGGCAGCACTGCTTGGGACTGCTTCATGAGGGGCGGAAAGGGCAGAGAGAAGAGATCTCAGTGAGCGGAATCACCTGTAACAGCGCCGCGCGGTCACTTCCCTCCCCTCCCCGCCCCGCGCAGCCGGGTCTTTCTCGAACTCCCAATAAAGTGACGCGCGACAGTGAATTAGTGTCCGTCCTGCTCGGCTCGGCTCAGTTTGGCTGGTGCTTGGCCCGGCTCGGCTCTGCTTGGCTCTGCTCTGCTCGACTCGGCAGCGCGGCCGAGGTATTGTTTCGTACTTCACTACACGACGACTACTACTTGTTCGTGACCGGCCGCGGTGCAGCCGAGTGTCAAACGGGAAGGTTATTAGCGCGTGCATGGGACGGGGGTGTCGGTGTTCGGAGCGCGTCCGCGTCGGTGTCGTGTCGGACGGAAGCAAGCCGCGTGTTGTTCAGAGCGAAGCGCTTACGTCAGATATTTTAATTGCGATTGCAGTTCGCGCGCGATGGGATTTCTCGAAGCGGCCCGTCCGCCCGCGGGCGTGCTGGCTGCGCGGCGCTGCGCGGGCCTCCTCGCGGGAGTATAGTGGTTAGCGGCTTAGCAGTGATGACACACGTGCACCATCCGCCCGTTGTATTTGAAAAATATATATATATATATAATATACATAATAATTTTAGTTGTAAAATCGTAAATTTTGAACAATTTTCGTTACTCGCGATTTGCAATTCATGTTGTTACATCACGATCGATCACGATAGTTGATCGTAAATATGGGAACGCCAATTTGTGGTCGTTTCAGCATGACAACTCATGTCATTTTTTTTTTCATTTTTTTTTTTTAGGCAACGGAGTTGCATTCTAAAGTCGCTTTGAAACGTTTGTCAATTGTTTTATATGGCTCCTTACGTGAGGAAAAGAAACCACTCCAAGGATTTTGATAATATTTCCTACACTAATAGTACGTAAACTTGTATACTCACTCTTTAAGTTCAATATCAACTTTTAGAGAAAGAAATTTAAAGCTGTGGCAAACATCTGGAGCTATGTAGCTATGGAGTTTAAATTTAACTATATAGCTGAACGCTTTGCTCTTTTGCTAAATGTAATGTGGAACTGTTAACTTGCAAGCTATAAAGCCCCAAACGTTCGCCGTCCCTATTTTTAGTTAAAATTTTAGATTCATTATAGGTAAGACAATTTTTCTCTTTTTCTGAGCTTGATGCTGTCACTGCACTGTTGAAATGTTCTAGAAATTGCTTGTGGTTACGGACTCTTGTTTGTCGTGTTCTCTGTGTAATCACCGGAGGCGTGAATAAGTGAATGAGTGAGTGAGTGAGTGAGTGAATGAGTGAGTGAGCGAGTGAGTGAGTGAGTGAGTGAGTGAGTGAGTGAGTGAGTGAGTGAGTGAGTGAGTGAGTGAGTGAGTGAGTGAGTGAGTGAGCGAGTGAGTGAGTGAGTGAGTGAGTGAGTGAGTGAGTGAGTGAGTGAGTGAGTGAGTGAGTGAGTGAGTGAGTGAGTGAGTGAGTGAGTATGAGTGAGTGAGTGAGTGAGTGCATCCTGGCCGCCCAGCACGTGTTTCCCCGCAACATGATAAGCCACTCTGTCCGGCATATGGCACTTATTAGTGCAGGTCCGATAACCTCAACTCAACACTTGCTCTCTGGAAGTTGATACGACATGACACTGTTACAAAAACAATCACTTGCTGCCATAGCTGCTGCGCAGTCCGCTCCGGTCCGTACACTACATCAACAAAAGTGCGTGAGTGTTACACACCTTAAATGTAGAAATATCTATGCAACACGAGGGTTCAAAATTTCGACACAAATTCATATTTGTACGGGTGGCAATTGAGCAAATGGAAATTCGCACACCCGCATGGGAGCGACATTTACTCACTTACTTCCGTTTCCGGTGTAATTTGTTGTTAAGTGAGAGTTTAGGATCCTCGCTCTTTTAGAGAAAGAATCTACAACACCACTCAAATTAAGTGAGACAAAGGATAAAAACCCTCACTCAAAAAGGGCGAGGTTTCCCAATCCTCGCTCAAATAGGGCAAGGTTTTTTTAGACTATTTCCCTAAATTGAGCGAGAAAACCAAACCTCGCTCTCAAAGAGTGAGAGAAAATTTCTCGCTCTCCTGAGGGCGAGAATCCTCGCTCTGGTATTTACAGTGTTGGGCTGCCTTTGTTTTTATTTTTATTTATTTTTTTTTTATTTTAAGAAATGAAGACCTTGCTTTGTTTTGAGCTAAAAAATTTTTTTCTGAAAGTTCTTGGCACATATTACATTACATAAATATATAAATATTTGTTTTGCCTTTTCATGTTTAGGGAATTAACGAATACGTTTTCGGTCGGGTAGGTGCAGCAGTGCGGCGGTGACTTATTGCCTGCTCCGATTTGAACGGTTCCATCTCAAGCCAAGTCAATGTCGAGCCGTGTGGTGAGGCGGGTGAGGAGGTGGGGTTGGGTTGGGTTGGGTGGGGCGGGGCGGGGCGGGGCGGGGCGGGGCGGGGCGGGGCGGGGCGGGGCGGGGCGGGGCGGGGCGGGGCGGGGCGGGGGCGGGGCGGGGCGGGGCGGGGCGGGGCGGGGCGGGGCGGGGCGGGGCGGGGCGGGGCGGGGCGGGGCGGGGCGGGGCGAGGCGGGGCGGGGCGGGGCGGGGCGGGGCGGGGCGGGGCGGGGCGGGGCGGGGCCCGGCGGAGGCAGTGCACTCCCTCATGCTCACACGCCCCCCGGAGGCCCCTCAGCGTCCTGCGCCGCTAAACCCGAGGACACCCAGTCGGGTTAAGTCGGGCCGACGGCGACCGGTGCGGCAGCGCGCGGGCACATCCGTAAATACGGAGCACCGGGGAGGGAAGTCCTGGACTCGCACGCGTGCCCCGCCTGCAAAGGGCCGGTCTCCAAAACACGAAGCAGCGAGGCAGGTAAAGTCGAGCTGTTATGTGAGGCTTATTCCCTCTCGCCGTTCGAAATGCCTACGTATGTCAGAGTGCTGGATTCTGCTGTTTTGCGACCAGAAAATCTAATTCTTCAAACAAAGAAACTCCCCTACAAGGAACTTTTATTCCTTTATTTCTTTATAAGAAGAGCAGTCTTCAGAACGAGGAACGGAAAGCAGCTGAAAACACCGTTTGACCTTAAAACAGAAAATTTTTAGAATTAGGGTCATATGTTTCATTGTACTTTATTTAAGGAAGAAAAGAAAATCCTTGATTGAACGACGATCTTACCGCTCGCTCGTACCAAGGATTATCTGGGAGCGTGGCTTTACTTTTGAAACTTCCAGCTCTTTTGCTGGTCTTCGATATTGAAGTAGATGGACTTTGAAGATAAATTTCTGAAAAACTTATGAACTGAAGCGCAGGAACCGAGGCATGAACTCGACTTCCGCCCAGGGGCTAACTATTCGCGCGTTTTTTCACAAACGTTTTGCACAAATTTATGCGTTTATTTGAGCACTTTCGTCCATAATTTTGTTCAAAATCATAAAATTTCGTGCACAAATTTGTTCAAAACAAAACGCAGGTTTAATTTATTTGAACAAGCGTTTGCACCAAAACGTACAAATACAGTCAGCAGCGTACCGGCTTACCGACCTGCACTGACTACTCTGGTGGCGCCCACACGGTAAAAACGATGTCTGATTTTTTGAGGGAAAAAGGAAAATTTTGAGGAGCACCCGTACTTTGAGGAAAAGTCCTTAGATTTTGAGGAAATCTCCTCAAAAAATGAGGAATTTTTCCTTAAATTTTGAGGAGACTTCCTCAAAATCTTCGGACTTTTCCTCAAAGTATCGTACGGGTGCTCCTCAAAATTTTCTTTTTACCCTCAAAAACTCAGACATCGTTTTTACCGTGCATGTAAGTGCAAGATACACCAAAGAAAATAAGACAACACACACACACACATTTTTCGCGCATCCTGCGGCTGCGTGCGCGGCGCCTTGACCCGCCCTTACCCAACGGGGACCTTGCCCTGCCATATTCGCGCGCGGCCCGTCCTGGTCCTGACCCGGAGAGGAGGCCCTGTTTGTTTTAGCACTGCTCCACGCTCGGCTCTGCCCGACCCATATTCCGTCTCGCTCGCACCCTCGGGGGCCCCCGGCCCGGGTCTCGTCCACCACCTGCCGTCTCTCTCGCACCCTCAGGGGGCCCCGGCCCGGGTCTCGTCCACCACCTGCCGTCTCTCTCGCACCCTCAGGGGGCCCCGGCCCGGGTCTCGTCCACCACCTGCCGTCTCTCTCGCACTCTCAGGGGGCCCCGGCCCGGGTCTCGTCCACCACCTGCCGTCTCTCTCGCACCCTCAGGGGGCCCCGGCCCGGGTCTCGTCCACCACCTGCCGTCTCTCTCGCACCCTCAGGGGGCCCCGGCCCGGGTCTCGTCCACCACCTGCCGTCTCTCTCGCACCCTCAGGGGGCCCCGGCCCGGGTCTCGTCCACCACCTGCCGTCTCTCTCGCACTCTCAGGGGGCCCCGGCCCGGGTCTCGTCCACCACCTGCCGTCTCTCTCGCACCCTCAGGGGGCCCCGGCCCGGGTCTCGTCCACCACCTGCCGTCTCTCTCGCACCCTCAGGGGGCCCCGGCCCGGGTCTCGTCCACCACCTGCCGTCTCTCTCGCACCCGCGAGCGCGCGCGGGACTCTGACGACGGCGAGATGCTTTTGTCTGCGTGTCCCGCGCCGGGCGGGGCGGGGCCGCCCGGGCCGTCTGGACAGCGGGGAGTCCTCGTTGACGCCCTGGTGCGCCACGTCCTCGGCTCCGCACGGGGGGAGTGAGTGAGTGAGAGAGGGAGAGAGAGATGAGGGATGGTGAATAATGGAAGCAGAACACAAACGCTTTTCAAAAGTCGCGGGCTAGCTCCCCCGCACGTTGTCCTTGAGTCCGCCAGCGCCGCCGGCCGCCGCGCCTCTATGTCGTGATGCGAATTCAACCGCGGAGGGGAAACAATCGGGCTGCGATTAAAAAGTCCCGCACGAATAATAATCCCCGACTTGTCGCGCCGTGCGAGGCGAGAGAGACGCGTCGGGTCCAAGGGGCGGCCAACTCACGTATTTCTGTGTACACTTGCCTTGTATTTCTTGTATTGCCAATGTATTTTTCGGTATTTTTCTCGTATTTTTGTTGAGTGTTTCTATGCATTTCTGTGCATTGTACAGTATTTCCTTGTATTTTTTAGTGTATTTCTAGAGATACACAGGTGTTATATTCGAATACTTCCGGTGTCTAATTAGGGAAACTCGATACCGAATCAAATCCAAACTTATTGGAGATTCGATTTATATTTCAAACTCTTCGCACAGCCCTAAGTTAGAGTCCTAGAGTGACATTCCAGGACTCTACCCGAAGTGTGCGAATGGGAATTTACCCCTTACCACCCATACACTGTAAAATTTTTGACTGTCATTTGACAATTATCGTCCGGATAAAAGTGGAACATGATAAATTTGTCATAATGAGCTTAAAAATTATTTGTCATTTGCCTATGACGGTAAATTCGTCTAAAATCAATCGATTTTGATCATTTTCCTGTCAAAAGATAGATGTTTTGTCATATATCAGACAAAAAAATTTTCATAGGCAGACAATTTCTTTGTCATACAGTAAAGACAAAAAAAATTTCAAGAAGTATATTGTCACATAAACAGATAATTTGTCATAAACAAAACATGAATTAATTGTCACAAAATATGTAGTAAAATGACGAAAACTTTTAACAGTGTACAGGCGTGCGAGATTCTCATACTCGAGTTTCTTGCGCCGAGCCGGTGCCGGTGCCGGTGCCACAAGAGCATTCAGGAGCGGGTGAGTCACCCTCGAGCTGCCCCTGCCCCTGCCCGGTCCGGGAGGTTCCACGAGGAGTTCCAGAAGTCGAACAGAAACTGGAGGGAGGTCGAGCAGGCGGCCCACTCCTGCTCTGCCTCTCTTGCACTCTCCTCTCCTCCTTCCTCTCTCTCTCTCTCTCTCTCTCTCTCTCTCTCTCTCTCTCTCTCTCTCTCTCTCTCTCTCTCTCTCTCTCTCTCTCTCTCTCTCCCGATCTCTCACGCACGCACAGCGACAAGATCGTGCAGCAGGCAATACGTCATAAAACTGCAAGGTCCTGACCGGGCCGGTCTCTGCTTTGTATTCCGCCCCTGTGACACGTCCATGCTGCGCCGACTGACTAAAGCCCAGCAGGTGGGGTGGGGTGGGGTGGGGTGGGGCGGGGTGGGGATGGGTGGGGATGGGTGGGGCGGGGATCTGATCTGACGCGCAGCGATAGAGGCACGTTTTGTCGGGGTCCCCTCTAGTACCTCTACTACAAACACCTCTAATTTTGATTAGAGGTAAATTTACCTCTACGGCAATATACCTCTAATAATATTGCTGCGAAAATACCTCTACAAGATTTACCTCTACGGTTGGGAGTAAAACACAGAGTTGGGAATTTACCTCTAAAAAGTTTTAGGAGTAAAACCTCTCCTACTGTGTTTTACATGTAAACCTTGACGCGGCATTACCTCTCTACACCTTATATGAAAATTGCGCATTTCGGGAAAGGCGTGCAACGGTCACCCGGCGAGAGCCGCAGTGGTCGAAAAAGGAATAGGTATCATGGTCGGAGCACACCTCAAATTCATTTTGTAAAAGCTATTTAAAAAAAAATTGAAAAATTGGTAGGCCCCTACCTAACTCGCAACCTGCGAGCCCCGCCTGCTTAACTTCGGAGTTCTGATGGGATCCGGTGTGTTCCAGGCGACCGCCACCCCGCGGGCACGAGAAGTCCTCTCCGCTTCGGGGAGAGTCCCCGCTTAAGGCTGGCGGCCTGTCAGGCCCGCCGTACTACCCTATTTAAACAGCGCCTTGAAGCCGTAGGTAGCATTTCAGACCAACGACTGGGCACCACCGGACCGCATGACCGGTCAGTGGGAGGTAGAGGCAAGGAAGGACGATAGAGGGGGAGAAAAGCAGAAAGAGAAGTTTTTGCGGAAGAGTAAGCGTACGGTTGGTTAGACCTGTACTGACCCGCTCCCGCACAGGTCATGGAAAAGCTGTTTACTAAGGAGCCAGATTCATAGGCCTTACTTCCCCACGAGGGACCACCCCCCGTGGCATGGGACGGAACTTCCTGACAACTCGCTTTCGCTGCCAGTGAAGAACCTACCTGGGAATTGAACCCAGGCCCCAAGTGCCGAGTCTCATGACACCCCGCGGCTTTCGTGGTACTAAGACCACTAGACCGTCGGCGATTCCACGGGGGAGCTCCGTTGAAATGGGGGGTTTGAATTCCACGCCAAGCTGCTGTCCTCGGAAAAATTTTTGTTTTATAGCAAGATTTGAACCCGGGTTCTGCGGCCCCCGGAACATTACTATGCCGGCACGGCTACGACGCCACGGTACACGATGCCTGCCCACTAGGGGTGATGCTGCGAAGAGCCGTATTCGCCGACTGACCGACTTACTGACGTACCTCTGAGTGCCTGCCTGACCCAAGGGGCGGCCAACCAATATATTTCTGTTTACGCATACGGCACATACTTCGTATTTCTTGTATCTCTCGTGTATTTTTCTGTACTTTTCGTGTATTTTTGATAATTATTTTTAAGAAGTACTCATACTCAGTATTTTATATGTCCTCGTATTTTTCTGTGTATTTCTTGAATTTTCTTAGAAATATACGTGTATTTTGGTGTACACCATTTCTTCGAGCTGGCCGTCCCTTGGCCTGACCGACTGACTGACTGACTGGACTGAGTGACTGACTGACTGACTAACTGATTGACTTACTGACTGATTTACTGACTGATTGATTTACTAACCGATTGATTTACTGACTGATTGATTTACTGACTGATTGATTTACTTATTGATTTACTGACGACTGACTGACTGACTGACTGACTGACTGACTGACTGACTGACTGACTGACTGACTGACTGACTGACTGACTGACTGACTGACTGACTGACTGACTGACCGACTGACTATTTACTGACCGACTGACTGACTATTGACCGACCGACTGACTGACTGATCGACTGACCGACTGACTGACTGACTGACTGACTGACTGACTGACTGACTGACTGACTGACTGACTGACTGACTGACTGACTGACTGACTGACTGACTGACTGACTGACCGACTGACTATTTACTGACCGACTGACTGACTGATCGACTGACCGACTGACTGACTGAACGCGGCAGGAGCAGCAGGTGCCAATGGCCGGCGGTGCCACGCGCGGCGCGTCCGACGGGAAGTAAAGTCAGGTCCAGGGCGGGGCGGGGCGGGGCGGGGCGGGGCGGGGCGGGGCGGGGCGGGGCGGGGCACGAGGTGCGAGGAGCAGGTTCGGGTGCAGGCGGGCCGGTCAGGTCCGGTGCAGGACCTTCAAGAGGAGCACCTTACCTCACCTCACCTCACCGCCTTTGCACGGCATTGCGACCTTGGCATTGGCCTCGTGCGGTGCGGACGCTACGCCACGCCACGCCACCGGGCCAGGAGGGCACGGCACGGCGGGACAGGGCGGGGCATAGCCGCGACTGATTCAGAAGATCGCTCTCATCCCTCCGTCCTCGTCGCACCTTCAGCGTTGCCCTATGCTGACCATGGTAGTGCGACATGAGTGCGACGAGGACAGAGTTATGAAAACGATCTCCGGAATCGCTCGGCAGGATGGGGCAGGAGGCCGACAGGTACCATGGGTAGGCAGACCCGCGCAACACGGCTGCGTATTTCCTGTTACAAAGTATGCTACTCGGAGGCAATTCGGGTCCATTTTTACTCGCGGTGCTTCCTCAGCTGGGGGCTAATTAGTCATCATTGGTACCGCCTCGCCGCTGTCCTTTCGAACGTCGCCATCCACGACACTGCCTCGACACGAGGTCCTGGTACGTACTTCGCAGGTACCGAAACCCGATCAGCCCGCGCTATTTTTCGCGCCTTTTGAGAGGCGATCTTCTACCAGACTCGGAGAGGCGAAGAGGAGAGAAGGAGAGAAGAGGAGGAAGAAGAAGAAGAGGAGAAAGAGGTGGTGTGAGAGGGGAAGGATGGAGAGGAGGAAGAGGAGGAGGAGGAGGAGGAAGAGGAGGAGGAGGAGGAGGAGGAGGAGGAGGAGGAGGAGGAGGAGGAGGAGGAGGAGGAGGAGGAGGAGGAGGAGGAGGAGGAGGAGGAGGAGGAGGAGGAGGAGGAGGAGGAGGAGGAGGAGGAGGAGGAGGAGGAGGAGGAGGAGGAGGAGGAGGAGGAGGAGGAGGAGGAGGAGGAGGAGGAGGAGGAGGAGGAGGAGGAGGAGGAGGAGGAGGAGGAGGAGGAGGAGGAGGAGGAGGAGGAGGAGGAGGAGGAGGAGGAGGAGGAGGAGGAGGAGGAGGAGGAGGAGGAAGTAGAAGAAGTAAAAGAAGAAAGGGGAGGGGGGTGTCTGAACCCGGACCTTGCTACGTGTAATTAATTAGTACCAGTGCAGTGAGCAGCGACCCGGACAAGGAGGACGGGGAGAGAGACTGAGAGAGGGGAGCAGAGGGGAATGAAATACTAGTCGATAGCAAGGGGGGAGAGGGGTGGCGAATAGTGACGGAGGAGCGGAAAGGAGGGGAAGAGAAGCCAAGGAAAATGGAGAGAAGCGACAGTCACTTTGAATTTTAGATTTTAATGAAAGTAAACCATTTTGCATTTGCTTTCTTTTTCTTTTCTTTTTCAAAAATTCCATTGATTTATTGTCCCATGTATTCTTGCTCTTTTTCTTAATTTTGCTCAAAGTAATTCACGTTTGAATTCAACAATTTAGGACAGGAGTAGTGAGGGGTCGGAAAGATAAAAACTTCGAAGCGATCGTTTAAGAAGGCGGTTGTGTTGAGTGGGCGAGACCTGACTTACAGATTTCCACAAAATCGTTGATCTATTTTCGCCTACCCTTTTTTTTTTGTCGTACGCTTGTGGGTTCTAGCGGTTCCGAGTAGGCCTAGCCCAGAAATCTGCCGCCCCTTGAACTGTTGGCCGTGACAGTGGCAACTTTTTATTAGCCCTTTAAAGTGGATACTATCTCGCCCTCTCCGCTTTTTCCGTTAACTTTGACAATAATTGTTGTGTCTCCGATTGATTGACCGAATTTATAGGAATAGAAATAAGGGCTGTAACGGACATGACCACCTGTGTCACGGTTAACTAACTGTCGGTGACCCTTGTGCCCTTGTGGATCCACCTTCGGGTGGCCTTTCGCTCGCACCTTAAGGCCGTGTCCGGTTAGTGCGACAAGGACAGAGAGACGAGACCTCTGTGCGGAATCACCCTCTAGGCTAGCACGAGAGCGGGCGACAATTTCGGGAATCATGGGTACAAAAGCCTATGGGAATCATAATTATAAAAATTAAGGGAAATCAATGAAAACCACTACAACAAAGCGGGAAACAACTGGGATCAGTTATATTTAGCCGAAATCAGCCTTTATGTCGCTAGAAACAGTTAGACATGAAAATATATGGATGCACTGTAAATCGAGGAGTCAGAAATCACGCTCTCAGGGGAGCGAGATTGGTGACCCAAATTTTGTCACTCCTGGGGAGTCATATTATTAAATATCACTCCTTTTGAGTCGCTTCTATGACTCAAAACGAGCGATATCTAGTGATCTCGCTCGATTTGAGTGAGGCTTATCACTCCAAATGAGCGATATAGAATTTCCTCACTCCTTTAGGGCAACGTTATATGCCTCGCTCAATTTCAGTCAGAAACATGACTCTCAGATTTACAGTGTGGGAATTATTCACTCTAAATGACCATGGACTTTTATTGTTACCAGCCCCTGGACTTTTTTATTGAGCATGCCTAAGCCGTATACAATAATGTGTATACTGTACGATACTGTAGTTAGTTACATTTTGGAAGATTTCGTTACTAGCTAGTTACAAAATTTTCAAAAATGTAACGAACTATACACAATATTGTATCCGGTTTAGGCATGCTCAAAAAAGTGCAGGGGCTGGTAACAATAAAAGTCCATGTTCTATTAGAGTGTTGGGACTCAATCATTCCGGGAATCATGTGTACACATTAAAGGGGACTGGTCGCTCCCTCGCCAGCACACGGGGGTCAGACGAGCGCTCCGCCCAGTAAGTAGGCAGCCCACCGTACATGACTGCACGTGTAGCTGCCCGGGCCCGGGCGCGAGCCGAATCAGCGCTTGGCGCTCATCACCTACAACCAGGGTTGGGAACGTTTAATAAACGAATAACGCCGTAACAGCGTTTTCGTTATCGTTTGTTAACGATAACGCATTACTATTTTTGCATGCCTGTAACGTCAACGCTAACGCGTTACTTTTCGCCAGTAACGGTGTGACGACGTTGTCGTTACTTTGCGCCAGAATGCCCGCGAATGAACACCGAGACTTCCCCCGGGTGGCAGTTTTATTTTTGAAATTCAACACTGCTTTCCCATCAAGTGCCAGTATAGAGCGCTTTTTCTCCACAACGGGGCACAATTTCTCGAAGCTAAGAACGAGGCTGGCTGACAGTACCCTCGAGAGGGAGGTTCTTTTAAAAGTGAACAACAGGTTAAAGTAGGGAACGAGAAAGTGAGAAAAACAGTTAAAAAGAAGTTCTCTGGGGAAGGAGAAAGTGAGAATTATTTTTTTCCTTATTGCATTAAGATCAATAATGCATTATTTTAAGTTTGAGTTTAAGTTTGAAGACAGTTAAATATTTGTCAATAATAGCACTTCTTTTCTATTTTCTGTTATAAACCCCTCTCGGGTTTTTGACGTCATCAGTTACGTCATAAGTGCAAAAATCATGACCTCGTAAATCACAAAAACATCACAGGTCATCGTGAGAAAAATGTTTTCCTTGGGTGCCGCGTGAGAAAACACCTTACGGCGTTGATCGGATCAATTTTGTCTCCCACGGCATTCTTGCATGCATGAGCGCATCTTCGATTATCTTTGCTGACGGTGGCGGAGAACCATATCGCAGTTAATGCCTTTGACAGTTTTCAGAAAGTGAGTCTCTTTCACTGGGCCGTCCGAGACAGTTTTTGTGCCTTTGAGCCTGAGCCCTTCCGTTTTCTCCGCTTCGCGCGCTCCAGTTTTCCCTCCATTACATTCCCTCCACCGTTCCCCCCCCCCTCCTCTTCTCCTCCCCTCCCCCTCTCTGCGGACGGTTCCGTGCTACAGTGAAGGCTGTGAAGTGCAACGGCTGCCAAAATCACCAATCTGAGAGAGAACTTGTTGAGGTGAATAGGTAAATATTAAGGATTCGTAGCCGATGATTTGCTTCCTTTTTCAAAGGTGGACAATTTTGTCTAAATTTTTATTTGCGGTCCCCTGTTTGAATGTCCGTGGCATGATGCTTGTGGTTTTCCTATGACTTGAACTTGTCCATACGGCTCGGCTCGTTCCACGTGTGGTCTGCCTCTGCCGGTTCTGGGAGACCCCTAGCCTCAGAATGCAGTAGTTTTTCTCGTTTTGTTTTGACAATACACCTGTCATTTTTTGAAGTTATTTCTGGAGAAAAATTTCACTACCCTACTCGCTTATTTTGATGCATGCATGTTTATTTTTTTGATTTTCATCCTTTTGAAAGTCAGTTTTCTCAAGTATTAAGGTTATGACACTCAAATTGCATCATTTCTTCATACATGGGCTTCTTAAAACTTCTGAGGTCGTCTATTTGTGTCAGTCTTAGGTGAGATATCTCACAAGAAAACTACAAGGAGCAGGAGGCATCAAATGTCAAGAGATCTGCTGTTAAGTGTAAAATCTCTCTTGTTGCAGAGCTCAGCAGAATCCTGTGGCTCTATCAGTCATCACAAACACAGACTTTGTAAGCTTTTCTTCCATAAATAGTGAGTATCCGCTATTTTTCATTGTTAGTCTTCTCAGCATATGTTCTTACTTTATTGGTCCCTCTGTGTGCTTGTCAGCCAGGTCATTTGCAAAAATGGCTGAATCCGGGGAGAAACTGTCAAAAAATGAACTCAAGAGGAGGTTGAAAGCCGAGCAAAAGGCCAAGGAAAAGGCCGAAAAAGAAAAGGAGAAGACTGACCAGCCTGTTGCAGCAACCAAGAAGCAAAGCTCTACCCCTGTAGCTGAGGAAGAGATCAATCCCTCTGAATACCGTCGCATTCGCTCTCTTGCTATTACTAAGTTAAAAGAAACAGGGGACCACCCTTACCCTCATAAATTTCATGTTTCAATATCATTAGATGAATTTATTGAAAAATTCAGTCATGTGAACGATGGAGAAATGCTGGAAGAGGTTGTGAGCGTAGCAGGAAGAATCCATGCTATTCGTGATTCTGGAGCAAAGTTAGTATTCTATGACCTTCGAGGAGAGGGCAAGAAGATCCAGGTCATGGCTAATGCTAAACTGTATGAATCTGAAGAAAAGTTTGCGGCAGACATTGGTAAGATTCGCAGAGGTGATATTATTGGCTGTCTTGGTAAACCAGGGAAAACAAAGAAGGGTGAATTGTCCATCATGCCTAGCAAAATTACTCTCCTCTCTCCTTGTCTGCATATGTTGCCTCATCTACACTTTGGAGTAAAGGACAAGGAAACAAGATACAGGCAGAGGTATCTTGATCTTATCATTAATGAAGCTACCCGTAATAAGTTCATTATTCGCACTAAGATTATTTCATATGTGCGCCGTTTCTTTGATCAAATGGGTTTTCTAGAAGTTGAAACCCCTATGATGAATATGATTGCTGGTGGAGCGACTGCCAAACCTTTTATCACCCATCACAACGAGCTGAAGCTTGATCTCTTCATGAGAATTGCCCCAGAACTGTACCTTAAAATGTTGGTTGTTGGCGGCCTGGACAGAGTTTATGAAATTGGAAGACAATTTCGCAATGAAGGCATTGATTTGACTCACAACCCTGAGTTCACTACTTGTGAATTTTATATGGCTTATGCTGATAGTTCTGACTTAATGAAAATCTCTGAAGACTTGCTGTCTGGCATGGTGAAGAGCATATTTGGTAGTTATCAAGTTAAATACCACCCTGAAGGACCGGAAGGCCCTGAAGTCGTCATTGATTTCACTCCACCTTTCAAGCGCATTTACATGTTCCCTGCCCTTGAAGAGATCCTTAAAGTTAAATTGCCTGACCCAACCAAACTGTCTACTCCAGAAGCTGTGAAGATGTTGAGTGATTTATGCGAGAAACAGGGTGTGGAGTGTCCTGCTCCCAGGACAGCTGCTCGCTTGCTTGACAAGCTAGTGGGAGAGTATTTAGAAGAGACGTGCATCAACCCTACCTTTATCTGTGACCACCCTCAGATCATGAGCCCCCTGGCCAAGTGGCATAGGAATACACCTGGTCTCACTGAAAGATTTGAGTTGTTTGTAATGAAGAAAGAAGTGTGCAATGCTTACACTGAATTAAATGATCCTTTCGTGCAGCGAGAAAGATTTGAACAACAAGCCAAAGACAAAGCTGCTGGTGATGATGAAGCTCAATTAATTGATGAGAATTTCTGTACATCTTTGGAATATGGCCTTCCACCAACTGGAGGTTGGGGTCTTGGCATTGATCGTCTCACCATGTTCCTAACTGATTCCAACAATATTAAGGAAGTCCTTCTCTTCCCTGCTATGAAACCAGATGATCCCAACAAGCCAAAGGATGATGAAATCAGTGAAAGTTGATATTTCTGTAATTGTTAAATCCACCTAGCATTGTGGCCATGAATTTCCTCAGATGTCATTATGCTACTAACAAAACACATTTGAATGGTTTTGAACTTCAGAGTAAATCCTCCATTGTAAAAAGAAAATTTTAGTATTGGAAACTATTTATATTTATTACTAGCTGTAGTTCCTTGGTTAAGATTTTATGTATCACTGAATCCTTAATAAATGTGTGGATTTCAAAGAATAATCCTTATTTCCAATTTGCTCTTATTTTCTAACCAGTATATTGACTCAAATACACAATAGCATATACATTTTAATTGCTAAGTGTTACAAGTCCTGAGGACTACTGAGATCACAGTGTAAGCCGATTTGTTTCAGATACCCCAGTAACACACCAAGGCAGCAACAACATACACTCTCGAAGTTGATGTGCAGTGAAACAAGTAGAAAAAGTCTATGATACAGTAGAGCAGGAAAAATAAGAAACACTAATATGCAAGATGACGTAAGCTACAATTGATGAAATTACAAAGTAAAACTTGAAAAAAATTAAATTTTACAAGCAAATACGTATTGTAAAATAATATTTACTTACGTTAAGATTAATGTTATCAACATTTTTAAAATTTAACTTACATGAGAAAATAAACAGTAAAATATTATTTTAGATGAATGCCAACAAAAATTATTTCTTATATGTTCGGGACTTAATATTAACATTGCCTTTTAGGTATTTTCAGAAAGCTTATTCGGTAAAATATAGTATACAGAAATGACTCTCAGGCAAAAGACAATCTTGCAGGACTATCAAAATCTATTAAATCTCCATTAGGCAAAGGCTTTGTTGGAATTATACTTTCACGGACTGGCATAAGGCTTGGTCGATCTAGAAAAGTATGGAAAATTATTATTTTCAGATTTTTAGACAAAATAAATCAATCACAAATGCAAACAGAGAAAAAAAATGAATTTTTCATGTCCCTACCTTTTGGTGTGATTGGTCTGGGAATCAGAGATGTTCTTTTCCTACTTCCAGGGGTAGACATCCTCTTGTTCAGAGGTGTTTTACTCTGTGGAGTTCCAACAGGAGAGTGCAAAGTGGGTGATCCTAGTGCTAACAAATGAATAAGATTGGATGAATAATACATTTTTCTCCCTTGAGATTAGATTAGATTAGATTATGTTTACATCCTATTTAGAGGAAGCACTCACAAGAATTTGCACTGTGATTGAGAACATCAAATGCAACTCTGTTGCGGGGCGTGTTGATTCTCAAACTCCTCCTAGCAGCAGACTTCAGGATACTCTTAGTAGGCTCTGTTTTTAAAACAGGAGAAGCTGGGCTTTGATTGAATACATCCTAGAATAAAAACAAAAATTAAAAAGGTACTTATAAAAAAGTGCACTTGGTACACTTATGATGACAGACACTCACATTAGATGATTCCATGCTCATTCTTTTTCCAATTTGAGAGGCGCGAAGTTGTGCAACAGCTACTTTGGGTGAGGGCGATAATGGGAGACTTTTATTAAGGGGTGAAGCAGCAGGAGATTGTAAAGCACGTACTGCTGAATGAGTCAAAACTTGTTGAAGTAAACTGCGTCTACTAAGTTGATAAGGAGTAGTATGCTTTACTTGAGAGGTTCCTGAAGATTTAGATTAGTTGACAACATTAGAATACTTCTTAGTCAAACCAAATATCAACTTTTGAAACAGGAAATCTAGAAAATGAACATACGTGAGGCTGTGCTGGCCTCAGAAGTAGGAAGGACTTTTTTAGGGCTTTCTACTCTAAAGAAGCCGCCATCAAATGTTGCTACAGAATCACTTAGAGTAGACACTGCAGAAGTGTTAGCTGACTTATTCTGCTTCGCTTCTTGTCTCTTTCTCCTCGCATCTTAAAATCAAGAGGAAAAAATTACCAATCACAATTTGATTAGATCAGTTCGAAATACAGTGGAACCCGCTTATAACGGACACCCTCGGGTACGATACGGACCTATGTTTTAACAAGGCTTACGTTATAACCGGGCTCCGTAACACGGCTGATATACAAATCTGGGTTTCGAAAGTACAACGTTATAACCGGGATTACGTTCTTTCGGGGCAACGTTATAAGCGGGTTTCACTATTTAAATAGACAGAACCAATATTGACATACTTTCAATGAGCTCTTTCAATCGTGACTGTGCTTGAGTTCGTGGCTTAGAAGTTTTACAGACAGCAACAGGTAGGGTTTTTTTGACAGGTTTTTCTGGCTCCTTCTCTTCCCAATTGTTTTCTTTAAGATCTTCAAGCTCCTGAAACCGCTTATCAACATTTTCAACCTTGAAAAACAAAAATAAAAGAAATATAAAAATAAGACTACATGCAATGAATCAACCAACTAAGTAAAAAATGTGATACATACTGTGAGTAGCATCATTTCCCAAAACCCAGTAAGATCATCAGCAGTAATGTTTCCCTCGGGGTCTCCAGCTTCAAATTTATCTACTAGTCTTCTAAACTGTTGGAACTTATCCTTCACAAGAAGTCTTGCTTGACCCACTGGACCTAGTATTTTGTCCTCAACAACTGGAGGAGCTTCAGCTTGCCTCTCTTCCCACACAGAACTAAGAGTCAGAAGACGGGATGATTCTCTTTCCAAAAGGTTCCTAAAAATAATAAGTTAAGTGTAATAAAATTTAGAGTCAATACACAAAACGATTTTACCAATCAGTACCTGAAGTGTTCAATCTGTCTACATTTGACAAGCTCTACTGGAGACAATTCTTGAACCATAGGAATTAAACTACTTCCTGAAATTTGAGAGATATTAAATTGGATTATCTCAATGATACCTAAAACTGTGGCTCACCTACCCCATTTTATGCTGAAGTAGAATGGGTTGAATACTTATGCAAAAAAAATGGGGTAGGTGAGCCACCCTGTATTATTGGTGAGATCATAAAATTCAGAACATACTTCTCTTTTGAGTACTGTACTTGTCCTTTCCTCTGGCAGAAGTGATAAAAGGGCTAAATTGGGCAGGTACCATTCCTGAAGATAAGTTTTCTGGGCTGACGTGGACTTCTGGAGAGGGCTCATGGATTGACATTCTTCTAGAACTAAGAATAACAGAATCCATTTCATCAATAGCAGGCATACTTAGTGATAATGCTTCCTCGGTCCCAATTTCAGAGTCATCAGCAGGCATATTTTCTTTCTCCCTTGTACTTTCACGTCTCTTGCTGCCTGTAGATTTCCTTGCAGAGCCTTGACTGAGCTTTGATTTTTTTTTAATAGTTTCTTCTGCTTTGTCAGAAACATGGAAAGTTTCCTTAACCACCTCAGTTGTAGATGTAGTTTTTACAGGCAAATCAGTAACTACAAACGCTCCACTCCTTCGTTGAGAACGAGACATGTTTGGGCTCTCCGAGGTTTCTGCAATTAGGGACTCAGAAACTTGGAGTTTTCTGGGTGTCTTAACTTTCTCAATAAATTGAGGAACATTCGGCGACTTCTTTGGAGTCTTCTCTCTCACTGCAGGTGTGAGAACCTTAGGTGACTTCTTGTGGGTCTTTTCTTTCTGATTAGAAACTTGAAGTGATGTCTTTGGAGTCTTCTCTTTTAGTGCACTCTTGGAAACTTTTGGGGACTTCTTTGGGGTTTTGTCTTTCAGCTTGGAAACTTGAGGTAATGCCTTGGGAGTTTTCTCCTTCACAGCACGTGACAGCCTTCCTCTTCTGTCAGATGCAACTATTTTGGCAACTTTGGGAGAGGGCCCATCAGGTGAGCTATGAAGAATGCTGACACCAGAAATATGTGGCCAGTTTGCTTCTTGAACTCTGGCAGCTTTTCTGGAAGAGAAACATCAACAACCATAAATTTTGAGGATAGTTAGTTCTGTAAGTGTTATCATGAAAAAGAATTAAAAGTTACTACCTTTTTAGCATTAAGGGCGTTGTTGGGAGAGTAAGACTGGCAGGTGCCTAAAAATATCGACATGTGTTAACATATCTTACTGAAGATTGTTTAACATATTTTTCAGAGCAGTAATTTCTCAGCCCTTACCTTAAATTTGTGGTTTTGAGGAGCAAATGATGTTTCATGATCCTTGTTGCCCGATTTTGAAGTTTTAGGAGATTTCTTAGAAACAATTGCCGTTCTGGAAATAGAAACAATTGCAGCTGGTGCAGCAGCAGCCTTAACACTTCTTGTGGAGATTGACTGAGTCTTCTTTAAATTTGCTTGAGTGCTTGGTTTAACTATTTTGGCCTTTGCGTTCAACAAGTTAGGCACAGCTGCAGCAACAGCAGCTGCTGCTGTCCTGGATCTAGTTACACGTCCTGAAAATGCAGTACTACGCTCAGGGGCTGGGGCAGCAAGCGCAGCTAAGGAGGAGGCAGCATCTGTTGGAGCTTTGCGGCTTTTAGTTACAGTGGTCCTTAATTCTTTAGCAATCTTTTTCTGAGTTGCACATTTAGCAATAGTTTCAGTTAATTCCTTATTTGGATCTATGGCATGGTGCGCAACGCCAACTTTGAATGGTGGCCTCTTCTTTTCTGCAAGTTTCTGCTGCGCAAGTAACTTATCTTTTTCAGCTTTCCATCGTAAAAGTTTTTCACGTCTTGTTTCTGCAAAAGAATAATACAGATGCAAGTTTGTTTCTATCAAGTAAACTTGGGCTTCTATGCAAAAAAACAAAAACAAAAAAACAAAAAACACAGCATATATGTGCGGTTATTAGAGCAATTGCATTAAAACAAGATTCTCTAAATTTGCTTTTAGATCAAAGTTAAGATTTTATTTTCCACGAAGGTTATGTCCTCGTGATAAAAAGGATAAACGACCAACGCTCTTAGGCCGGTCCGCGGCCAAATTCCAGATAAATATCCTTTCAGTGAGACTGTTCACAAAAAACAACTCAAAAATAAATTTAACGAGGATGCGGGCAGTCGCAAGAGCTATCGGTTGACCGGTTACATCCACAAAACTGAAAATTTACCTTGTAATCTGGGGGCTGGAGAGGATGGTGCTGGGCGATCGTCCTTCTGAAAATTTCGTCGCCCCAAGAAAGTATCTTCCCGCCGTCTCTTCTGCTCTCTAATGGCAACCTGCCTTTTCTGATCTGGCAATTTCTGGGCTTTGCCCGCTTTGTACAAGGCACGATAGTTATCCATTTTTCGAGAGTGCTTTTAACAAGGGGACTGACAAATCTATCCTATTCCAATCCCTTAACACGTATTTCCCCGCGGCCAACCCTAATCCAAACTAATCCTCACAAGGGTGAACGGTGAACGCCTCTAACTTGACGGTTAAACATTCAAATTCCCGTTGAAAAATGTTGTGTACTAAAAGAAGCAATCCCATTGGCTGCGATTCAAATGACTGACTTCACGACGACCAATGGTGTACAAGGTTTGAGACAACAGTCTTTTGTCTCCATCTCGTCTTTTGTTTTCAAGAGTAGGCGGGAATTATGAAAGGAGGTATTTCGTTCGACACGATTTTGAAAGAAAATATTTGTCGGGCATCGTTTTGTCCGACACGCCCGACCCGCAAATCGTGATTTTTTTTTTTGTCTGACAGCGTTTTGTCTGATAGCATTTTATCCGACACATCTCATCGTAGCGTGGTGGGCTGCCTACCTTCACAGGGCACCTCTTGACGCTCTTGCAATGCAGCAGTCACAAGTGCGTTTCGTGGTGCCCCTTGAAGGTAGGCAGCCTGCCACGCTACAATGCGAATTTCGCTCGTGACAGACAAAATCGAGTCTGACAAACGATCCTATCCGTTATGAACGTCCCAGGGTTCATATTGACGTTTACTTTTTTATTTCATTATTAGTTTTATACTTTTATTAAGCCTAAACTTCCTCTGATAAATGTATATATTCTTTTTTGCTAATGATTTTGATGTGCTATCACATCAGTTTTCTTTCTCCTTAAAAAAATAAAAAAAAAAAAAAAAAAAATCATTAGAAGAAAAATGTGTCTGCCCCGAATGAGCATCAAGTGTAAGTCCGTCCAACTAAGCAATTATTTAAGAAATAATTTGAATCATTTACTGGAATGATATGGACTTATTGCTATGAACTTTGACATAGTTTAAGGCCAGTATACACCTTAATGGATAAATATTACAGTAGACGAGGCACAGGGTATAAGCTTATGGAAATGCCTATGCTATGCTTTAACATGGTGATTTCCCCCTGCTTGTACCATGCAGTCTTCTATTATTAGCTTTACCGGAATGCTGTATTTGGTCAGCCAGTCTAGGGCCTGCTCACTTAGAGATCAGGGGCAATTATCTTCCAATGGAAAAAGAGAGACAGAGCTAGAAAAAATGAGACAACCCCAATATCCGAAGTGAGGAGGCTGAGCCAGTCAGACTTCACAAGCTAATAAAAGAGATAAAAGGAAAAAACAAAAGAATAAAAAACACTGAAATTTGAGCAACAAAGTTTTATTGGTGCAAGATTATTTTAAGATTACAAAAATAGGTCAGTGCTGTCTTGAAATTTCGGTCTTTCTTATCATAACCAATTCAATTCAACAATAAAAGACCGGACAGATTTCCACACAACACACAGTACACTACATTTTAAACAGAAAAAGAAAATACAAAGTATATTGTATTTTGGAAGAAAAATTGCAAACAATTGAAAAAAGTAAGACTTGTCACAATCACAAAACTTATGTCATATACCATGAAGCTGATTTTGAATAAAATCTACGCACTTGAAAACCTCATCACTAAATTGTTAACTGTCTGTTAATGCAAAACTAGCATCAGACAAAAGGGAACACTGATGAGTAAGGTTCCAAATTGACGAGAACAGAAAATCTTACAATCAAATATGAAAATGCTTTACACAACACTAGAAACAATTTTCATAATGAGTATCTTGTAAAATAGCATCATCGCCTTCTGCGGCGATTGTCATCACTGCTGCTGCTGCTGCTGCTACTGCTGCTGCTACTGGATGACGATGATGATGATGTGCTGGAATGTCGTCTGCTTCTCTTTCTTTCAGAGCGCGACTTAGAGCGGGACCTTCTCCTCTTACTACGATCTTCACTGCTTCTTCTTTTGTCTCTACGATCTCTGCTCTCTTTGTCCCGCCTTCTTCGCTCCTCCTCTTTTCGCCGCAATTCCTCCCGTTTCTTTAGGTCGTCTCTTTTCCGCTCCTCTTCTTTACGCCGCATGTGTTCCTTTTCTCGCTCCCTATCCCTTTCCTTTTCACGTAGTTTATCTCTGTCGTCCCTCTCTCTCTTCTTATCAACATCTCGCATCTTTTCCTTCTCCTTCATTTCCTTGGCAAGCTCCTGTTCCATTCTCTGTTTCAGTTTCTCCAGTTCTTTGAGACGTTCCTTCTCTTTCTCTAAGTCATCATCACTTTCTGCTAATCTCTCTGCATTTCTTCTGTCCTTGTCTCTTTTCTCTTGACGGCTTTTGTCTTTGGAGCTGACATAATTTTTGTGTGATTGACTGGTGGCCTGTTTCTCTAAAGGACGGGAGCTACGCTCTTCCTGCAAGTCTCCTCTGGTTCTTGACTTTTCAGGGGCTCTCTCTTTCTCATACCCTCTCTTATTTCGATCAACAGTTTTACCATTTCGATGTCCTCTGGATTCAACATCACTTACTCCAACTTTGTGGACCTCCTCCTCTTCTCCAAGGTCCATTGATTCGTAGTCCAAGGCATTCAGATCTAGAGGTCCACTAGTGTTACCTGAATCTTCATTATTCTTCGGAACTAATCTCTTGTTTTGATGATGTTCATCTCTCTTTCCAGATGAGTCATGAGGTTCTTTAGACCTAAATTTGTAAGAAATTCATAAATACCTGGCACATCTACACAATATATAAAAAAGGCAAAATTTATCACAAATACAAAAACATGAAAATCTTACTTCTGAAGATGTTGCTCAGCCTCTTGCTTTAAGCGTTGAAAATGTTCTTTCTGTTCCTTCTGCCTTTCTTCATGGCGCTTCCTGCGGGCTTCCTCTCTTCGAGCTATTTCCTCTTCTTTGGCTTTACGCTCCGCTTCCATGCGCTGAAACCAAAATAAAAATTTGCGTAAGAACAGAGTTGACTTTGTGTCAATATGCTGTAAAACATTGAACACCAGTCACTTACCTCAAACTCACTCAATTTTATAGTGCGTTTGGCGGCTTGTTTCCAATGAGGAGGGGTAGCACTACGAGAACGGGACCGACTTCTAGATGGAGTTCGGAAGCGCTGGCAAAAACAATACAAATCATGACTACAAAATCTTTTTCTTGATCATACTCTGTTGACATTGTCAGTTTCAACCGAAGACTGAAGAAACAGAAAGAAGTGTACTTACAAATACGCCTCGGCCCTTGATGACTCGTCCACTTTTGGTTGTGCCTCTAATTTTTCCCCTTTCAGACCTGTTGTCCCTGAAATCTCTGTTGCCACGATCATCTCGGTCTGGTCTACCACCTCGCTCCCTCTCTCGAGCCCTCTTGGGATCCCTTTCCCTGCCATCATTCCTATAGTCTCTGGACCTACCATCCCCTCGGTCAAGGAATCTATTAGAGGGAACTTCTGGAATTTCTGATGGATCAATTTTTGTGACAGAAACAAGGGGGTGATACTCCCCCTCTTCCTCTGGATCATCCTCCTCCTTCACAGAAACCTTTTCCCTGGAAAAGATAAAGGACCATGGAATACACAATCAACACTGAATATCTGAATACAGAAAACAACAACAAAATCCTGGTCCAAACAAACTTTTTGGCTTTCTTTTTCTTTTTTGCTTCTTCTTCTTCTGATCCACTTTCATCTGAGGGAGCAGATGACTCCGAGCTTGAGCTACTTTCTGAATCTGCCTTTTTGGCCTTCTTTTTCTTCTTCTTATCTGGGGAAAAAAAAAAAAAGTATGTTTGTTTTCAAAACCATAGCAAGGGAAATAAAGGTGGATTAAGTATTGTGAGGAATGAGCAGGAATGAGGCAGGAAGATTCAAAATCTTCAACTGGTTTTGCGAAAATAATTGGTTTGGAGCTCTGTTATTGGTCACAAGAGTGCAGAAGTGAGTCCTCATGTCTATCACCTCACAAGACTTAGTTTACCTTCAGCACAACAAAATATAAAAAATTTGTTAAGATAAATACCTTTGGACTTTGAAAGCAGAACAAGTTCTCCACATTTGCTGACCTTGGCATCCTGCAGGGGACGAGAGTTCCGATCGACCGGGAGCACCTCTATCGCCGACACTACTTCTTTCCCAGCCACAACATGACCAAACACCACATGAACGCTACAACAAAAACAATTTCTGTTTCAAAACTTGCAAGGGGAAAACTAAACAATTCTGAAAATGTAAAACTGAACTTCTTTCCTTACCCATCCAGGTGGGGTGCAGGTTGCGTGGTTCTAGACACAACAAAACATGATTACGGCAATGAAACGAGGGACATGTTTGTTTGGTTGTTTGCTCGGGGTAGGACAGACGACGTAGACACTTGTCCATTGACCCTCAACCCAGGCTGCCATCAAGTCCACTACATAGTGCACAAGAACAAACACCATATGAGTCCAGCCCCAACAAAAATAATATATATTTCTTTTTTTAAAGGAAAAAAAAAAGGGAAATTTATAATCATCTGCTGTCAATAGATATTGAGCTCCTGGAGTAGGGAGGAAATAAATTTTGAGGACCCAGATGATGTCTACTCTGTGCACTTTAAAATACCAACACAGAAAAAAATAGGCAAATAACTGTAAATAGGTGTTTGACAATTGTCATTAGCTCAGAGATATCAACTAAGCAAGAAGATCAGTCAGGTAGAGAGAAACAAATGACACAGAAGCATTAAAGCATAAGGTAAAAGCAGAATACTTAACACCATTGTCATGATTCTCAACAGTTCAGAACTCACATAAAGAATTGAGATCCATTTGTATCTTTGCCTCTATTGGCCATAGACAAGAGGAAGGGTTTGTCATGTTTCATTTCAAGGTTTTCATCTGGAGAAAAGACAAACCAGTAACCATTAATTCATTGAGACCATAGGATAGTGACAACTGCGTAAGACAAGTGACAATACCTTCAAAGGTGCCTCCATAAATACTTTCACCACCGGTACCATTTCCAACTGTGAAATCTCCTGACTGAATCATAAAATCACGAACAACTCTGTGGAACACTATTCCCTGATAGTGAAGAGGTTTCCCAGATGTTTTCCCTAAACCTTTCTCCCCTGTGCATAGTGCTCTAAAGTTTTCAGCTGTTATTGGGCAAATGTCTGAGTAGAGCTCAAAGACTATGCGTCCCATTGGCAGCCCTCCTATTTCCACATCAAAAAAGCACCGTGGTCGGACGGCTGTGCCCACAGTCATCTTGAAAGTTGAATACTCTGGAACAAAAAATTAGTGTATAAAAAACCCTGGAATAGAAATACAGCAATATAATTAATTAGTGAAAACAGTTAGTGATTATTACATGCTCTTATTGCAAAAGAGGATTAATATGGTACAAGAAAAACTGAGAAATAAATTTTAAAAAAGTAAAAATAAAGCTATAAAAATGAAGAAGAGGAAAATTTGAATCTTGATGGTCAAAGTTCTTCAGAACTGTAGAAATTTCTTTCCACCAAGAGATTCTGATTTAGGTGAGGGGGAACTGGAAGTTTCGTACACCTATTGTTCACTTTTCGGTGATGTAGCTTCACCGAACCGTAGATTGTAAATCGATCTGGGCATCAAGTCAAGAATGTGCTATGAGGCTATGAGCTAGGCGTTCAAGAAAATTCTCACCCACGCATAACCTCATGTGTGCGTCCACTAGGTATACTTACACCCCTTCAACAACAAGAAGACCAAACAACTGATAGAGTCACCTAGCCGCACAGCATACAATTAGTTTAGAAGCACAAAACTCATCACTTGAGGATATTCATCACAGCGACTAAACAAGCAAGCGCATGTGTACGAGAGAGGAAACGTTACTGTTATCGGCAGACGAGACGAATGTCACGAGGAGAAGACAGGAAAGAAAAACAAGTACGGTTTATCGCCACGATCGCCACCTGGAAAGCTGATGGACGTCGAGAAAACTTTGAAGTTTCAAGATATGGCGGATTTACTTTCAAGTTCGTTCCTAATCGGATGTTCCACATGTGTTTTCCGCGTTTGTTCGACAAAATTTTCTCGTGATCGGTTCACATCAAAGTGCGTATTTCGCGGAGAGATATTTGGCGCCCGGCCCCGTGTGTTGCACAGCCTAGCCTCCCGCCGCTCCCGCCCCGCAAGAAGAGAAGGGGTATGCGCATGCGCAGCAGCGCAGCGCGTGGATTCAAACGACAGAGTCGAGCCGAGAGGGCAGGGGCAGGAGGGACTCTTGCTCTTACTCCGTGCGACCGGACCGGCACCGGCAATCAACCATCTCTCCTAGCAAGCAAATTCCGCACACTGGCATGGTTCCCATATGGCAAGCTGGGCTGAACAGAACCCTCCCCAATTACCCTACGGGCAAGGGGGTGTCAGGTGCTAGAGTGCGCGGAATCTGCTTGCAGGAATATGAAAGACGTGATTTACTGACAGGAACCGCACCCATGCCAGACCGGCCGGAGTTTCCTCGTTTCCGAGCTTCCAATAAGGTCCGAGCACGAGTTTCCCCTTGCTGCACCAAGATCCAGTTCAAATACGATAGCCCTTTATTCTGCTGTCAAAAAAAATCGAGGTGCTTTTTTAGCGATAAACCGAGGACCGGTTGTAAAATTCGGATTTGAATAAGGGATGAAGGATTTTTTTCCGGGGTGATTTCATTTTACTGAGTCGGTGACAGCAAATACCTACAGGAAAACAAGGTAAAGGAAAGGCAAACAAAAATTAAAGAAGGTTACTTCGTGCCTAAAAAATACACTAGGGTATTCCGCTGGAACGAAACAGGAACCTAAATAAATAAATAAGAAAAGCACGACCGACAGTTCTGTTTCCCCCTGGACCCTGATTGGTCAACGGTGATGTCACTGTAGCGATCAGCCAATGAGCGCGAAGGAGGAAACAGAGCCGACGGTCGTGCTTTTCTTCCTTTAGGTTCCGGTTTCGTTCCAGCGGAATACCCTGTATTGCAGGGTGCGAAAACGGCGAGCTTTCGCTCGCTGTCCGACCCGCTCTCCCTCTGCATCTCCCGCTTCCCTTCCCCCACCCCTCCCCACCCCAGCCGAACAGCGCGGTCGCGTCCGAGAGCGACTCCTTCCCCGCGCCCCGCGCCGCGCCGAGCAGCGAGAGCAAGGGGAGGAGGGAGAGATTCTGCCGACTGATTCAGAAGATCGCTCTCATCTCTCCGTCCTTGTTGCACCTACAGCGGTGCCCTATGCCGGCCATGGAAGCGCTCCATGAGTGCGACGAGGACAGAGACATGAAAGCGATCTTCGGAACCGCTCGGCTGGGCGAGGGAGAGAGTAGCGTCGCTCCGGAGGCAGCCCGTGCCGCTGCGGAGCGGGGCTGGTTTGGGCTGAGCTGCGCTGTGCTTGCTCGGTGCCCAGCCCTGCCCGCCCTGCTGCTCCGCCCGCTACCCTCGCCTCCTCCCCGCCCCCGCCCCCGCTCCCCGCCTGCTGCCTGCCTGCCTGCCTGCCTGCCTGCTGCCTGCCTGCCTGCCTGCCTGCTTTGCTTCAGTTGCCGCCGAGCTGGCGCCGAGGTCGCATCGCGCGTTCGTGACGCTCGTCTTGCCGTGCGTGCGTGTGTGGAACTGAGTGATCCCCATCGCGGGAGGGGACGGACGGGGACGAGGGTGTAAGCGGACCTTTAGCATTGTAGCGGCCTGTAGCATGCAGTAGTAGTGTCTCTAGCGGCGTGCGGCGCGCGTCAGCCTAGGCGTCAGCCCCTCCAGCTGCAGCTCGTAGTTGTCCGTGTGCTCCCGCCCGCGTGCTCCGCCGCGCCCGTGGAGGCCCGGCCCGCACCCGGCCAGCTCTATGTGCTTGTGCGCCTGCCTCGTCTCCCAGAAGCTCCGCTGGCTGTGCTGCGCCCTCACCCTGCTGGCGGTCCTGAGCCTGGCCGCCCTGGGGGTGTTCGCGGCCTGCAGCCTGAGCCAGCTGCCGCCCGAGAGCAAGTGGTGCTGCGTGTTCTCCGCCAAGCTCAAGTGCCTCGGGGACCCCGTGGGGCAGCGGCACTGAGGGAGCGAGCGAGAGAGAGAGAAGGGGAGAGGGAGAGAAAGGGAGGAGGGAGCGAAAGCAAGGTAAAGGCGAGAGGATAGGGGTGAGAGGCGAGACGGCTGTCAGATCTGTGATCTGTCCCCGGCGAAGAGCTGAGACGTTCCGCTCTCGTTCTCCCGGCCCGGCCCGGCCCCCGCGGGTTATCGGGTATCCCAGCTGATTGTCTCCGGCCAGACGCCGCGCCGCGCATTTCAAGTCCGACCCAATTAGAGAGTGCATGCGCTGAGGTCCTTCCCCGTGCACGTGCAAGTCAGTTGCGACCGCCGACCTCTCCAGACGCGCTCACCGGCCCCGCCCGGCCCGGGGCGGTGCTGGCCGCGACTGCCTTCCACGCCTCCGCTGTCACCTCGCGCTCACCGGCACCGCTCGCGGTTGTAGCCCAGGAACATTAGGATTTGACCCGGACAAAATTCGCAACAGTGGGGAACTTTCAGGGCTTGTAGTAGGTGGTCTGGGGAGTACTCCCACCGAGTTCCCCTAAAATCGGTCCACCCGTTCACCCGTGAGGGCCGTTCAAAGTCCGCCATTTTGGATTTCTACGCTGAAACGGTTTTTCGCCTATATCTTCTAAACTATTTGTGGCATCGAAGTGAGCTAGTGCTCATATTGTTTCTTACACTTTGTTCTACAAGAATGATTAAATGCATTTTCCTCTAAAATCTGTCGTACACTGCTAAAAAAAATACAAATGCTGGAAGTTTTGAATTTTTAAAACTCATAATTTTCTTTTTGGTCGATTTGCGGGAAAATGACTGCTCCAATCGAAAAATTATGTTTTCTAAATGTTGAAGAGCGTTTCCTGAGGATTTTAAATCACATAAAGAAGTCTTTGTTACGTTCACCGGTCGCCGCCAGCGAGGCGCGAACGCTCGACCGCGCAGCTCTGGACTGCCTCCCCGACGACGGCTAGCGGCTGGCGGCTCTGAGATATTTCTCAGAATATATCCTAAAATAACAGAGATACAGAGATCATCGGAAGCGCAAATTGAACCTCGCACTAAAATAGATCAGACTACGTCGACTTTTAAGGATATTTTTCACTATTCATGAGGAATAGTAGGCCGGGCGCTTTTGACGCGTGCGGTGCGGTCAGGCTCGTTGGGAAAATTGGTGTTTTGAGAGATACAGTGTGGTTTATGAGTATTTTGAATCCTTACAGAATCAGCAGCACCGGGGAACTTTTACAGCTTGTTGTACACTGTAAAAAATAGTTGTCAGGAGACAAGAGTTTGCACGACGAGCACCTTGTTCTCGAACAAAGGAGTTGTTTTTAGTATTCCACTTAAAAATATCCGTATGTTCTTACCGTATGGCCCCAAACAAGAAACTGATGTGTATGGAACGGTATGGATGTGTTGTAACGTGACAACAAAATTGTTGTTAACTTTTTAACGAACACACTTTGTCGGAGAACAGTGAAGTTTGTAATTAATAACCTTTCTGCGCAGTAATGAGACCAAAACCCCTTTTTTGAAAACAAGAAATTTTTTGAACTCTTGACTTTTGACAAAAAGTTTGTTTTTTAACAACAAATGTTGTTTAAAAAGTTAACAACACTTTTGCTGTTAATCAACAACAAAAATTTTTACAGTGTAGACAGTTGTGGGAGTCCCCCCACCAAGTTCCCCTAAAATTGGACTGATCGTTCACCCGTGACGGGTGTTCACAATTCATAGTTTTTGTTCTCTTTGGAGTAAAAAGGATTTTGGCTCTAACTTCTTATCTATACATGCTATTGGGGCGTTCGAGTGCCCCCTTTGCTTTACTATAAGCGCGCAACATAATTGATTATCAGTGCTTTTTACGAAAAACAATTCGTTCACTTTAAAAAAGCAAAACTGTCAAAAATATAATTTTTTAAAAAACCTCAAATATTGGATTCCACTCATTTGCCAAAAACTGACTAATCTAATCGAAAACTTGTATCAAACGAATGTTGTAGAGTGATTCGCAACGATTCAGAATCACATACTGAAGGCTTGGTTTGCTTTAAACCGTCGCTGCCAGTGGGACGCGAACGCGCGTCCACGCGACCACCAACTGTCTTCCTGCAAGCTACTTGAGGCCGCCCGGGCAGGGGTTTCTTCGAATATCTTCGGAACTATGTGAGATAGAAAAGTGATCGAAAGTGCAGTTTACTCCTCGTCGTATTGGGAATGTAAGCAACTTAATCATAGCCTCTGTCGTCCCGAACCCAACTCCACACACTAGCCAACAATGAATTTAATTATTTTAGCCCTCTTATTTTTTTGACTTTTTTTACGTTTTGACGGCGTATTCTTCATTTTTACTAAACATAGGTCATGGCAATTTTTAAAGTAATTGTCGCGCAAAATGATTTGATCACATGAAATCGTTTTCAGCACAAATAAACCCAAAATTACGGCAGAAAAACAATTTCTCGGGGAATTAATTTCGTTTTACAATGCCGTTGTTAGGAAGTGTGTGGAGTTGGGTTCGGGACGACAGGGGCTATGTTTGAGTTGCTTACATTCCCAATACGACGAGGAGTAAACTGCACTTTCGATCACTTTTCTATCTCACATAGTTCCGAAGATATTCGAAGAAACCCCTGCCCGGGCGGCCTCAAGTAGCTTGCAGGAAGACAGTTGGTGGTCGCGTGGACGCGCGTTCGCGTCCCACTGGCAGCGACGGTTTAAAGCAAACCAAGCCTTCAGTATGTGATTCTGAATCGTTGCGAATCACTCTACAACATTCGTTTGATACAAGTTTTCGATTAGATTAGTCAGTTTTTGGCAAATGAGTGGAATCCAATATTTGAGGTTTTTTAAAAAATTATATTTTTGACAGTTTTGCTTTTTTAAAGTGAACGAATTGTTTTTCGTAAAAAGCACTGATAATCAATTATGTTGCGCGCTTATAGTAAAGCAAAGGGGGCACTCGAACGCCCCAATAGCATGTATAGATAAGAAGTTAGAGCCAAAATCCTTTTTACTCCAAAGAGAACAAAAACTATGAATTGTGAACACCCGTCACGGGTGAACGATCAGTCCAATTTTAGGGGAACTTGGTGGGGGGACTCCCACAACTGTCTACAACAAGCTGTAAAAGTTCCCCGGTGCTGCTGATTCTGTAAGGATTCAAAATACTCATAAACCACACTGTATCTCTCAAAACACCAATTTTCCCAACGAGCCTGACCGCACCGCACGCGTCAAAAGCGCCCGGCCTACTATTCCTCATGAATAGTGAAAAATATCCTTAAAAGTCGACGTAGTCTGATCTATTTTAGTGCGAGGTTCAATTTGCGCTTCCGATGATCTCTGTATCTCTGTTATTTTAGGATATATTCTGAGAAATATCTCAGAGCCGCCAGCCGCTAGCCGTCGTCGGGGAGGCAGTCCAGAGCTGCGCGGTCGAGCGTTCGCGCCTCGCTGGCGGCGACCGGTGAACGTAACAAAGACTTCCTTATGTGATTTAAAATCCTCAGGAAACGCTCTTCAACATTTAGTAAACATAATTTTTCGATTGGAGCAGTCATTTTCCCGCAAATCGACCAAAAAGAAAATTATGAGTTTTAAAAATTCAAAACTTCCAGCATTTGTATTTTTTTTAGCAGTGTACGACAGATTTTAGAGGAAAATGCATTTAATCATTCTTGTAGAACAAAGTGTAAGAAACAATATGAGCACTAGCTCACTTCGATGCCACAAATAGTTTAGAAGATATAGGCGAAAAACCGTTTCAGCGTAGAAATCCAAAATGGCGGACTTTGAACGGCCCTCACGGGTGAACGGGTGGACCGATTTTAGGGGAACTCGGTGGGAGTACTCCCAAGACCACCTACTACAAGCCCTGAAAGTTCCCCACTGTTGCGAATTTTGTCCGGGTCAGGGCCTTATTTTGTCTAATGTTCCTGGGCTATTGCAGGTGCGGACATGGCCCGCTGGTGACCCCGGGTGCGCCCCGTGAGCCTGCCCCTGCCCGTGCCCGACACCCTCACCATCATGCCTGGCATCGTCATCTTCCGCCGGCGCTGGAGCGTCGGCAGCGACGACCTGGTGGTCCCGGGGGTCTTCCTGTTCATCGCCCACCTCATCTGGTAAGTCTCCGGCGCCGTCTCGGCATGGACCTCTTTGCCCGCAACTTGGCAGCACCGCAAGTCGGATTTTCTTCTTGAGAGAACACACATTTAGACTGTTTGTCATCAAATTTTCTTGTGACTTACTGGATTCCTCACAAAATCTACTGTGTACAAGTGTTTATATTTTGTAAAGATTCATGGGTTACATTTCTACTTAAAATTGTGTACGCGACCTGCTCTGTTGCTAAGTTGTGGGCAAAGAGGTCTATTCACAGCACGGTCTTTTGAGGAACAAAATGGGCGGCACACAAAAAATGTACAAAAAAAGTTGCACGTGATCTGTCTGTGCAAACTTAATGTGCGTTTAGTGTACTTTTAGTAATACTGTGATGCGATTTTTTTGACTGAAGTAGATTCGTTTTTCTCTTGACCCCCGTATCACATTTCTTGAGTCGACCCGTGGTGAAGAACCGTGGCGCGATAAGAAAGTGACTCACGGTACGGGCCTGCGGGGTGATTCCGAGTAAAGTCCAGGATCTGGGAGGGAAGAGAAGCGCGAACACCTGATTGGTCGGCGCCATTTTGACTTTAGCCCATGGTAATCCCCGTATACCTGCCCGGCGGTGGCCCGGCCAGCTGGGCCCTACCCCCGTAGCCTTCCGGCTAAGTTCGCGCTTCTCTCCCAGGAAGTGGGAAGTGGTGTTCTCTCGCTCGCATCCTATGGGCGTGCCCCATGAGTGCAACAAGAACAGAGCGACGAAACCGCTGTGGGGAATCACCCTTGGACACTCTGAAAAATTGTCGTAGGTTTACGGGAAAATTTTCAACGAAGTGGAGTTGTAAAATTACAATTACTTGTCGTAAAATTACAAGCAGTACCAATCGACTTGAAATTCAATTACAAGCAAAAATGGGCTGTCGTAAATTTACAGCATTTTTCGTAAGTCATAATTTACAAAATAAATCGCAAATCTACGAACATATTTTTCTCAGTGGGAATCACCTCACTGTGCGGCACAGCTTATTCGCCTCTAGTCGCCTCGCGCTGCAAGCTGCAAGTGCAGCAGCCAGGCTGTGTGGTGCTGTGCGGGCCGCGGGGAGGAGGCTGTCTGCCTCACCCTCCAGGGCATTTCTTATTCACTGCAAATGCAAGAGTGAGATGTCTCGTCAAAAAGGAGCGAGATTTTTTTTTCTCTTGCCCCATTTAGGTGAGAGTTTAGGAACCTCGCTCTTATTGAGAAAGAATTTAAAGCATCGTTCAAATTATGTGAGAGAAAGGAAAATAATCCTCACTCAAAATGAGCGAGGTTTCCCAATCCTCGCTAAAATAGGGCGAGATTTTTGCTAGATTATTGCTCTAATTGGGCGAGAAAACCAAAGCTCGCACGGCAAAAACGAGCCCTGGGTTTCCCAGGGGAATTTGCGCATTCCCAGGAGGTATCGTCTCTCCCAGGGGATGTCCTGGGTTTTCCAGGCAAAACTCCTGGGAAAAACTCCTTTTTTTCCAGGGCATTCACTGGGATTCCGGCTGTCCTGGGAATCCCAGGACTCGTTTCTACCGTGCGCTCTCATAGAGAGAGAGCAAATATCTCGCTCTCCTGAGAGCGAGAACCCTCGCTCTGGTATTTACAGTGTTTTTTATTGGAGGCGGTGGTGCCCTGGACGTAGGCAATCTGGATATGGCTGGGGCGGGGCGGGGCGGGGTCAGGGTCCTGCCGGTGTCTGACAGCTCCGCGCCCGGGGGCCGCCGCTCCCAGCAGGTGGCGGTTGCACCGGGCGCGCGCATGTGTGTGTGTGTGTGTGTGTGATTCATCCTCAAGTGACTAACGGCGTACTTTGTATCACGAGCCCCCTGGCTGATACGGGAAGGCGCAGGCGATGCGGTGGCATTGGGGAGACCATATCGTTTGGAAAGTAATGGGCGTTCGCGTTCTCGGCAGGCGGGGCCGGGCGGGGCGGCCCCACTTCCACAGCCAGCCAACTTATCCCGAAGAGCGCTCTCCTCGCTTGATCTCTCTCTCTCGCACCTGTAGGGCAAAGCCCATGAGTGTGAGGGAGACAGGGCGAGGAAAGCGCTCTTCGGAATAAGTCAGCAGACCAGGGGCAGTGCAGGGCAGCACCGGGAGCTGGAAAAGTTTGCACACTAACTGGCAATGTACTATTTCGTACATGTGAAATGTACGCATATATACGTGCGGATTTATGTAAAAAATCGTGCAGAATTATGTAAAATATTGTGCATAGATCTGCAGAATTTATTACATGTCGAAAAAATGCACAATAAAAAACAGATTCATGTACAATATTCTACATAATTCTGCACGATTTTTTACATAAATCCGCACGTTTATATGCGTACATTTCACATGTACGAAAAAGTACATTGCCAGTTAGCGTGTGGAGCCCCTCGCGGTGGTGAAATAGTTTGGATATTTATTTATTGTTATTATTATTATTATTTTTTTTTTTTTTTTGCGGTTAGTCGTGGAGGTGGCCTGCGCTTTGAGCGCGCTCCCACTGCTGTAGAAGGCTTAACGAGGCGCTCGCTGCTCAAAAGCCCCGGCCGCTGCGTCCGGCTAACTTTAGACTCGCTGGCTCCTTGGTGCTTGGATCTCGGGCGGGGGCGGGGCGGGGCGGGGCGGGTCTCCCTGGAGACGGCGCGTGCGTTCGGATCAGGAGTGTGTATCGAGAGTACGCCCCGCCCCGCCCCGCCCCGCCCCGCCCCGCCCCGCCCCGCGGCACTCGGTCTAAGTTACGGCCCCGGCCTCAGAATTGGAAGGGAATGATGGTCGCCGGGGGCCCCGCGCCCGCGCCTGGACGACCCTGGGCGCGGCGGGGCGCGGCGGGGAAGTCCCTGGGGGACGTCCGGTGGCGGGGCGGGGTGGCTGCGCCGCTCGACACATTCTTTTACTCTGGGGTTGGAACTCTCCTCCAAGTCCTCTTTTTCTTTCTCTCTTCTTGTTTTGCTCCTTGTCGCTGTGTGTTCCGTCCCGTGCTTGGCGTGGTGTGGTGCCACAACTGTCGGTGTGTTTAGCGCCGTGCCCCGCCCCGCCCCGTTCCGCCCCGCCCCGCCCCGCCCGTCCTCCTGGAACTTCCCCGACAGACTGGTGCTGTGGTCAGGCGGTATAGGGAGGAGGCGTGTAGGTCGGAGGAGGCAGGAGGAAATAATTTCCCCCTTCCCTCCCGGCTCTACAACTTGAACCTCTTGCCTTATTGGCGGCAGCAGCTCATTACGAACTTAGGACACCTTTACCTCAGGCGCAGCCGCCAGGACCAGCTGTAGCTGCATCACCGTGAGCTCGCACTCTGCCCCGCGCCTAGGGGCCCTCCTGTGAGAGGTGCGCAAGCGAGGCGCCTCTGAGCCAATCAGAGAGCTCTGGTAGTCCTCTGGAGACGCGGGTCCTGCGCGAGACTAATCCCCCCGGACTACCTGCAGCCAGCTTACGGAATTTCCCACTCTTCACCTTCGCCTCCGTAGTCTCACGTGGGGTGCCCCTGCTCTGTCCCCAGCCCAGGGGACTACCAGTCCAGTTGCACTGATAAACTAAGTGTTCACCCCTTCAACACATTTAAGTGTTCAAATACCATTTAAACAAATAAAAGTGTTCAACAGAGTTGTTGTACACTTACAAGTGTTCAATTCAGAAGTTGTGCACTTGTAAGTGTTTAACTACCCAGTTGCACACTTCCCCGATACAGTGCGTCCAAGCTAAGGAAGTGTAAAACTGGGGAGTTGATCACTTTTAAACTGCACAACTTCTGAATTGAACTCTTGTAAGTGTACAACAACTCTGTTGAACACATTTATATGTTTAAATGGTTTTTGAACACTTTAAAGTGTTGAAGGGTTGAACACTTGGATTATCAGTGTGCTTGCGCACCTCTCACAGGAGGGCCCCTACCCGCGCCGAGCCCCTGCTCGCCCTCTGCACTCAGCTGGCGGTGCGCGGGCGAGGGGTCCCCAAATACGGTGTGCCGGTGGACACATGCTGTGGGCTTCCTGGTTTTCCTAGGTTTTCCTTTTGGTATTCCCAGTCTTCCCAACTCCTTCTTGGTTTTCCCAATAACTGCACGCTAACTGGCAATGTACTTTTTCGTACATGTGAAATGTACGCATATAAACGTGCGGATTTATGTAAAAAATCGTGCAGAATTATGTAGAATATTGTACATAAATCTGTTTATTATTGTGCATTTTTTCGACATGTAATAAATTCTGCAGATCTATGCACAATATTTTACATAATTCTGCACGATTTTTTACATAAATCCGCACGTTTATATGCGTACATTTCACATGTACGAAAAAGTACATTGCCAGTTAGGGTGTGATTTTCGAGTATCTTCTGAGAGGGCTTCCTACCGTTTTCTATGGTTTTCCCTCATCTTCATTGGTCTTCCCTAACATCTTCCTGGCTTCCTTACAATTTCTTGGTTTTCCCTCAAGATTTCCGGTCTTCCCAAATATTTTTCGGTTTTCCCTTAACATTTGTGGCCTACAATTTTAATGGTCTTCTTCGGTTTCTTTGGTCTGCCTGGAGGGCCACTCGGCAGCTTAAGCTTATGTAGAGACAGAGTGTCTCTACATTCACTCACTTTTAATGACAAGTGTACGAAGAAGGAATTCGCACACGTACAAGTGTGTGACATTGACACGCTTGTGTTTAAGAAGTGAAGTCGGGTGCTGCATATGGCGCGACCCCGCAGACGTGGCCGCGAACCAATGTGTGAAAGAGGAGGGTGGAGTGGAAAAGAAGGGAGACCTCCTTACGGGAGAGACGGGGGCTGAATTTGTGACTGTGGCGGGCTCGGCTCGGTGCGGATGGGGCGAACCGTGGGAGATCTGCCGCAGTAAAACCGTCGCCTGGGCGGGGCGGGGCGGGGCGGGGCGGGGCGGGGCGGGGCGTTCTGTCGCCGCGCTGTCACCGCCCTGCCCCGCCCCGCGCCTCCGGGCCTGACGGGCCTGACCTACTCCGGTCCCCCTTACCTCCAGCAGAGCAGGCCGGCGCGGCGCGGCCTCGTCCTGGTGTTATCTCCCCGCTCTGCACTCTCAGCCCTCTAATGACTTTTTCTTTCGTAGACGACTAAAAATTTTAAACTTAGGAAAATATTTAGTAATTTCTAAGTATTCCTTACAAATTCTTAAGTATTTTACGAACTATTTTTCTAAGTAATCAAATAGTTAATATTATTGGTAATTGCTAAATAAATAACTAAGAAATTGTGCTTATTACTTAGTAATTTCCTAATAAGTATTACAGCTGCACAAAATTTTTAGTGGTTACTTACAAAATGTACGTAAGTGGGCTGAGAGTGTGGAAATCCACACACTAACTCGCAATGTACTTTTTCGTACATGTGAAATGTACGCATATATACGTGCGGATTTATGTAAAAAATCGTGCCGAATTATGTAAAATATTGTGCATAGATCTGCAGAATTTATTACATGTCGAAAAAATGCACAATTAACAGATTCATGTACAATATTCTACATAATTCTGCAAGATTTTTTACATAAGTCCGCACGTTTATATGCGTACATTTCACATGTACGAAAAAGTACATTACCAGTTAGCGTGCGAATCGTCATTGCCACCGAGGGGCTCGTCTCTGGCCTGGCGCACTGCCTAGCCCCCTTACTCTCTCACTCGCTGTCTCACTCTCACTTGCTATTTGATTCGCTCGCTGTCTCACTGGGTCTCACTTCACTCTAACTGGCAATATACTTTTTCGTACATGTGAAATGTAATTATATAAACGTGCAGATTTATGGACAAAATTGTGCCGAATTATGTAGAATATTGTGCACAGATCTGCATAAATTTTTACATATGTCTAAAAAATGCACAATAATTAACAGATTTATGAACAATTTTCTACATAATTGAGCACGATTTCTCACATAAATGTGCACGTTTATATAGTTCCATTTCACATGTACATTACCAGTTAGTGTGTATCCCTCCCTCTCTCTCGCTGTCTCGCTCCCGCTCTCGGAGACATTCCTCTGCCGCCTTGTCTGACCCGGGCCCGGCCGCTCCGGCTCCGGGCCAGCGGTGGAAGGTGGAAGGGACGTCCCCGGAAATGAGTCAGTTCGCTGGAAAACTTTTTCTGTGATCCACCCGCGCCTGTCCGCCTCAGCACCCCCGTCAGCCTCCCCGCGCCCCCGCGCGCCAGCTGTCAGACGGACTGGACTGACAGGGAGAGTTCTCCTGCAGGCAGATTCCGCACACTGCTACCCCCTCGCTCGCGCCTATAGTTCTTATGGCGAGCAGGGCCCCTCCCACTCCCCCCTCACCCGACAAGCGAGGGGGTAGCAGTGTGCGGAATCTGCCTGCTGGTCGCGCGGGGCGGGGCGGGGCGGGGCGGGGCGGGGCGGGGCGGGGCGGGGCGGGGCGGGCCATGGCGCATCCTTACGCCATTCTAATACGATGAGCTGGGCGGGAGACTGTGCCTGTCCCGACTGCAGAATTTATAATGCTTTTTTCTTCTTCCCTCCTTTGTGTAGAGGAAGTGGGGGTGACAGGCGAGCCTCTGGAGAGGTTTGGGCCTTTTGCTGGAAACTGTTGAAAATGCTACTGTAAAAAACGTGCTGAACTTTTGTGCCTTTAACCACTTGACACAACATCAGCTCTCTCTGATCACGACTCTCGCCTCACTGGAGATCCAAGTGTGTGATTGTCGTGCTCTTACAGATGTTTGAATTTTTCAGTGAACCTGAGTCATGCTTCTGGCTGCAACTAAGCGACATGTTTCGCCGCCTACAATGAGTCTGAGCTTACACTTCCGGGTTATTTACTTTTTAGTCACACCAAAGCCTTATGCATTTTGTTGTGCATATTAAACATGCAGGATTTTAAGCAACCATAACAATATGCACAATTTCATGCATAGTAATGCTCAATTTGTACATAGTTATGCATGAAATTGGGCATATTTGTGGTTGTTTAAAATCCTGCATGTTTATGCACAAGAAAATGCATAAGAGTTTAGTGCTGTTTAGATTGCTGCGTACGTCTATAAAATTACGATGCTTGCGCACAAATCACTGTGAAAAATATCTTTGTAGATTTAGGAAATATTTTGTTAGTTTATTTATTTAGTACATCGTTAAGCATAATATTGTGTGTAAGTATGTAAAATTTGTACATAGCCACACACAACATTTTGCTTGACGATGTACTAAATTTGTGCATAAGCATCGTAAGTTTATAGACGTGCATAGCAATGTACTAAAAAGTACATAACCCGGCAGTGTGTACAAGCGATAACATTGAGTCACTGATATTGCTGATATCGCCTTCCTGGGAGCGAGAATGCTGGCTCCGGTTCCTGGTGCTCTCCCTCAGCCGTGTAAGATGTTGTGCGAATGGAAGTGCGCGCCTGTCACACACTTCCAGTGCGTGTCTGCTGCGATGCTAGCGGTGGGCATCGTGTTGCCGCTCCGGGGACAGTATTCGCTGACGCTAGCAAACAGTCGGGGGAAGCGGAGCGGGGCGGGGCGGGGCGGGGCGGGAGGCGAGGCTAAGGCCGCGGGGCACTGCGGTCCGGAGCCGAGCTGCGCGGCTACGTTATACATTTTGGCGAGCAACACTTCCAAGATTTTTTAGGCAGTCGATTAGACTGACTTTTACGTTTGGTATGATGCCCAGTTAAAATATAAGCCCCGTATTGATCCAGTATCCAGTAAAAGCCAGCCAGTTAATTAATTAAAATATAAGCCCCGTATTGATCCAGTATTCAGCAAAAGCCATCCAGTTCAAATAGTCCGCCAGCCTGATAAGGACAGCGAGCAGCCAGCAGGCAGCGCTCACTCCCCCAGCCCCCCACCCCTCCCAGACTGTATATAGGAGAGGAGCGTGTGTGCGGCTCGCGGACTGGCGGGCGGGAGGGCTGCCGCCAGAGCGTCAACGCTGTACCAGGCGAGCATAGCTGGAGGAGGTGGCCCGGCCCTCGACGCATAAGGGCCCCCGTCCCGCGCAGCATGCAGCTGTGCCTCACCAGCCCCCGCCCGCCCGCCCACCCGCCCCCTCCCCTCTCGCCCCGCCCCGCCCCTGCGTGCCAGCCGTCCATGGGCCCTTTGTATACAAACGCGCTGCTGTACCCAAATCAAGTCACACCTCTTGCTTGACAACGTTCGCTCGCGTCGCAGTAAAGAAGTGACAAATAAGCTACTATTGGTCCCAAGTTCCAATATTTAAGTTTGAATTGCAATGTGTACGGTACAGATAAATTTAAAAGCCAGTTAAAATATAATCCACTATACCCAGTTAAAATTCAACACCGTAAAAATAAAAATTAGAAATCAGCCACGGCAAAACTGGAATCTTGTTAGGCAGTCGATAAGTCTGACTTTTACGTTTGGTATGAAGCCCAGTTAAAATAAAAAAGAGCGTGTGTGCGGGTTGGGACCGGGCCGAGAACCACGTTCGCTCGCATCACAGTAAAGAAGTGACAAAGTAACGATTGGTCCCGAAGTTCCTAAATTTAAGTTTGAATAAATGAATAATGAATATGGTTTAGATAATTTAAAAGCCAGTTAAAATATAATCCAATATGATTCACTTAAAATTCAAGCCCGTAAGGATAAAAATCAGAAATCAGCCACGGTAAAACTGGAATCTTAGTTGCCATAATTTTTCTACGCATCTCGTTCCCGAGACAATTATTTTATCGGAAGGTTACTACCAAATCGTTTCAAAATGACTGCGTCGCTATAAAAATTAGCGACTTATCTGTCGTTAATTTACGACAAAATTTCTAACAGTGTATCGCAGTAAAGAACTGACAAAGTAACGATTGGTCCCAAAGTTTTTATATTTAAGTTTGAAATGAAATGAATACACGGTTCAGGTAGTTAGATAGTTTTAAAGCCAGTTAAAATATAATCCAGTATGACCCGCAGTTAAAATTCAAGCTCGTACGAATAAAAATTAGAAATCAGCCATAGTAAAACTGAAATCAGTGTCCATAATTTTTCTACGAATATCGTTCCCGAGACAATTACCGTTCATAGTCATACTTAAAATCAGCCGACTGCCTTCCTACCAGCCGGTAGGCCGGTTTTTTTTTTTTTTTTTTTTTTTTTTTTTTTGTTTTTTGCCGGGAGCGAGTCGGGCGGGTAAGTCATTCATCGCAATTTTTTGTCAAGTTAGGGGAAGTTATGGTGGATTTGCAAAATTTTCCTGGGTAAGTTGAACAGCTAACTTTGAGGTCAGAACCGTATAACATTTGTTATAGGCTCTTTATTCGATCAACAATAGTTTTTACTATTTTGACAATTATTATTATTATCATTATTATCATCATTACAACACTGGAAAAAGAGAGGTGCGATACCGGGTGTCCCAGAGAACACACGGCAGTGTTGCGGGATTGCATACTCGCCAGCAGGCTGATTCCGCTCATCGCTCTCATCTATCGGTCTGTCTCTCTCGCACCTCCCTCGCTCCTTACGGTGCGCACCGTGAGTGCGAGAGAGACATGCCCCACTGAGCGGTCACCGGAATCAGCCTGCAGAGCTGCAGGGGCTAAGGCGCCTTACGGCCGGAGTGGGTAGGCAGACCCGCAACGCTGCCGTGTGGTTTCTGGGACACCCGATAATGCCTTTCAAAGGCACTTTTGCAATAGTGCCTTTGGAAAGGTACTATAAAACAGACGAAAATAGCACCTTTATAGGCAAGTAGCGCCTTTGTAAAGGCACTGTTTCACTAATGCCTGTAAATAGGCATAAGATAGCACCTTTGTTTTTCCAGTGAGGCGCCGCACGTGCCGTTAGAAAATCTGTGTCAACACTGTGAAAAATACTCGTAAGGGTTACGGGAAAATTATCCATGATAAAAGTTATAAAATTACAATTTGAAAATGTAAATTTACAAGCACTCCCTATCGACTTGGAATTGACCGACGAGCAAGAATAGGCTGTCGTAAATTTACAACACATTTTGTAAATCAAAATTACCAAAAAAGTCGTAAATTTACGAGGATATTTTTCACAGTGCAACTTAAGTGGAATTTTTTTTGTTCATTACATGGTGTTGTGAGGGAGGGAGGGAGGGGGGGGGGGCGGGCGTCCGGATAACACCACGAGGCGCTAACCGTACCGACGACGGGCGAGTAGTCATTCCGGCTGAACAGGTGTCGGCGGGGCCGGGCGGGGCCGGGCTGCGCGGCACGGAGAGGCGCCACTAGGGGACCCCCAGGGCCCGGGCCGGACCTCCTGGCTGGCACTGGGCGCGGACGTTACCCCCGTCACGTGACTCTGTCCGGCGAGCGTTACGGACACTCTCAGACCACTACAGACATTTTGTCTGTATATGCAGACATTTTGTCTGCGGCTTTCTGTGCTGTCTGATGCTTTAAACCTTTACCTCCTTTAAAAGTTTGTCAAACTAAACACATTTTGCGTAAAACATGTCTTAATTTAATCGTTCACTGAACGTAATGTCTTTTTAGCATTTAAGCATTTCACCTTCTAGCCGCAAACCTTTTCACTTGAATCAGAATAAAAGAAAAATAAATGAGGTAAAGGATTTTTTGTTGGAATCATAGCCACACACACTCACACACATTCACGTCATTAAAATAAGATTGCACGATGTGGTCATACCGTCCGATGCCCTGTATACTTTTTCGTGTTTTTATTATTTTTGTATCTATTTTATTTGCCTTTCATGTTTTTAAATGAAGACACTCGAATGAACTTGTCATTCTTTGACATGAGACGGGGCTAGCAGGGCGCTGCGGAGTGTTCGACGGGGGGTGGTTAATTTAGAAAGTCTTGACGCGAGGCCAGGAATGCAGTGGGGGAGGGGAGGGGCGTAACTCAGCGAACCGCCCCGCCCCGCCCCGCCCCGCCCCGCCCCGCCCCGCCCCGCCGCGGACATGACCTGTGCGGGCCTCCAAGCTGCCCCCGCCACCTCCTCAGCCCTGCGCGGAGGCCCTCCCCTTGCCGTGCCGTGAACGTTTAGTCCACGGGATCAGATTAAAAACACACAACATTTTAGCTTATCAACAAAAGTTGCACTCCCGTATTGATCAAAGAATCTAGACAAGTTGCATGGTTATTCTGGAATAGTGATACGTTGCAAACCGGAGTGTGTGCTTCGTACACACATATTTTGTGTGTACTTGCAAGCACCTAGTGTGTACTTGCCATAGTACAACAAATATTTCTGGGCTTTAAGTGCGTTACGAAGTACACACTTCGGATTGCACACCCTAACTGGCAATGTACTTTTTCGTACATGTGAAATGTACGCATATAAACGTGCGGATTTATGTAAAAAATCGTGCAGAATTATGTAAAATATTGTGCATAGATCTGCAGAATTTATTACATGTCGAAAAAATGCACAATAATAAACAGATTTATGTACAATATTCTACATAATTCTGCACGATTTTTTACATAAATCCGCACGTTTATATGCGTACATTTCACATGTACGAAAAAGTACATTGCCAGTTAGCGTGCAGTGTAAAATGACAGATTTCGCTCTTATGATGAGTCAGGTCGTTCCTTTGGGTCAGACCTTTCTCGGCTGCCTCCGCGGCGGCGCGGTGTAACTCGGAGGGTAATGGAGCCGGGCCGGGCTGGGCCGGGGCTTGGAGTGGCGACCACAATAAGCAAACAACACGCGAGGCGGGCCGGCCAGCGCGCGCCCCGCCCCGCCCCGCCCAGCCCCGCCCCGCCCCGCCCCGCCCCGCCCCGCCCCGCCCCGCCCCGCCCCGCCCCGCCCCCGGGCTCTCTGCCGCCCCGCAACCACACGCCAAGACAACGGCCTCCTTGTCGTAGGCGCCCTGTGGCCGCGGTGTCGACGGCGACCATCCGTCTCCACCGGCGTCCCCCGTCTGTCTGTCCCCGCTGCCGGTGTTGTGTGTGTGTGTGCGTGCAGCGAGGGGTCTATGACCTGGGCCCCGGAGGCGGGGCGGGGCGGGGCGGGGCGGGGCGGGGCGGGGCGGGGCGGGCAAGGTGACCAGACCTCGCCGCCGCAACTCTACCACCCTTTCCGTTCCACCCCTCCCCGCCCCCACCCCTCACCTTATCGATTGGCCGGCCGCCCCTCCCCCGCCGTGAGTCGACCCCCTCCCCCCCTCCGGGTCTCTGCGGCCGCCCCGCCCCGCCCCGCCCCGCCCCGCCCCGCCCCGCCCCGCCCCGCCCCGCCCCGCCCCGCAGGCAGACGGACAGCCAGACCAGATGATCCAGAGTGACCGGCATTAATCCAATTCTGCTCGTCTCTCGGTCCAGACCGCGCCCCGCCCCGCCCCGCCCCGCCCCGCCCCGCCCCGCCCCGCCCCGCCCCGCCCCGCCCCTTCACAGATAGTCTGACCCACTCAAGGATGGAAGTCGGGGCAGGCGGCACGACGATGAAGTCGCCTCGCAGCATACGCTTTTGCTGCTGGAAACATGAGGAATGCTGTATATTCGGACGTGCGCACTGGTAAAACAAAGGTGCTTTATAGCACCCTTTTGGGGGTGCTTTAGAATTTTATGGGGTGTTACTGCTCTAATGCCTTTGTGAAGGCACGAAAATGGGCAAAAATAGCACCTTTGGAAGGCGATAGCGCCTTTTTAAAGGCACTATTGCACTAACGCCTTTAAAAGGCATTAGATGGCACCTTTGTTTTTCCAGTTCGTTCATTTCCATTCTAACATAACATTTGTACAAGTGAAGGTTGGAATTTCTCATGAAACAGTGTGAGAAGAACCGTACGTCATACAACTAAACAACGGTTTTGAATTAACGGATTACGGTTTTCGTTGCCGTACATCATTAATTTACCCTATACCAAGTACAATTTTAGTACAATATTTTATTGTACCTCGAAATAACGGTAATTTTTTTAAAGTTAAATTGTAGTTTTTTCTCACAGTGAATCTCAAGCACTTGACAGGACATATATGTGCGAATGGAAATTTGTGCTCATACAAGTGAGCGATAGTCTGAAACTTGAGGTTTGAGTGCATTCAATTCCCACAACGCGCTTTCCCTTTTCCTTTTTTGGTTATTCCTCCCGCCTGCTCGTCCCGGTCAGGCGAGCAGCCCGAGCCCCCTGACCTTTGGCCGCCCCACAGCGCCTCTGACAGATCGCCCGCTAATTCGGTCCATTCATTTCGCTCAGCAGCAGCCAGGCAGCAGAAACAGGCCAGCAGAAATGCCACCTGCTCGCCCCGCCCCGCCCCGCCCCGCCCCGCCCCGCCCCGCCCCACCCCACCCCACCCCACATCCCTGTGGGCTGGGCGTTTTCGCATCTCTTCTTCCTCCCTCGGGCCGTGGGGTTGTTTGTATCGAGTTTGACGGGTCAGTTTGATGAGGCGGGAGGGAGGGGGTGGTGGCCCGGGCCCGGGGGTCGGAGAGGTGATGCCACGCGGGGGCGGCTTTTCGCGTTTGTGTGTGTGAGTCTGGAATCGGAAGGAAACTTGCTCCCACAATTCATCATTCATCCGCTTGCCTGCTGTGTGGCGGGGGCGGGGGCGTCGTCCCCATGACGCTACCTCTCCTCCCCTCCCCTCCCCTCCCCCTCCCCTCCCTCCCCTCCCTCTCGCTGGAGCTCGGCTTGTGCCGCTGACCCGCTTCTGTCACAGGAAACTGACGGCAAGCCGGCGGTTCTCCATTTTATTTATTTGGTCATTTATTTTTGGAAGTGCACCGCGCCCGAGGGGGCGACCACTCCCCTTTCATGTGTACACATGATTCCCGGAATGATTGATTCCCAATGATTCCCATCGATATCTTTTCTTCGTTTCGAACTGTTTTCTAGCGACAGAAAACGCTCATTTCGGCTAATGATATAACTAATTCCAGGTGTTTCCTGCTTTGTTGTTGTGGTTTTCATTTTTTTTGATGATGATTCCCAGGCTTGTGTACACATGATTCCCAAATATGTCGCCCCCTCGACCGCGCCGCACAGTCCGGTGCGGGTGGCGCGGCGTCGGCGTGACTTGTCAGCATCCGCTCTCAATTACTCACGTGCGTATGGGGGTCCTGATAGGCGCGCCGTTGTGCATCTCTCTCCCTGCACCGCCCGCTCACTGTTCCTCCACACTCTTGAACGCTCTCAGTGATTTTCAGTGTGAGCTGATTCTCTTGGGGTTCGCCGTGCCGCGCAGTCGCCTCCATCCGGTCCCTATCGGGGGTGAGTTACGGTCCGCGCAGGCCGCGCCGTGCGCTGGCTGCGGGCCGCTGCCGTAAATCTCGCGCTGACGATACAGCGGAACAGCTAATCTGGGCAGCACTGGTGCGAGGCCGGGCCGGGCCGGGCTGAGCGTGGGGCGTGAGCGTTATTAATAATGTTAATTAATCTCTGTGGCGGGGCGGGGCGGGGCGGGGCGGGGCGGCTGCACAGCGGTGCTCGCCGTGGCGGCAGGCAGCCCGCCCGCACCCGTGCGCTGCGGCACGGCCTACCTGCCGGGGGCCCGCCGCCCCACACCGCGGAAAATGAAGAGTTTGTTACTACAACTATCATACGGTTACTTTAGGGACAACCATAAAGTGATGGTTGCGGTAACGTTTTTTTTTTATTTTTTTTTATTTTTAAGAACGTAAAAAGAAAGTTTCAGCCACTTTTCATGATTGTTAATTTCTTTATACATGTTATACGGTTGTCTCTGAAGTAACCGTGTGCACACTCCCGGGTTATGTTATTTTCAGTACATCGCTATGTACGTCTATAAACTTACGATGCATGTGCACAAATTTAGTTCATCGTCACGCATAATATTATTTGTAGCTATGTACAAATTTTACATACTTACACACAATATTATGCTTAACGATGTACTAGATTTGTGAAGCATCGTAAGTTTATAGACGTACAAGTACATAGCCCGGGAGTGTCTACGATGCACGGTGGAGGGAGACCCGGTGGCGGCACGAGCCTACCTGAGCTGACCCCGGAATCGGTGCCGGATTCCTTTTTCCTGGGCGGCCACCAGAGCGCGCGTCGATCTAGCCTGGGCCGGCTACACCGGCGGTTCAGCCTACCTGCAGCCTGGGCCGCGCACCCTGCCTGCCGGCCGCCCGGGATCAGCTTAGCGAGGCTGGGGTTTTACGCACTTCGCTCGGCCGGCCGCCACGCCTCCCGGGCCGCCCCAACAGCTGCTGAGCGTGAAGAGCCGGGCCAGGCTAAGCTGATCCCGGGCGGCTGGCAGGAAGGGTGCGCGGCCCAGGCTGCAGGTAGGCTGAACCGCCGGTGTAGCCGGCCCAGGCTCGATCCGCGCGCCCCTGGCGGCCGCCCAGGGAAGAGGAATCCGGCACCGATTCTGGGGTCAGGCGCTAGCACGGGAGGTATAGGCTCGTGCCGCCACCGGGTCTCCCTCTACCGTGCTACGATGGTTTAAACGACGTTCCATTTTTCTGGGTGCAGCAGGCGACTTGTTCTCGCTCGTCGGCTCTCTCTCTAGGCAGGTGCGCTGTGTCGGGCGGTCATGTTGGAGTGCGGGAGTGCCTGGCCCCGCCCCGCCCCCACCCGCACCGCTCGCTGCACGCCGAAGCTCTTTTTGTTTGTTCGGAAACTCGATGCGCCCCGCACCGTGACGGGAGCGCGCTGGGCCGGGGCCGGGGCCGGGGCCGGGGCCGGGGCCGGGGCGGCTGCCTCGCCAATATTGACGCTCACCGTCAACTTGAACACCTCTGCGCGACCTGCCTCCCGGGTGCGGGGCTGCACGCTGGGGTGGACACGCGAGTCAGGATGCACCCCGCCCCGCGCCGCCCCGTCCAGCCCCCGCAGCACCGCCCCGCCCCGCCCCGCCCCACCCCACCCCGCCCCGCCACGCCACGCCACGCCCGGCCACACCCCGCCACGCCCCGCCACGCCCCGCCACGCCTCGTCTGCCCGCGGCCACCTGCTCCTGCTGGCGCCTCTTTGCTCGGCGCGCCGCCCGGCTCTCGATCGACCAGCCCCGTTAGAAAACCTTATGTGAGGTAATTTTCTTTGCAGTGTACACACGGCCTTGCGAGGGAGGTGTTTGTTCGCCGCTCCTCTGATCACCGTTGTGAGCCTCGCGTGCCGCCCCTCTCTGACAGCGCTTTGAAGACGGCCAAACCCTGTGCGCCTTGATGTCATCTTTTACTTTTTCATGGGAAAAATGGACTTTGTTTTCTCAAATAAATGTTAGTTGTGTCTTGACAACCCGGAAAAAAAGACTTTTTCTTCCCGATGATGCTAACTTTTTAAACGGGGTTTTCCGCGGCCTAAAACGAAACATGTTTTGAACGAAAAATAAAAAGATAATTGAACGGTTTTATTGTTTTGGTTGCCTCTTTTCCACAAAAATGTTAATTTCTTCGAAATACAAGGTTTTTGCTTGTATCGAGAAGTGAGTGATGTTACGCTTGTCTATTGTGGAGTACTAACTGAAGTACTAATGTGACGGCGAGAACGCGTCCGCGGGTTGTTTTCGGTTCACATATGTTCGCACTGGGCTCGCTGCCAATCTAAAGAGTGGTGGTCAACCTGGTCGGGTTTGATTTCGGTTGCTGGATGTGGAGTGAGTGGGGCCAGGCCGCTGCCCGCCCCGCGAGCCGCGAGCCGCAGCGTGCCGGTCAGGGAAAAGTCAGGGAAAATGAAAACGTACTGAAAATCAGGGAAAAGTCGAGGAAATTCGATGGAGGTCAGGGGAAAATGCGAAGATTGGGTGAAAGATTTTTTTGTTTTTGTTTTTATTTGCTATGTTTGCCTTAATTATTCACCTTTTGCTTGCCCTATTGGTTTCTATTGTGCCCCCAACAGTCAGGGAAAAACGCGATTTTTTTCCGTCTGTAAGTCAGAGAAAAGTCAGGGAAAATGAAAATTAAGGATCCGGTGTGAACCCTGCAGGCTGTTCCATGACACTCTTCTTGAGCCTCCAGCCCTGTGGGGCGGGGCTCCTGGTCCTGCACTGGCCGCCGCCCCGCCTTGTCTCGCGGTCGTGGCGCGCTGGCTCTGTGGCGGTTAGCGCCTCCCCGCGAACTGGCATGGGCACACCCGCCCACTGTACTGCACCGTTCCGTTACACAGCAAAACACACACACACATATACACACACACACACACACAGCAGTGCGTCCTGTCTGTCTAGCCCGCTGCTGCGTGCTCCCATGCTGACCGTGAGGCACGAGGACTGCCATGCCGGTCACGCATCGTGAATAGTTCGCCCGTCTGCTGCGGCGTTACATAATCGCCATGAGATTGCATGCGCAATATTTTTTTTTTTTTTTTTTTTTTTTTTTTTTTTTTTTTTGCGCAACCTTCTCTACGTCCCGCGGAACGGTGTATGCGCGTCTTTTCGGCCGCCCCTCGATCTCTAACCCAATAGTGATTCACGCTCCCTCTCATCGCCCTCGTTATCCCTCTCACTCACGCTGAGCGCCCTCGAGGCCTCGAGGTGCAAATGACGCCGTGATGAAGATGGAGGTCTCTCTCTCTCTCTCTCTCTCTCTCTCTCTCTCTCTCTCTCTCTCTCTCTCTCTCTCTCTCTCTCTCTCTCTCTCTCTCCCTCCCTCCCTCCCTCCCTCCCTCTCTTCCTCTCCCCCTCCCTCCCTCTCTTCCTCTCCCCCTCCCTCCCTCTCTTCCTCTCTCCCTCCCCCCTCTCCCTCTCCCCCTCCCCTGAGGCTGCCGCACCCACCCCTTCACTTTCACCCTCAGTTCAAGGCCGTTCCCGTGGCGCGCGCCGCTCCATGACTCGCACTTGGCCCCACTCACCTCTGTTTCTACTGCAGCCACCGCGACAAACAACAACTTAGAAATAATGTTTCTTATTTCATCCGTGTGTGCCTGTCCACACACTAACTGGCAATGTACTTTTTCGTACTTATGAAATGTAACTATACAAACATGCAGATTTTTTTAAAAAAAAAATCGTGCTGAACTATGTAGAATATTGTACATAGATCTCCATAAATTATAACATGCAGAAAAAAGTGCACAAAATTTAACAGATTTATGTACAATATTCTTTATAATTCAGCACGATTTCTTTTACATAAATCTGCATGTTTATATAGTTACATTTCATATGTAAGAAAAAATACATTGCCAGTTTGCGTGTATGTGGGCACTGTGTGGCGCACGTCGGGGCGCCTTAGGGAAGTATAGAATGTCCGGAAGAGCTCCTCCGCGCTTGCGCGGGTGTTAGCGCGCGACCTCATCGGCCGACATTTAGCCCCCTTATTGTGGGTCACTCCCTGTGAACATGAAAGCTCTCTCTCTCTCTCTCTCTCTCTCTCTCTCTCTCTCTCTCTCTCTCTCTCTCTCTCTCTCTCTCTCTCTCTCTCTCTCTCTCAGCTGCTCGCTCCCTCCGGCTGTCTCTATCACACGTGGCGACACGTCTGCATGTTATTGCAATTTCCTCGTTTCCGGTATAACCGCATGTCGGCGGAAGGAAGAAGAGGATGTCTCCCCTCCCACGTTGATATGGTTTCCGTTTCGCCGGGAGCGGCTGGTGCATCTGATCGGCGCCAGAGGGCTCAGGAGGAACACATCTCCTCCCTCCTCATCCGGGATGATCCCCGCGTGTGCACGCAGCGGGGCGGGCCGAGCAGCCGCCGGGGCCAAAGGGATGAAATCAGGCGGCAAATAGCTCCCGGGCGGGATCACCTGGCCTGCTCCTGCTCCCGTCCACTGTGAAAAATTTGTTCGTAGATTTACGATTTATCTTGTAAATTACGACTTACGAAAAATGTTGTAAATGTACGACAGCCCATTCTTGCTTGTAATTGAATTTCAAGTCGATAGGTACTGTTTGTAATTTTACGATGAGTGATCGTAATTTTACAACTCCACTTCGTGGAAAATTTTCCCGTAAACCTACGACAGTTTTTCACTGTGTCAGTGTCTCCCGCAGGCTCGCACGGTAAAAACGAGTCCTGGGATTCCCAGGAGAGTTGGAATCCCAGTAGATGTCCTGGAAAAAAGCAGCTTTTCCCAGGAGTTTTTCCTGGAAAACCCAGGACATCCCCTGGGAAAGATGATACCTCCTGGGAATGTGCAAATTCCCCTGGGAAACCCAGGACTCGTTTTTGCCGTGTGGGACGGGCAGGGTTTTCCTTCCCGCTGCGCCCTCGCGTTATACACACTAATTGGATTTGTAGCTTTCATTTGCACAAATTTATGCTCAAACTTGCACCTTTGTATGCAAATCTATGCACGAAAAAGTACATTTCTTTGCATAAATTCTTGCGAATCGAATTGTATGTGTAACTTTGTGCGAAGGTTTGCACAAAAACCTTCAAATACAGTTAGCGTGTACTCGCGCGGCTCAGCCGCTTTGACTCGGATACTGGAGTCGGCACACACAGGACTCTCTCGTCCTCTGTGTGCCGGGCTCACGGTGACCGGGCTGCTCCAGTGCGTGCGCGCGCAGCCTCCATATTCTCATCTCTCTCCAAAGCCCTTCTCCTGCAGCGGCTGCTTCTGCTCGCTCACTCGTTCTTACCCGCCAGCAATCGAACTTACCCGAGGCGTGCATCCCTCGGCTCAGGGGTGCACACACGATTTTTCATTACCAGTGCTGGGATGCTGCTGGTCACACTGTGATGCTCCGGTTCGGCTTTTCACATAAGATGCTAAAACACCCATAGTATTAAGATCTTAAGTGAAAAATCAGAATGCGGGCCCATACGTTTTGCATGTATGCGATAGAATGACATTCATATAGGTGTGATCGGCATTCGAAAAGGTATGGCTTCCCCCACCACTTTTACCCCCACCAGTCATCATGTGGCAGGTATGAGCATCATACGTCCCTGTGTATAGGTGGCTCACATTTAGGAATAGTATGGCATGCAAAAAACTAGAATGAAAATTAAAATTAATTACTTTAATTACAAATCGATTTTATCAACAAAAAGACACATAAAACCACCTAAAATTTAAGCACATGCACACCACATATTTTCTGTACACATGAGTGATTAGATTGAAATTAAATTAAGTACCTAGAAGAATGCTATGTAAAAATGTTTATTAACGCCGCCTGGGCCGGGTTCTTCCTCTTAACATTAGTTGGAAGCCCGCACACACATCTTCCGCTAGGAATCGCCATGATCCAGGCGTGTTTGAGGGCAGCACCATGTCACAAAGGTACATTATGCTGAGCCCCGTGGCAATGGCATCTGTGAATGTGAACTCCATGGCTGCCGGTGGAGTAATTGTCACGTCATCTGCTAGGATTGAATATGTTGCCTGTCTGTAGTCAGGCCACTGTAAGGAATCATTATCAATTCTGACTGTTGGTTCCTTCCCAACTGGGGCCTTCCCTACGGTGTACCATATATTGGTATAGTCCTTGCCCCCTAGGGACGGCAATGCTGCCACTACCAAGTCTCTCAGAACTGCAACACAAAACTCATTTCAGCATACAGTGCAGTCAATGTAACACAGTCTTTAAAAACGTTTCTTGCTCTTACCAATAATGTTGTCCCTCCCATCGGGAATGAGAATAAAGGCACAGATAAGCCCCTGAGGTGTCTTCTGTGACTGCATGATAACGTCTAGAGCTGCCAAGCATCTGTCCTCAGTAAAGTAATTTCTGATCCGCTCTCTGACATCGACATGGAAAAACCGAATCATGTCATCTCTTATCTGAAATAAAGTCCAATGAGCCAGTGAATTTAACATCAGTAGCAGTCATGAATAAATTTATAAAGGTTGAGGGTTATAGAATCCGGGAAATTCGAAACGGGTCTAGAAATTTTTAAGAGCAACAATCACTCATTTAAAAAATTACACTTACTCTGCTACAAGTGTGTACAGACAAATGCACAAAGAATTGTGATCATCTAATGACTGCTACTGAGGCAAGAAAATTGGTCTGTAGTGGACTCTTACTAAATGCAAGTTAACATCTCGGGGTTTGTGGTGGTTTAAAGTTTGGTGAGGCAGAAACCTTTCAGCCCTCACCACCTCCCTCTGACTTTCACAGTAAGTTACTTTGACGGCATAAGCCTCAAACTTGGCAAGATGTTTTGAAGGAACTCTCATGCCGTATACTAGTACCTTGCCCCGGACAACAAGGATTTGCAATGTCCTGAAAAACACTGGCATATTCTCGCTATCTAAATCAACTACAGATTGTAAGCATCTCGTTTAATCAGGGTACCCTCCCACTTCACACTATTGTACCTAGTAATGATATCATCATCTACAACTTCTGGTATGAGTTCCACAATTCTCTCACGGACTGCTCCTGTCCCTTTCGAGACTGCCTCCCTCTGCGGAGGTAGGATAGGGCCCACACCACGGAGGAAATAGCAACGTTGCTCCTGGAACCTCTGGCAGAGCGTATGCGTTACGTTGATGAAATTGTTTGACGTGGAGGCTATCACCTTGAAATACTGATGCCGATGTTCATTTGTCCAATTCATTGTGAACCTCCATGGTCCGTACAATCTGGTCATGCGGCCGTAATGGATCAGGTAATGGCGCTTTGGAAACACCTCAGTAAGACCAAACAAGAGCCTGTAGCGTTTTATTACATTTCCACTAAATCATTCAACTCATTAATCATGCGCTCAGTTACTATTAGTGCCCAGATTATTTCCACTATACGCAGCAGATTCCGGTGAAGCTTCCAAACAGCAAGATCACTAACATGTGCGCCAAGCGCGAAAGCAAAATTTCTAAACATATTCAGCCTTTGAGAGGCACTACCTTTAATTGACTTGTTACCTTGAAGCATTTCATCCTTCAACGGAGTAGGAGTGTTAGCACGCTCGACCTCCCCATAATTGAATGAATTTATTAGGGTTTGTGCTTGTGCCGTGGAATACTTCAAGATCGGCACACTCTTATTCATATCACTTGTACGCATGGTTTCATTTAAAAATTTCAAGGTACGCCTCATGTTGTCATCAATTACCTTCAGTGCTACGTCATGCATTCCATCTGGAGGACAAGACAGAGGAGGTTCAAAGTAGGGCAGTCCATCAGCCGGCATTACGCCATTAGGGCCTTTGTACAGTTTATGGTCGGAGCCTCCCTGAATTCTTTCAGTCTGGTGCCGGATCGCCTCATAACTTCTCAAGTCAACACCGTGTTTCGCACAGTCTCCCTCAGTGAAACAATGATCTATGTCAACATGTTGGGCTTCACAGAACTGGCAAGGGTAACTCTTGGTTGGTAAGCCAGTCTGTACCCTAAAAGTTAACAGTGAGGGAGGGGAATTTCGTCCTAGGTCATGGAAATTTTTTTGAAGCGATGTGGTCGGGTCAAGGCACTCAGCAACGCAACTCGCTACTTACGTTATGACTTTAGATAATTTTTATTGGACGCCATATTCGACTTAAAACTTACTACTTTCCCTTTTATTTATCATCGCTTGTCCTGAGGATTGCATTGAAAAAAGTCAGGGATTAACAAAATTTTTGATCTGGACATTAGGGAAAAGTCAGTGAATTTCATCCGGGCTTCCTTGTAACTACCGTGCGGTGATGCGAACTGTTTTCGGTAAAATTTTCGAAGAAACTGAAAAATTTGTTGTTTTTGCTCATGTTAAGGAGGAAAAACCCGAAACAGCGCGAAAAAAAAACAACGAAAAGAGGAATCTTCGGGATGTGTTTCGCGCACTATAATGTTCTGAAGGTTTTATACGCAGCTACATATTTTTATAAACATGCTTTAGTTACGCATAATTTTGCGTACAGCTATGGGCAAAATTGGTCAGCGTACTTTGTTCATAGTTGGGCTCAATTATGCGAACATACTGCGTACAAAAATCTGTTGTTGCGTATAAGAAAAGTTCATAAGAATTTAGTGTTCGGTTCAGACAAAGTTACACAATAAGGTGGACCTCTCGCTCTTCCCTGCTCTTACTACCCACTCGCCTTTACTCGTTGTTACCCGCCTTATCTCCCTCTCATTCGCTCGTACCCGCCCTGGCTCCCTTGGGGCGCTGGTCCTGGAGGAGCTCCCTGCTCCTCGCTTGACTACCATGGCTGTGCTTGTTGAGGTGCTCCTGGCCGCCTCGTCGTTGGCCTCCCTCATGAAGGCCTGTGTCACCTGGTTGAAGTCGAGTGCAGGCCCTCATCCTCATTCATCTCAGGCCAGAGGATCGGCGCGATGTCACGGGTTCCCGCGACCACAATTTTCACCGTTGGAAGTCGGGGAAAAGACCGTTCCATAGGAAAAACGCTCAGGAATCCAATGCACCGAACGCCGTCCCCGACAAATCAAAAGTCTCGGAGCCTATCAGGTTTCCCAGGTACGAAACCGGGGTCCAGGCGCTGTAAAACTTCTTCTCCAGGGCGCCCTTCTCTCATGGTTGAACACAAGTGTTTAAATGATATTTGAACACTTTTAAGTGTTGAAGGGTTGAACACTATGTTTAACAGTGTACACTTGAATCGGTCCGATATTCCTTGAACAGTAAGGAACCGTTTTTACAGCGTTATCCCGCCCTGCTGCGCTCACCCGGCCCCTCCGGACCCCTTACTGTTGGCCGACAACCCCTCCTGTGCCTGTGATCAAGTTGTTAGAGGCGCTGCCTTTCACAAAGTTGTTTCGAGTGTTTTCTCCCCTCCACCTGGAGCGGGGCGGACTCCAGTATCCGGTGAGGTGCGGCGTGTGTCTGCAGCGGGACGCTGGAGGCGGATATCGATCCCAAACGTTTAACCGCACTAAAAACAAATGGCGGCGCCTAATCCCAGGGGAGGCGCCCTCGCGCACGTGCTCATGCGTGACCGCGCATTCAGAGAGCAGCACGCTCTCTCTCTCTCTCTCTCTCTCTCTCTCTCTCTCTCTCTCTCTCTCTCTCTCTCTCTCTCTCTCTCTCTCTCTCTCTCTCTCTTGTTCTCTGCAATTTGATCTCGCTCCCTCTCATCTTCTCACTTCCCTTTGCCCCCTCTCCTTTCGCGTGAGAATTGTCTAGATCCAAAGTTATTTGCGTCCTGGGTTTGGATTGGCGCTGCACTGTTAGCACATTCAACGCCGGACGTTTGCAGCTGTGCTCTGTGGGAAGTGACAGGAAAATGACGACAGTGTACCACTATCTTTCTGTTGAACATGCGTTAAAAGTGAAAGTGATACTGCCTTGCCACCAATAATGTACCTAGTACAGATAGCAGCACTGTGGAAAAAAACCGACAAAAAACTTAATTTTGTAAACGACCTGACTGTTGAATTCACTTTTCATTCGTGTTTATTTTCCTACCTTTGCTCAAAGGGGACGAGCCACCGCGTCTTACTGCTTCTCCGTACGCATAAAACTCTGACGGAATGGCCGGTTTTAGTCTCCGTACGTTGTGGAGCGGCCCAGTTCGGTCCACGCAGAGGTAGGGACACGGAGAGCGGGCAGGGGGCAGTCAGAACACGGCGCCAGCCGTACCGTATTTCAGTAACCTCACGCTAACTGGCAATGTACTTTTTCGTACATGAGAAATGTACGCATACAAACGTGCTGATTTATGTAAAAAATCGTGCAGAATTATGTAGAATATTGTACATGAATCTGTTTATTATTGTACATTTTTTCGACATGTAATAAATTCTGCAGATCTATGCACAATATTTTACATAATTCTGCACGATTTTTTACATAAATTCGCACGTTTATATGCGTACATTTCACATGTACGAAAAAGTACATTGCCAGTTAGTGTGCTCCGAACAATAAATAACGGTATTTCTCCATAACTGTTCATAGTTTTTATTTTTTGCAGTGCAGGCCATAAGCTATGCGAACTTCCTTGTGAATCTCGTCTTCACTAATGCTGTTACAGTGTGAGCGCTGGTAGCAGAGTGGAGTGGCCTCGCTGGCTGTGGCTTGGGCATCGTCAATCTGACGGCTAGATGATGGACTAGTTGGCGCCTGTGGAGGCACGCGATGTGGTGAGCGCGCCCCTACCCGCCGGGAGTGGGGAAGGAAGTTGCGGTGGTAGCGGCCCGGCACGAGGCTATGGCAACCTCGATATTCACAGACTGACACCTCCAATACTGCCTGAATGCCGCACATCTTCCCGGAAAAATCAGTGGAAACTGCTGAGCGAGGATTGTCGCCCTCAGCACGCTAACTGGCAATGTACTTTTTCGTACTTGTGAAATGTACGCATATGAACTTGCGGATTTATGTAAAAAATCGTGTAGAATTGTGTAGAATATTGTACATGAATCTGTTTATTATTGTGCATTTTTTCGACATGTAACAAATTCTGCAGATCTATGCACAATATTTTACATATTTCTGCACGATTTTTTACATAAATCCGCACGTTTATATGCGTACATTTCACATGTACAAAAAGTACGTTGCCAGTTAGTGTGTAGTGCCTTTCCAAAAGCATTAAACGTGTATGGAGCGTTGGGCGGGCGGCGTGCCCATGTGTTTGGCACACCGACTGGAGATGGTGTTGGAGGGCGGCAGCGTGGTGAAGGAGGTGAACAAGTTCCGTATTCCGGGCCACCCTTGTAAGGTAGCGCTCGTGTTCTCGGGCGAGGTTAACTTCTCGTCGCGCTTCCTCCTGAGATAATTTATAAATGTGTTCCAAATAATTATATCAATAAGTCTATACTACATAATGCTAGAAAACAAGAAAGCTCAGAAACTGGCGTAAACATATACTTTAACTGTCACAGAAACTCGGAGTTGATGAAACCCCTCGTGACCAACAGTCTTGTGGTTTTTAATTTCCCCCTGGCTCGCCATCCTGTAGGCTTTACGGCTTAGAGGGCAGCGGCGGTGGCGCTGGCGCTGTGGAGGCAGGGCAAAAGGGAATCCGGCCGGCCCGCGCTCGGGGCGCGCAGAGCTGCAGCCCCCACCCCTACCCCTAACAACCCCCCACCCCTTAAACAAAACAAAAAAAAATCCTCTTTGCTTTACCTGCCCAGATGGGACGCTACCGCGCTTACCGCCCGGCTTGAAGTGCGAGTGAGGCAAACTTCCCTCGCCACGGAAACGCTCCGCCCCACCCCACCCCGTTCCTCCTTGTCGGTGTCCTGCCCGTGCCGCACCAGGAAGTTTCGTCAGTTTGTAGCATGAATTTTGAAAAGGCTGAGGTGTGGTGCGCATGTGCCGTGGGGCAGAGTGTATATCTCACGGTGGCACAGCTGTCGAAGTATATCATTGTGTACGAAATGCATGTTTGAAGACATTGCAAGAATAGTCCTACCTCGTCCTCCTCGACATTTTGACCAAGCAGATGCTCCTTCCTCAGTTTGGTGTCACCGGGTACGCCCAATGCCGGATTCATCTCTGGATATAACAATAAGCGAAACTGTTTTGAAATGGCAACCACTTTCTTTCGGAGATAAAGGGTAATCAAGTCGTCTTGGACCTCTGCATTCCGCAAGATACGAGTTATTTTGAAATCATGTTTAATGCCAGCAACCCTGGGGATGGAGGAGACTGAATCGTTAGCAACATTGTACTACATGAACGCCCCTGCGAATTAAACCAGCATATAGACATCTGATATTTTAATAGAAAAACATGGTTTATCTATAGATATCATATTTACATTAATCAACTTTACATCTAAAGTACTAGTGGCTCATTTTACAGTGTCAAATTTGTACAAATCATTTTGATGAAGCGGTTTTCTAGAAAGTTTTACATATTTTACACCCAACAGTACAGTGTTGATTACAGGTGATTTAACAATTGAAACAATTTGCACACAACGGCCATCCTCCAAAAAAGCAAAGGAGTCATTTTTTTTTGTCAATGCCATACTCTTCACTAGTGACCCTTTTTTTCTTGTAGTATATGCGTTCATAGGTAAAGCAATAATCTGAGTTAAATGCACTGCAAACTTCAGTTATGTATTAAACTTCATTTTCTTGAAGAGTATGGCAAACAGGAGTACCCAGAAGAACGCAGTTTCCATCAGAGCTACGGCTTACTTTAAGCAATTTCTTATAATTCATAACAGCATCACAGAAAGTCATAACTTTTTTGCTCCGACCCAACTCATTGCACAAAGAAGGTAGAGACTGAAACACCACAAACTTACGGGCAATCTGGTATGACAAAAAATATGGGCTCTCGGATAAGGCAAGAATGCGCCTATTTTTAGACTCATACAAGAAACTGTTGTGTCCCCAAACGGGACCAAAATTGAACACACCTTCTGAGATGTGAGTCAGAAGATGTGCAATGTAGACCATATTTTCATCAAAAAAGTATTTTTGGAACAAACAAATATAATTTTGGAACAGTTCCATTGCATAAGTTATATGATAATGAGAAACTTCCTTTCGTAACATTAAGAAAGTTGCTTTGCCATAACATACCAAAGTGTACCAAATACTTAGGCTTGAGGAATTTTTTTAAGCAGGGAATACAGTAAAACAGTAACCAAGAGCGCCACTCACTTGCTTTCCACATGACTAAATCACTCAGAGGGCGTAATTCCCTGATCACAGAAGTGTTCGACTGAATCTGTGAAATAACTAAATCTACAGCAGAGATAATATCAACCATTGCTGATTTTGCTGAAGAAGGTAACCAAAAATGTTTGCGGGCTGGCTGGTTGATTAGTTCCATGTGTTTTTTTACAAGCCTTAAAATGGCATGCATGTAGTCAACAACTACATTATCTACAACACTAAACAAATCTAAATTATCTAACTGCTAAACACCTCTCACACCTCTGTAATGCCTCAAAGATTCATCATTATGATGTTGTTGTTTCTTTGACTCTTCGACATTCAGCAGGTGACTTTCCTTGGATCTTATTCTTACGGGCTTGTCAGTTAAAAATGGCACATAACTTACCTGATCTAATAAAAACTCTTTTCTGGAAACAAAATGTACAACCAAACTTTGCATGAAACGTTTGTCCGTTCAGCATTTGGTACCTGACAACAGAGTCAGCAACAAATGCTAGCGGGATAACTAAACTAACAACAGGCTTGCCGTCATAGGCCCATGCAAAGCCATTCTGAGACATCTTATTCGCCTCACTGACGAATGGTTGTAGGGACCAGTTTTCACTGGGATCCTTAGCCCCCGCATAAACTCGAGCCAATATCAAATACTTCTGCCTTTCTTCATATGGAAGTTCATTAATCGTTAAGTAGATAGGCCAGAGAGTCTTGACAGTAGTTGATTTGCCATACGCAACACCACCAGTAAAAAAATTGCAAGACATGTTGAGAGGAGATGATAAAATACCGTTCTCAGCACTTACTTTTTTGTAAACATCACCATCATAAACATCACAATACACTCTGGGAATGTACTGCCTCTTAAACCTGCACTCCATGATAGTTTTAGTGAACTTACCATCCCTCACAATTTTTTGCAATTGTGATTCGATGGAAACACAAATAAATTAGTAGCTACACCTACATTTATATTATTATCACAAACCTGGCAATAAATCTCATCAACTTTAACTATTTTTTTTTGACGAATGAACTATTGCAGGATTCACACTTATCCAACTCGCTAACTTCACAGTCACCCACTACGAAGACTTTCTTACTCACACCACAGTGCTTCTCTCTCTTATCCCTTTTACCAAGGTATGAGTTGCACACATCGCAATACACATGATAATTAATGTCCGACTCTTGAACAGCATTAAGTTTTTTGATGAAATTGTTCTTGGACAAAGGTATTCCGTCAGATCCAAATATGGTTCTCATCATTTTCAGAATATCAACTTGGGCAGCCCATGACAACCCATGCCTTAGCCCAAGAGATAAAGTCATGGAAAGCAATTCGTTCACTGTTGTTTTCACAAGGACACAAGGGATCACTGTATAAGGCAGCCGATGAACTGTGTTCACAGTTATCACTCGAGAAACCTTCTACGACAACAGTCTCTGGATGAAACACACCACACGGAGTTTGTCTTGTGCTTCCATCAGATTCAGATGTCTCAACGCAGAATAGTGTGTTCGTCAACGTACTTTCAACGCAGTTTCAAGTCACTCTCAACACAGTTTCAACGCATGAGGGGGACCCGGGAATCAAATATTCAAGAAAATTCAGGAAAAATGAAGTGAAAATTCCCAAAAATCCTATAAAAATTCACATAAATTCCCTTAACGTGTGGACCAAAATTCGGAGTTGTTTCCCTCTCGGATTGATTGTAAGAAATTTTATGTAAGCTGCGCATGCACATAGATTTACATGGCTACGTACGAAAAAGTACATAAGCTTCGAGTGTGTTTGTCCTCGGAGGTATAAGTTAAAAAACAGTCTTTCACCGGAACAGAAAGTCAAGCCTGTTTTTAAATTATTTTGTTCTTTGCATATATTTCAATATTGCCAACGGTGACCTACACACTACCGGGTTATGAACCTTTTAGTAAACTGTAAACCCATATGCATTGTGTTGTGCATAAGGGCTGCAGGACTACGTGCAACCATAGTTATGCATGCACAGATGTTTCGCATATGTTTATTTTGTGTACATTTGTGCATATGAATGCACAATTTCGTGCATAGTTATGTTCGGAGCGATGTGCATAACTATAGTTGCACGTAATCCTGCAATCTATGCTCGAAAAATGCATAAGGGTTTACTGTGTACTTCGCTGTGTACGTCTATAAACTTTCCAATGCTTATGCACAAATTTACTTAATCGTAAAGCATAATATTTTGTGTAAGTGTGTTAAATTTGTGCATAGCGACACATAATATTTTATGCGTGATGATGTACTAAATTTGTGCACAAGCATCGTAAGCTTATAGACGTACCCAGCAATGTACTAAAAAGTACATAACCCGGGACTGAGAAGAATTGTTACCAACACAAATTTTATAGAATAAGGTTTAACTCTTAATTCTAACATCTAAATATCTCCATGTATTTCCAAGTATTTCCATCTAAATCACCATGTTATAGCATAGGGATTTCCGTTTACTTGTTCCCCGCATTCTTCTGTTTTTGGCTCTACCGGAAAGCTTTATTGTTTGAATTCTGGCCTCAGCTGATTAACACGCGTTCATTCCCACACACTAAATGGCAATGTACTTTTTCGTACATGTGAAATGTACGCATATAAACGTGCGGATTTGTGTAAAAAATCGTGCAGAATTATGCAAGTTTATATGTTTATACGTTTATATGCGTACATTTTACATGTACGGAAAAGTACATTGCCAGTCGTTGCCAGTTAGCGTGCATTCTTAATGATTTATCAGCGTCATCTCAATGCTTGCTGATTTAACAGCGTTCATGGGAATGGTCGCAGATTAAACAGTACACTGGAAACCCAAGTGTGCGAATGTCGCACACTTGTAGGTGTGCGAGAATTCATTCGTACACTTGGCCACTTAAACGTGTGAATTTTCCTAGGATATTCACACGTTTGAGTGGCCAAGTGTACGAATGAATCGTCGCACACCTACAAGTGTGCGACATTCGTACACTTGGATTTCCAGAGTAAGCATTGGATGCATGCTGATAAAACAGCGTTCAATGGAATGCATGCTGATTAAACAGTAAGCAATGGCATGCACGCTGTTAAATCAGTAAGCATCATTGCGTGCTGTTTAATCAGTGTACATTGCACGCTGTTTTGTTCTCAGAGTACAGATTTATGTAAAAATATCGTGCTAAATTATGAAAACTTTTGTTCATAAATTTGTAGAATTTTGTGCCTTTTTTTCCATTTAATGATTTATGCAGATCTAAGCATTCGGCACAATTTTCTCCATAAATCTGCTCGTGTATATAGTTATATTTCACATATACAAAAAAGTACATTGTCAGTTAATGTGTAAATGTTATTCTGTGCTGTGTCTGCGCACAATCTTCTTTTCCTTCAGTAATATTCCATCTTGTACATGCAAATCAGGACGATGCTGCCAGTATGGTTTACAATCAGCTGATAACTCTGAATATTGTTTTGGCCAACCATTCAATACGTACTTCATGATCAGTTGTAGCGTACCATCTCCTTTTGTAGCATTCTTGATTTCTTGAAGTTTTTGTTCAGCAACTGGGAGGAACCTTAATGGACACATGCACCCATTTCTGGATCTTATTCAGTTTCCTCCAAATAACTTCTTGAAAAATGATCCGCTAGATACATTTGCTTGCCTGGACGGTAAGTTACACGAAAAAAAAAAAAAACGTAAGCCGTAATAGCTAACACGTTAGCTAGCCAGGCCCTAGCTAACATTTTAGCTCTCAGAGCTAAACATTAGCTGTGGTAGCTGCGCATTAGCTGTGGTAGCTGCGCATTAGCTGTGGTAGCTGCGCATTAGCTGTGAGAGCTAACGTGTTATCCACATCACCTAATGCAGTGTAAGGTGTTCCCCCGAAAGCCATAAGTTCGTTTGGGTACGCGTTAGCTCTCACAGCTAATGCGCGGCTACCACAGCTAATGTTTAGCTCCGAGAGCTAAAAATGTTATCTAGGGCCTGGGTAGCCAACATATAAGCTATTTCAGCTAACCTGTAGCTACTGCAACTTACGTTTTTTTTTTTCGTGTATCTTAAAAATGTACTTAAGTACCTTCAGCCTCAACTGTTCAGTCTGTTCGACCCTATGTCTTCAATTTTCTTCTTCATTACTGCCACCAAAGGTTTATGATCAGTTATGACTTCTACAGTTGCTCCATACAATAGTTGATGAAATTTCTTGAATCCAAATACAATTTGCCGTAGCCCGATCATGACGATATCTCTCCCAATCAGTAATGTTTGGGAGATTCTTGCCAAACTGCCATTTTTGTTGGCGAGTGTTCTGTTCTGGTTATGTGTGTGATGAAGGGAATTAACACTGGATTAACACTGAGAGAACTATTTCACTGGTTTATTCCGAGTGAGAACAATCAGGATACCGTCAAAACCTCAGGGATCATTAATATGCGGAACAGGTAATCCCAAAGGCCTAACCCGACTAGTGTCAAGGGCGAAAGTCTCCTGTGTCTCAACTCAAACCATCACCAACTCGATTTATCGTTCAGAACACCTTCCCCTTCCAGTAAAATATAACATATTTTATTACATTGACTTAATATTGAAGAATTTTTGTATTATAACACACTAACTGGCAATGTTCTTTTTCGTACATGTGAAATGTACGCATATAAACGTGTGGGACCACGATATCGAGTACAGCCCAAATTTACAACTTGTGTGGCATTTACTTACATAACTGGTCCTAAGGCCATGTTGATCAATTAGTAATAATCTGAACAGTCAAATCTCAAGAAGCCAAGACTCGCCAAGCTTCATCCTCAGAAAGTCTCCTAAGATGCGCATGCAAATGGTTTGCTAACTGAGCTTTTCCGGGGAACTATGCGCGCCGCACTTCACGCACTTCCAAGGCTGGAAAGAAAAGCGCTTATTTAAAATAACAGAAACGCTTCAATTTTCATGTTGTTTTTTTTTTATATGTATTTTCATGTATTTAAGACGTGTTGTTTTGGTCGCGGAGGACTTCGCAAGTGATTTGTCACCTCTGCGACCCATTTCCGTCCATAATGTTTTCCAAGAACACCCGCTGATTTGCGAATGTGAATCTGAACAAAGATGGCGGCGGTCCACAGCAGACAAACAGTATGCAGAAGCCACTAGGCTGAGATCCGACCACTGTGGACGTCACCTTCGTTTCCGGTCCTCGGCTTGTCCGGAATACCCTTTTGCAACATCTTTCTTAACATCAACTGATTTCACTGAATTATTATTGTCATCAGAACAATCAGCTTCATAACCTTCATTTGACTCTAACTAAGCACACCGCTGCAGCACTGTAGCTTACGGTGATTTTCACTATAGCTTACAGTGATATTTACCGTAGCTTACGGTGCTGCAGGGGTTCACCGTAGCTTACGGTGAGATTCACCGGAAGCTTTTAACAGTGGACTAATCTCGCGGCAAAGTGAACATCTGATTCTCAAAGTTCCTCCCAAATATCTGAAACGACTTTTCAAAATGCCAAAAGCTTGTTCCACACAAACACGAGTTGAGGACACTCTTCTGTTGAAATCAATCTGAACGGGTGAAAGGTTGCCATTTGCCATACTCTTTAAAAGGAGTAGCTATCCACTTCTTACCCACACCAACATATCCTGTGTCCCCTAATAAGAATGTTTCATTAGGGAAGAGGTCCTCAACGCGACGCTCTGCTACAGTGAGCAACTCAGATCTTCGGAGGACACGTATGTCATGGTATGATCCAGGGTCAACACAATGTACATTTGTGAACATCTTCTGGTAATTCACTACACCCTAAAGGACAATGGAGTATTTCTCCTTGCAGAACCAATAAGCTCTTCCATACTCTTCTGGTTTTTCAATACTAATGTGCGACCCATCAATAGCACCAATACACTTGCTAATACCCGCTGCATCAGCAAACCTATTGGCAGTGGGACGAATATTCTCCCCACGGGGCCAAACACAATGTGCTGTGGCTCTAGACTTAAAAGCCAAGCTGTAACTCTTCGAGTCACTCTGAATACACTCTGCAAATCTAAGTGTGATACTACATGTCAGTTTAAACTGCGAAACTTTAGTTTCGCAGTTACAACTGCAAAACTCATGAGTTCGCCAGTTTAAACTGCAGAACTCCCGAGTTCGTCAGTTTAAACTGCAAAACTACCGAGTTCGTCAGTTTAAACCGTGGAACTGTTCTGCAGTTTAAACTGACGAACTCGGGAGTTTTGCAGTTTAAACTGACGAACTCGGGAGTTCTCCAGTTTAAACTGACGAACTCATGAGTTTTGCAGTTGTAACTGCGAAACTAAAGTTTCGCAGTTTAAACTGACATGTAGTATCACACTTAGATTTGCAGAGCAGTTGTTTCTCCTCAACCAAACCAATTGGCAGCTTCTCTGAACACTTCGTCAACACTCCTCTATATGGGACCATTTCCCTTCATTACTGGGGAGCCCAAACTCTGCAACAATGTTTGGTGGCAGAGATATAGTTTTATTTTTCTGCAACATCTGTACAATGTTCTTGAAAAGATGTGGCACATCAGCGATGAAGTTAAGTTTTCTGGAGGTGTCACAGGGATGAGGCACACTCGAGTTGACTTCTCCACTCTTTTTGGCAAAGACCCCCAACGCATTCCACATAGCCCGGTTATCAGGTCCCATGTCAGAGGTGACAGTGTGAACCCGTAAACCAATCTTCTCGGCTTCTGAAGTGATGTCTAGCAGAATTTGTTTCATTCCTAAACCGAATTTTACGGACTGTGCTTTAGTTTGCTTACCTTTTCCCTCTCTGCTTCCTGAGAAGTAGTACGCAATGACCAACTTCCACCTGGTGGTTATGCCTCCAAGCATTAAAACAACCCTGACGAAAATAAAGGTGTTTGATCAGAGTTTCGGATAGCTTTTTAGAGTCTTCCGAAACTCTGCTAATATCCTTTTAAAATCTCTTAAGAGGTTGCAAGAGAGAAAATTGGCATCTCAGGAGGATTCTCAATACCTCTGAAGAGGTGTTGAAGAGGATTCAGAAGCTTTGTTTTTCGCGCTTTTGAGAATTTTAGAATGCCGTTGAAAAGGACTACAACGCCGATGAAACCTCAAAAAATCTGTTGGAAACCTCTTTGGTGGTTCCGAATGCTCTTTCATTGCTCTTGAACCCTGTTGAAATCCTCTTTCGCGGTGGGTGGGGTAGAGGGGAGGGGCTGGTTGTGCGGGGGGGAGAGGTTGTGTGGAGAGGAGAGGGGGGGGGGGGGGTGATTGTGCGTGTGGTGGGGGGCCTCCCTAGGGGGCGTCATTAAATGTTTCGTTTGTGGGGGACGGACCGTAAGCGACGTGTATCCGAAAGGTCTGGATGGGTGCACTGCTCGTCATACATTGCGTAAGCATAAGATGCAAGGAAATTTATAACAGCTATTGACAATCTTATACTAATTTATTTAAATTTACTGCTACAAATTTACAAAACTCTTTGCAACATCCGCTATGTTCCTCTCTGTGACATGCACGGTCAAAGGCGCTATGGCCTGCGCCACGGCCGGCGCCACGGCCGGCGCCACGGCCGGCGCCACGGCCGGCGCCACGGCCGGCGCCACGGCCGGCGCCACGGCCGGCGCCACGGCCGGCGCCACGGCCGGCGCCACGGCCTGCTCCACTGCCTGCTCCACGGCCGCTTGCTCGGCCGGCGCCTCGTTCCATGTTCCAAGTTCAGTGGGCCTGGGCATCCTGGGCGCCCCGTGTTTTTTGTAGGATCGCTTCGGCGCTGCGGGATCCTGGAATAAAATAGACAGTTTCATCAGAATAAATATTTTAAAAGGGTTAACGACCTGGCTTTAATATGTGTCAAAAAATACTAACCCTTGCTTGTCTAAGTTTAGACGGACCCTTCTTGTCCGGGAATTTGGCATAATACATTGACTAGGCACGGTCACTCAAGTAACCGCCCCACTTTTTTAGAAGGTCATACTTCTCTGCCGTAGTGTATTGGCGCATTCCATCTCCCTCTGAGATTGTGAGGCCATTCAGCCAACTGCGAAGACGGGGCCCGGCAGGGCTGGGTGGGCAGCGTGCTCGTGTGTAACACTGACCAGAGATGGTCCTCCAGGGCGGTGGCGTGGCGCAGGAGCTGCGCCAATTCTGTGTTTCGTGCCACCCTTGTGAGGTGGAGGCGGGCCAGCTGTCTTGTCTCCTCCTGCTCCACTTCCTGACGTACGGAGTGGAGGAAGTCCATGATCGACTGCTCCATGGCGGCGACGGCGGAAGGATTCATAGTGAAACTGGGAAGGGCGCAGGTGAAGGCGGCTGATCAGGGAGGGGTGTCGAGACGGAATGATGAGCGGTAAGCGAAGTCCGGGGTAAGTGGCGGGTCTCTCGGTTCCTCTAATGCTCTGGGTTTGGATTGTTGGAATGAAATACTAATATGGTCTAGAGTACTTATAATTATTCATTCTTTCAAGTCACTAACAGTGTTTACGATATAATGGTCAGGACTCCGAGGCAAGGCAGTGCACAGGATGTGTAATCTGAAAAATGGAAAGGAAAAAGGGATTTACGTTGGAAAGGACATATTGATCTCACCTAGTGGTAAAAAAATGGAAAGAAACAAAGAGGAAGGGCTGAATAAAACAAAACAGTAAATTTCAAACATTAAGGCAGGAAAGAAAAACTGCTTGAAAGGAATGGGAAAAAAAGAAAAACAACGACGTAAATTTTAGTGTTGATGTATGAAGGCGACATTCATCGGGTAGTCATGAAGTTGGGCGAGACGATGATGTCTGGTGGGTCGGCTGTGAGGGCGGCTCAGCCGGCGGTGGTGTGGAACGCGCAGGGCAGGAAAGGACAGGAACCGGGACCTGTCGCGTAAGAGTTGGCATCGTATTTACCGTTGAAAAAGTCCTGGTGTAAGTCCACGTAGGTCGCGATGAGGCATCGCGGCGTAAAAGAGGTCCATGAGGGAGGAAGGTGGACCGAACAGTCTCCGCAGTTATTACAGAATCAGTTGGAGATGCAGGAGAAGCTAGGCGCATTCGTCGCAACACGCCTGTGATACGTTGGCGGGTGGAAGGCGACGGTGATGGGGAGCTAGTAGTTGGCAGGTGCGGAGACAGTGTCGGTGGGCGGTCCTCCACAGGACCGGCAGCAGGAACAGCAGCAATAGATGTAGGATTGGCGGCGGCGGTTGTAGTGGTGGTGTAGGTCCACGTAACTGTGGGGCCGACGGCCGCTACAGGACGGGTGGTTTGAGGCAAGGTGACTATTGGAGGTGGTGAAGAAGTTGGAACAGTCACAGTCGGCGTGTGGGATGGATGGATGTACAGGTTATGGCACGGGCATCGGGGCCAGGCGGAAAGATTGGTAGGAGCCACAGGTGTCGAATCTTGATGGGGGGTAGTTCGGGGATCTAATGAAGACCCGAGGAAAAGCACCGGAGCCGGAGGGGAACATTTGCATCTTGGACATTTGAAGACCAACCTTGATGGTGACGGTGTTTGTTGAAAGGAAATGAATTCAGAGTAGCGGACGGGCACGATGAGGAGGCGTTCACCCGGTTTCAGGGTGAGCCGACAGTTGGGACATTCTGTCACCTTGGGCAGCGTCGTTTGAGTAAAGTCCATGGATGTAAGCAGTAGAATTGTTTGTTGGAGAGTGGAAGCAAAGCAGTAGACAAATTCCGGATCCCCATGCTGCGTTTGGGTAACGTATATTGTTACCAGTTTACGGAGTTGATGTAGCAAAAGTTTCAGCGTATCGGGCACCGCGGGGCACGGTTGTTGCTTTGTCACCATCTTGTCAGGTGGTTGGAGCACAGGCAGTTGTTACTCAGTTGAAACACAAACACTTGTCAGTTAGGTGAAGCACTAACACTTGTCACTTAGGTGAAACACGAAGTACACGAACACGTGTCAGGCGCGGCGCGGTACAGCGGTTACGAGGAAGCGGTGGCTGGTCAACCACCTCGTCTAATAACAACACCGTTATCACACGGAATTTCATCATATGACAGCGATTTTTAACAGTGCATTTCGATTCCTTCACTCCAGAATACTAGGGACAATTTTTGTTCCTAATTGAGCACGAATCCGTGCATACGCAACATGTGTACGATTTCGTTCGTAATAATGGAGTAAAACTGCACAATAGTGCACTTTTACTTCTTTATTCAGGAAAGAAATTGTACACATGTTGCGTATGCACGGATTCGTGCTCAATTAGGAACAAAATTGTCCCTAGTATTTTAGTGTGTTTTCAATTCGTACAATTCGTCTATAATTCGCTTACAAATCTTCTCAATGTCCCAAAAGATATCGAGATTTTCGTCAGGGCATAAGCAAGCATCTAGAGGCGCCACTTTCCTAAGGCTCCTATTCAGCCAATGGTTCAATACGGCACTCCTTGCCTTACACACTCCTGGGTTATGTACTTTTTAGTACATTGCTATGTACGTCTATAAACTTGCGATCCTTATGCACAAATTTAGAACATCGTAAAGCATAATATTGTGTGTAAGTATGTAAAATTTGTACATAGCAACAAATAATATTATGCGTAACGATGAACTAAATTTGTGCACAAGCATCGTAAGTTTATAGACGTACATAGCGATGTACTAAAAAGTACATAACCCGGGAGTGTGTATAGCCTAGTGACGTACAAAATGGTTCATAGTTACCAAAAAAAATGTTATGCACGATTTGTACACAATTATGCATAAAAAATGTGGATACTTATAGTTGCGTAAAATCCTGCATGCATATGCACAACATAATGCATAAGGGTTCAGTGTGTACTCAAATGCGCCGGGCCCCACGCGGTCAGCGTTGAGTTTCTGTTGATCGGTGGGTGGGGCCGGGCCAGGCGGTGCGGGGCGAGGTGTTCTATTTCTGCGTGTGCTCCAGCGGCACTGGGCTGAGGTCCTAACCCCGTGGCCCCGTGACACAGATGAGCCCCGCCCCGCCTGGGCCAGACCAGCCCCACGCAGGGCCTCGTAGGGCTGCCAGGGGGTGGGCCCGCCCCGCCCCTGCCCTGCCCTGCCACCCCGAGGGGCGTGAGGGTGGGCACCGCGCCACTGGCTGGACTCGGAGCAGGTGCACATACGCTCTAATTGTAAACATAGTTGAGCGTTTTCAGGCTGGCCACAAATTTGTCGACAATTATCGACAATTTTGGACAAATTGAGCTCATTTGGGCAATTGCGTCCCAAATGTTTGCTAAAATGTCCATATGATGATTTTGATGACAGCATATATACTTGTGTTTCGCTGTCCACAAAATTGTAGACGTAATTATTAGCATCAATGTATTTGTCACTAAAACTGTGGACAGGAAAGTCCGTAGACATTTAGAGAGTACACTTTTCACTAGTGTTCATTTCCAAAAGAAGTCTGTATCTTAACAAACTGTGCGATTTTTCTTAATGTAGCCTACTAAATTTTCATAAAACTACAGGAAAAATGTTTACTGATCAAATAGCGAAACTTATAAATTTGTGTCTCGTTTTGGGACAGCAAATTTTTACAGTGTGGTGGAACAACACAACAACACAAATATTTTAAAAAATGTTTTCAATTCGTATTTCTTTACTTTTAGTCTACATGTTACCGAGGAAAACCCACAGTCGCAATCCTGTCAGTGTGAGTGTGTGTTAATCGTGCCTCGATAATAACGTATCAATCTCGTATCAAAGTTTCGTCTTCCCTGATTTAGGTTTGCGAATCAGAAATTACACCTCCAATACGTTCTTGTGAAAACACAAGAACTTTTGATTTTAACAAGCACATACCTTTTACTTGTCGTGTTATTTTTTTTTTTTTTCCTGCTGCTGTTGGGCCGCTGTGCAGCCCGGGCCTCAGGCTGCACGCACACTGGACAACCTCCCCTCCCCTCGCGGCCCTCCCCTTAGTCTCAGCCCGCCCCGCCACGTGCCGCTACCCCGCCGGCGCCACCCCCTGTGGCGCCACTCGCCTCCGCCCCGCCCGGCGCCGCCAGTTGTAACGCTGCGTTGCCACATTTGCGCAAATAAATGGAAGACGAAAAATCCCTGGCCTGCGGAATGGTCTCCTCGGCTGCACTCACGGGAATGCCTGCAGAGCTGTGCATGCCTGCTCCATAACTACTGAACCTCAATTTAGAAAGGTTTCCCAAGCGGGAATTCTTCAAGCGGCGACGTGTTCTTGTCCGTAGGACAGGCGCCGATGATAATTTTCACACCCAGTTGTGCATTAGTGTCGCAATTGAGTCTCCTCCTCCTGGAGCCCGGTGGTGGTCGCAGGTCGCAGGCCGGCCCGCCATGAGGGGGGTTTACTGCCGGGGATTTGAACCGTCAGTACGCGGCTCGGCTCTTTGCGGCCTTTCGCCTTATTTTTCGTTATTCCCCGGCTCGTCCCGTGTGTCTCTGGAGCTCAAGGACGTCATCATTCTTGGTTTGCCCGGGACGGGACGGCCGGCCTGTGCCAGATTGACGTCTGGCGGGGCGGGGCGGAGTGCCACGCCACCCCTGCGCGGGGCGCTGCGTCTGGAGGTGTCTGGAGGCGTTATTTATGAGGCGAGTGCATCTCATCTGAAAAGGAAAAGCAGGGGGGAAGAAGAGACTATAACGCGCCTGATTGGGAGGGGGTGGGGAAGACCGCGAACCATGAGAGCGGGTTCCTTGCACCTCGCCCCCCCCCCTCTCTCTCTCTCTCTCTCCCTCTCTCTCTCTCTCTCTCTCTCTCTCTCTCTCTCTCTCTCTCTCTCTCTCATGTACCTTATTTGGATAACAATTTCGGAGTTATTTTTGAGTCATCGCTTTCATGGACTTCACACCCCGACTCCCTCGTGCCGTATTTCCTCTTCTTCGATACAACAGAAACAGCTCCAACGTCTCCGTCTGCGCCGGCCTGCAGAGAGGGAAAGAAAGTTAACATGACTGAAGTTTACAAAGCACTTGGTTGTGCTGTGAAAAACAAGAATGGCTAATTTGTTAACATAACCGACCTGTTGTTCAGCAGGCGCAGCTTTGGCTTTGGCAGGAGCTGGGTTCACGAATTCTTGCAGCCGTGGGCCAGGAAGGCGCCTTTGTGGGTCAAAGCCCGGTGCCGTCCGGAGGTGTGTTACCATCCGGAAGACGCGCTGGGCCTTGATGTACCGGTCCCTCTGGTCCGGGTTGAACTGGTGCTCTTGTTCACTGGCGTCTCGAAGGAATGGACATATATATGTCCTGTAGTGGCGCCGGATTTGGCGGATTGTCGCGAACACTGGGCCCAGCAGGGCCGGGCGGGGCGCGTCCACCTGCCGGAGCACCTCGGACCAGAAGTGGTCCTCCAGGGCTTCGGCGTGGCGCAGGAGCTGCTCCAATTCCGCGTTCCGCTCCTGAGCAAGGTGGAGGCGGGCCGCCTGCTTTTGCTCCGTCTCCCGACGAATGGAGCGGAGGAAGTCCTCGACTATCCGTTCCAGGGCGGCGATGGTGGACGGGCTCACTGGTGGGCTCGTTACTTCCTCCTTGGCGGCGATGGAGGAAGGATTCATCTTGAGACTGGGAAGGCGCGGGTGAGGTTGACCGATCAAGGCGAGGTGGCGAGACGGAATGAGGAGTGAAGTCCGGGGTAGGTGGCGGGTCTGCAGCGGGGCAGGGGGGGGAGGAGAAGGGCGGGGGGGGGGGGGGCTTGTCCAGTCCAGGGCAGAGAGAGAGAGGGTCCCGGTCTGCTCGGGTCCGGGGGCCAGGGCGGCGGGCGGCGGGGTTTTCCAGCGGTGCCGGGCGCGAGCGGCGAGGGCGGGGTGGTCAGGGCGCGGGCGGCGTGTGGGTCTCGGGGATGTCCAGGATGGTGCTCGGGCTGGGCGCGGACGGCGAGGTTGGGGCGGCCGGGCGCGAGCGGCGAGGGCGGGGTGGCTAGCGAAATCTAGTCGCTGTCCTCGTCCTTTGATGTTTTACCCGAATCACTATCTGAGCTGTCGGAAGACGAGCTCTCGTCGTTGCGGGGAAGGTGATTTGCGTGATGGTCCAGGTTGAGGTGAGGGTGGGTGATGGAAGTTTTCGTGAGGTGAGGGGCCGGGTGTGGCCTCTTCTGCGGGTGGTGGTGTTTTTGCCTTCCGAGATGTTGGGGAGAGCGACTGGAAGCGGACCCGGGTGCGTGCTGCTGATTCCGTTGTCGTAGAGCGCCGGCGGGAAATTTTGGTTGGTGTTTTGCTTGGCTGAGGCGAGGGTACTCCTGCCGGGGATTTTTTTGATGTGGCTAGTTTTTTGGGTGGTGACGGCGGGCGGCGGTCTGCTGGCTCGTCAAGGGGGCTGGATGATGATGTCGAAGCCGTTTTCGCTGGTGACTTCCTGGGCGGCGAGCGCTGTGGTGAGTTTTCCCTGGGCGGGGAATTCCTGGAAGTCGACGGTGTCCTGCGTCGCTTCATGGACGACCGGTGGGGCGGGTCGGTGCTGGGCTGGGACTTCCTAGCTGCCGGCGAGGGTGAAGGGCGTCGCTTGGTGTCTGAGCGCCGGGTCTGTCTGTCTGGCTGCGAGGTGCTGCCGGAGAGTGGCGGGCTGGGCCCTCCGTCGGGCGACGGGGCGAGCGGCTGGCTGAATCATCTGACGCGCGGGAGTAGGGCCGGCGTCCATTTGCAGGCTGCTGTCTCGGGTCGGGTAGCTGTGGGGTCGGTAGTAGTGGTGCCCGTGCGGTAGTAGTTGAATGCCGGCGGTCGTACTTGTCCATGAGCGGCGTAGGCGTAGAGTAGGAGGCCAAGTTCCCGTTTTCGTGGAAGTGGCGGAGAGAGGGTGTTTCCAACAGCTCCGTGTAGGCAGGGACGGATCGAAGCGTCCTCAGAGCAGCGTTAATCTTTTCCACTGTTGACAGAGGAAGGGGCAGTTTTTGCGTGTTGGCTGATCGGATGTACATAGCTTTACACCTCTGTCCTAAGTATCCCTCCAAACCGTAGACAAAGCTTGTTATCATGGACTCATCGAAAACTCGCACTGGGTTTCCCCCAGCATCCGTCCTGAAAAACGACCGTTTCCAAGTCTTGTATTCCTCTGGAATAATATAAACATAACTAAGCAAGGCAGCACATGATTAAGGGGAAAGGAATCGTTTCCAGAAATAGTATCAGACTCACTTTCGGCGTATTTCAGGAAGTCTGGCAAGACTTCCTTGAAAACCTTTGTTTTCTTTGCTCTTTTCTCCTTGGAGCCTGCAGCGCAGAACAGAGGCTTGCTCCTCTCCAAAGACTCCTAACAGCAAGTTGTTACACCATTCACAGTCTTTGACGGATGCCTTCATTTTCTCTACATACAGAGCCTTGCACTTGACAGAGGCAAGGTGTAATGGAACCTGCGGCCAGAAAATTATGATTGATAAACTGTATGATAGAAGTAATTTGCAAAGCATTCATAGAAGTAGTCTTACCATAATATCACCCTCTCCCCCAACCCCGCTTGCAACTGATGGCGGGCCACTGGCACTGGCTGTAAAATAGACGATAAAATAATAAACATCAGTTCAGTTGTGTCGAGTCAATCACACTGATATGTAAACAAATACCGAGAAGTAATAATTGTTGAATCTTACCTAAAATGCAAACAAGCACTGATGACATCAGTTGTTTGATGCTCTGTATCTATCTATGAAAAAAGTTCTAAGAACAAAATTGCTTCCTGATATTGTTAACCACCACTGTCAGTGCACAGTATTGAATTCAAAATGAGTATTCTGCAGTCATAACCAAGCTATCTGAACCGTTTTGTGGTGCACTGAGTGCACAAATGACCAGAACTGAAGTCCTCGAGGCTACTAAATGTCAATGACACTTTGATGAAACCGGTTAAATACACCTTAATGGTGAAGGCTTTGCCTGTTATCACAACAGTAACAGTATATCACAGATTTAAATGAAATTGAAAGTGTTCTGAAGGTACAAGGTATGACTAGAATACTGTCAGAACTCACAACATGCCACTTATTAAAATGGAATTAGTAGGACAACCGTTTCGATTGGAACTCCCTAATTGTTATATAAAAGATCACAAAAATAAATAACCCCTAAATATCCCCAAACCACCTAAAGTTCTTTAAACCTGAACGGCAAGAGCTTGCACCTGCTACAATGTTATGGCGTATTTTTAAGTACCAAAGTCCTAATTATTTATTACATTTGTTTAAGTTCTCTTCTAGTCATGCAGTGAGAAGTAATGGGGAGTCAAATAATTTGTCAGTTATTCCTATTCATAAAACATTACAGTTAAGTCACTTCTTTACTGTCACTTCATTGGCCTGTCTCCATCACGCTGCCGTAGGGGCCACTACGCTGCCGGTGTGCCGGACATGCCTATTAGCCGAGCTCCTGTCGCGTGTCGCGACCTGCTCAGGCGACGAGGATGAGAGTCGGGTCCAAGGAAGACGCAAAGCATCTCTCTCGCACGAGTTCGTGGCGCTCGGCATTGTCCGGCAGCAGCGGGTGAGCAGGATGCCCCGAGACGGAAACCATTCAGGCATTTCACGGGAAAGCTTGTCTATAAAAGTCTCAAAAATAACTGGGCACTGGGCACCCTACAAAGTTTAATTTTTTCTCTCATTGGCTACCACTTACCTCTCTCGCAGACTCAGTATTGACTTTGCAATTGCTCAGCAGCCATCTTTGCCTGACGGTCCAAGAAGTCACTCCACTTTGTCTCCAATGTGAGTTTGGCAGTGGCTACCTTGGACCCAGTCCCATGCTGCCTTTTCCTCTTGAACCTCATGTTGCCACTTACCGGCCGCGGGGTGTGGCTGCTGGCTGCTGCCTGCTGCCCCTCCTCTGCTGAGGGAAAGAGAGGTGACGAGAGAGTGCACTCCTTAGCTGGACCACCTTGCTTGGAGGCATCCAGGATTTCATTCAACCTCTCTTCCAAATGGGTCTGCTCTTTATGATCATTGCCACTCTGTAATTGTGGTCTTTTTTTGCATTTAAACGCCCTTTCATATTATTTATTTTGTCTTTCACTTGTTCGGCAGTAACCTGCAAGGAATTAGATTAAATTATTAGACACAGTAGGTAATACAATTTTAATTTCCAAGCCTGAAGATGAAATACACTTACATCTCTAAGAAACAGAGGAGGCCTTTTTTTTTGTTTAAATCATTGGCTATGGAAGCCCACATCTTTTTGTCTTCCTTTGAGAAGTCGTTGGGAGCCTCTTTGTGCAATTCGTAGCTTGCCAAAAGCATGAGAATTTGATTGTTGGACCAGCGAAAAGTAGGGATCTTTTCCTGAATAGACAAAGAAATGGGTCCATTGTAATGCAATTGTACAAAAAATGAATGACATAAGAAATCATTCCTCAATTTAGGTAAAATTACACTTGCCTGGCCAGTGGGCTCAGTCTCAGCTTCGTGGTGCCTCGGGGAGGGGGCGGGGCCAGTCAGGGTGCCCAGGGGGCCCGAAGCTGACAATTGATGATATACTGTTTACAAACTGTTCACAAAACGGAAATCGTTATTTTTTATGAAGAAGTCAACAGTTTGTCATCAATGTGTAAACGTAATGACAAGATTAACAAAATTATAACAAAACTACCAGCAGCTTCTCTCAAAATGTAAGAGTCGAAGGCGGTGACAGTATTGGACTCTCAACCTCTCGTTTGCTCGTCAGTAACGGTATCCACTGGGCCAGAGTGGACACGTAGAAAACTGTGGGACAGGGTGGAGTGTGTTACCACGCCCGCCTGGCGAGCGCTTTAAGTTCCGGGTTTTCTAAAGCGGCTCCGCCTCGCGGTCCTGCTAAGCGGCTGGCAGCAGCAGGTCGTAAAGCCGGCCCCAAAGCATCCCAGCCCGACACGGACACGGCGCGGCGCGCCGGGCGCATAGCTCCACGAGCCACTTCCCTTCAATGAATCGGGTGAATAGGGGCGGCTAGGAGGGGAGGGGGGAGCAGCGCGCACGCACAGTCGAGTCGCAAAGCCCGTCCTCCGGCGCCATGGCGCGCCACCACGACGCACGGCCGACCCCGCTCGTCCAGGAATGCCGTTTGCCGCCCCAAAACAATTTGCAATTTGGCGCGCATGCAGTAGCGGCGGGCGGCGGCCCCAGCCCAGCCCAAGGCCCAGGGCGACCCGCAAACTGTCGCCATCACAGACACGACGCCTTCGCGCCCCGGGACTGTGTCCGCGACCTGCCTGCCAACCGTGGCGATTACGTGTTGGGAGAGAGGGGGAGGAAGCGCGAAGGAGAAAGGAAAGGAGAGGGAGGAAGCGAAGAGAAGGAGGAAGGAGAGAAGAGATTAGAGGGAGAAAGAGAGAGATGGTAAGAGAGGAGAGAGAAGAGGAGGAGAGAGATAGTTTGAATTATTCAGAAGGGCCCACAAAAGGGCTTAAAAGCTCCACTGAAATGAACCCTGCTCTCTGCACCACACGTTGAAAATTACAGCGAGTGTCGCAGTAAACATAAATAGAAGAATATAATTTTAAGTAACATCAAAGAAAGGAAAAATTTTATCTGACAGAGTTCGTCTTTCTGATAAAAACAAGCCCTAATTTGATACTTTTGACCCCAAACTAGGACTTCGGAACATTGTTGCAGTAGTTTAATGCAGACAGAGCTATGTCGTCATTAGGAATTTGCTCAACTGACTCACCATTACAATTATAGTTACCAACAAAATTTCCAAACATAGCCATACTCACATAATCATTAAGATACCGTGGGGGAACTCTTACTCTAGTACCCCTCCTTACACCTTGAGGTTGTGCTTCTTCAAACTCCTCCAGTTGAATTTCGTCCGTTCCTTCCTCTAGAACTTCCCAATCCTGAGGGATCGAGGCCTTCTCCGTCTGAAACATTTTCGTCTTCTACCTGCTCCAGCTGCCCGCTTCGGCCTCGAGGCCCTGTAGTCATCCGCGCGGGCCTTCACGGCTGCTGGGTCTAGGCCCTCGTCCCGGGCCTTCTGCATGACCTCATTGACCCCTCTCTGGGGTCCCATGCCCCGGGCAGTCTCCCCCAAGTCTGAACCAAACTTCCGTTTCTCCCGCTCGATCATCTCGTTCGAATACGGCAGTCCGTCCTTGTCCCTGGCAAAGTTCTTGAGCCAGTGACCATAGACAACTGCAAAAATAAATGTGTAAATAAAGAGAAGCAGCAGGGAATTTCTCTGTCAGATCACCACAAGGTCTAAAACGATGGTTTTCAGATTAAGTTGGGAGTGGTTAAATATCATTTGGGACCACCCCAAGGACCCATATGTCGAAGGAAATTTTTTTAAAAAATTCGGTTTGTGAGTTATAGGAGGTCAAAGTTTGGTGTTCGACCAATCCGTCTCAAGTTATGAGTGATACCTAATATCCTACATGAAACACAATACCAACTCTAGTCATGGTGTTTTACATTCAGTTTTTTATACTGATTCAAGTATCATTCATCACTAAAGTACAAGAAAATAAACTAGAGCACAGGACTGTGGCGAACATCATAAATTTCATAGATTATTCATACCTGCAAACGAACTTAACATCTATTTCACTGAATTATTAATGCAACTGCAATATGGAGATGGATACCTAGTGACACAAATAACTAACAAAAGAATCAAATTCGAAGGAAAAGCAAAGAAGGCTTGAAAGCAAAAGTAACACTTGTAACGACTCACCTTGGCAAATGCAAGAAAGAGATAAAGCTGAAAACAAAGCAAAACCTCAAATTTTCTCGTCAATTGAATTTAAAATTCTAGTATAGAATATTACATGATATACACATTTCACTTTTTGTGCACAGAGCATTATGTACAAAAAATATATAAGACTTCTTTCCAAAAAAAAAAATTCTATTTTACGGTTACATACATGGTTATCATCAGAAAATTATTACAAGAAAAGTTTTTAGATATACAGAATTGATTTTTAGAGAAATTAACCCATTCATATATTTACATTTTTTTACAGATTTTTGGACATTTCACACATGCAGGGACAACACTTAAGGCAAGTGGTACCTTAAGTTAGACTGATTGGTCCGAAAAGGTTTGAAATATATTTAAGATAATATTCATCAAAAGCAGATATTTCAACATTTAAACAGGATGGTCATAGTATTACAAAACTAATGCACACTAATAATTTACACATTTACTGACAATTTACACATTTTTTACTACTAACGAACTACACAGTCAGTACAATATACAGATTGACTTTACAATTATTTACACATACTCCAGGGACACAACCAACGGCAGATTGTAACTGAAGTACGTCTGGTAGGTCTCTACTTGCAGCACAGGCGCCGCCACATCACTAAACACAGCGTCTATCACAGTGGCGCCGCCCTGGTCTGGTCCCAGTACGTGGTGTGCATCTTGTTGTCGTTGCGCATACCCAGACCAAGTGCTGCAAGTCCTTCTGTTAGCTGTGCCCCTTGCCCGGCCGCCGGGTGGCACATATTGATGTTAAAGTCCCCGGCCAACAGAGTGCTCACCCCCAGGCGGCGCAGAGGCGAGCAGGGAGTTCACGTACTACACCACGTCGGTGGCCTTGGGTTTGCCGTGGCAGTACAGGACTGCGAGGCAGAGAGACTCGCGAGTAGATGGCCACCCCGCCGCCGCACTTGATGCCGCTGATCCAGTCACAACGTGCAGCCTGCTCCACCATGTCCTGGGGCTTGAGGTGGGTCTCGGCCAGCAGCAGCACCTCGGCCGACATGCACACCTCGTCGCACTGAATGTCCTCGAGGTGCTCGGCCAGGCCCTGCTCGTTGTGGTACACCACCCGCCGCTCGTTGATCAGGTTCTCGGGGTCCAGCAGAGCGTCCTACCGGTGCACGAGTTGCCAACCCCGCAGGCGCTCCTTCTCCGCACTGAGGCGCGCCATCTTTTGGAGCTCCGCGGCAGCCAGCGTCTTCCCTGCATCGGCGCTGAGCTTGGCCGGGTGCTGGAACAGCCGCCCGTCGGCATCGGGAAGCAGCTCCGCGTCGTCTATGAAGAGGCCGTCCAGCTTTGTGACCTGGGAGAGAGCCACGTACACCAGGGAGTTGGAGTTGCTGGGGTCGTACACCACGAGGATGTAGTCCTTAGTGCTTCCCTGCACCTTGTGGATCGTCATGGCCAGTGCAGGGACGAGGGGGAACTGTTGTCGCTTGACCTGACGCCAGTCTTCTGTCTTGATGCTGTCCTCTCGAACGGCACCAGCCCCTCCAACTGGCCTCTGTCGGCGGCGGCGGCATGTCGTAGGGCCACGCGTGCTCCGCGTTCTGCCCGGAGGCGGCGATGGCATCCCTCAGCTCCTGGCGGTGGCTGCGCTGCGGACACGGCCTGTGTGCCCGGGGAACCGCATCCAACCTCCTCCACCCCGCCGTCAGCGGTCTGATGCGGCCGCCTGAGCCTGCCGAACTCCACCCGTACCAGCTCACCGATCGCGCCGTTCACAAGGCCGTCGGCCGTATCAGTGTTCCTGGTGAGCAGGTAGGGGAAGCCCACCACGGCGATCAGGGTGGCCGGCTGGGCGGAGGCTTGCTGGGTGATCAGCTGTCGGGCGCGCTGCAGGTAGTACTCGCCTCGCTCCTCCAATCGCTTCCGGGTCGAGGCGGAGGCCGAGTAGACGAAGTTGCCCTTCTACTCCAAGCGATCTCTGGCCTCGATGATGATGATGATGTTCTCTGCACCCGGTGACGGGGCCCTGGGCCGCCGTCCGTGAGAGCGGCCGTTGGTTCAGGGCAGCACCCACATCTGGCAAACATAAAATGTCTCCGAGCTGTGAGGCGAACCGGCCGTATCACCTTTCTCTCTGGTCCACGCCAGCGGACCCACCCCTGCGCGCAGTGCATTCGGCGAGCCACGCCCCCACCAGAGCCAGACTGCCCTGCGGGCGGCCTTTGTCTATGTAATGCGTTCGGCTCGGGGGCGGGGCGGCGGCCGGGCAGGGCGAAGCAGTTTATGACTTCCTTCGCCCGGTCGCATGGCGAAATTAAACAGCACGCAGGGATGGTGTTCCAGTTCGAACACGCGTCCTCTAGGAATTGGGCGGGGTGGGTGGACGGCGGAGTCTGGGAAAGCAGGTGCCGACCATGTCCCATGGCCCGTGTGAGTCGCTTCCCCAGAACAGTCTCATAAAATTTAAGAAAAATAACCGCCACCTCACATTAAAATAATTATTTTGAACGTTTTTACTTTACGATATTGTTTCACAATTAAAGAGTAGGTAATGCGTTCATCACGACTTGTCAAATTAGCTACCCTAATAATGAAGCCTTTGGTGGTTTCGGAAGGTTTTTTGGAAACAGAGTGTAATTGCGCAAGAACAGGTACATTGTCATTATTGGAGTCCATAATTTTCAAAAATTCAGCAGAATACTCAGCAAAGGATTTGTCAGCTAAGCTATCGTGGAGGGGAATTAATTCACTTAGAAGATGTTGTTCTATGAACGGGACAACATGATCATCAGTAACACCATAATTTTTGTACAGCTTGCGGACGTGATCGAGCCAACCTTTAATGTTGTCATAGTCAAATGGTCTAGCAGTAAAGCTGAAGGGAATGTGGGAGATTTTTGTAATCCATCACAAATTTATCTCGTCTTGCTTTTTCACGACGTTTTCTTTCCTGCTCTTTTTCTGTCTATACGGTCTTTTTCAGTGGTTTTCAGCAATAACGCTAAACGTTAAAATAAATCTCTCAGAAACTTAAATAAATCTCGTTCTGTTTGACTCTTCCTTTGTTCACGGTTTTTTTCTACTATTTTCGCTACAGGGATCTTACAATTAGAAAATCGATAGCCTTTAAGGTCTGCCTCTGAAGCAGGTACACGGACACAAGGGATGTGAGGTACGGAACTATACTCTGTCCCAACTGGGAAGCTTCCTTGGCGGCGAGCGCCGCGTCCGAAGCCGGCTGGCACGTCGACGGTGCTGGCCCCGTGCGGGCGAGCGCAGCCTCGCGCTGCAGCAGCAGCGCCTCCCTGGCGTCATGGGCGGCCTCGCGCTGCCGGTGGACCGCCTCCCTGGCGGCCTCGCGCTGGTTGAATGTCGCGTCCCTGGCGTCGGCGGTGGCCTCGCGTCTGGACACCGCCACCTCCCGGTCCCAGACGGCGCTTTCCCGCTCCCGGAGCTGGACCCTGACGGAGACGGCCGTCGCCTCCAGGCTGTGGAGGGCACGGACCAGCTTGGCGCCGATGGCATTCACTGACCTGACGCGCCCCTCCGCGGCGGCAGCTGTGATCCCGTTGCACAGCAACTGCGTTTGCCGCGCGAACCACTCGATGCGTTCCGACGGGCGCATCGAGGGCGGCGGCTCATGCAGCTCCTCCGCGGTCACCACCGTCGGCTGGTCGTTGGCGGCGCACGGCTGGTCGGCCCCGTTCTTCGGCGCGGCGGGCATGGCGCTGGCGGCGACGAGCGACGTGGCGCCGCGTTGTGGCGCAGCGCGTGTCGCCGCGAGCAGGGCCGCGCAGGGCGGGTGGATGCGCACCCTCTTCTCGGGCGCCGCGCGGGGCCCTGCGCAGGGGCGCTTCGCCAGCTCCCTGTCGGTGTTTTCCTGGCCGCCGTTGTAGACTGGGGCCAGGGGGGCACGTGCGTCGGCACGCCCCGGAGACGCATCTGGCCTTCTGTTCTCGCGTGCCGGGCGCGACGTGGGCGGGCGCGTGCGCGACTGCGTGCGGACGCAGGGAAGGTACTCTATGTCACCCTGCTCGGTGATTTCGAATATCTTCCCTTTCCCCGGTGTTGCCGGAGATGCCATCACTGACGAGACACCGGACACTTCCCTGGGACGACTAGTAATGGCGCGGCGAGACTCGACAGCGTGGCCTGCACCGACTCGCGCAGCAGAGACAGGACTGCACCTGACGGCTGTCGCAACAGAACTGATCTGCTGGCATCCTAGCCCTTTTCTTTTTTAAGGGTGCGCGAGGGCGGCAAGATGGTGGCCGGGCCGTCGATGACGCGTACCAATTAGTGATGGTGCCCGCTCAGTTTGCGCGCGCTGGAGAAGGCTGACGTGGCGCTGCATCTGGCGGGAACATTGATTTGAAAAGAAAAGAAAAAGAAAAAAAATACGTCTCGACTGGTTGCTCATTCTACCTAAACTAACTAAACTAGTCTGCATTTTTTTTTGTTCGTACAAAAATAATACTTATGGTAATAAAATAGAGTGCATTTTTGTGCGTACAATAGTAATAATAATTTGAAAAGAAGAAAAAGAAAAGGAACATGCACATATGCATATGTTACTTGTTGCTGCGGTGGTAGAGCCACCCGCACAATGGGGCGGGTTCGGGACGGTCCCCGGGAGGGTCTGCGAGGGCCTCGCTTGCTGGAGCAGGTCCATAGGGATAGGCGCGGACCCTCGCCAGGATTCTTCCCAGTTTGGACAGAGTATAGTTTCACTTAACAAGATGTCTGGATAGCTGACTTAACGGTATGAACGACCGTTTGGTTCCTCTGGCACAAGAGCGAGGGGGAAGGAGTCGAGATTAGCGTACAGTCCTGTAGCTATGCTAAGTGCGTCGTCTTCCGTCCAGTCGTTGTCATTGTCAACAACAAACGCTGGGGTCGTATTTTGAAGAGTGAGAAAATCTTTGAGACTAAAACAGGGAAGAAAGGAAGCGGGAGTTGTACATACAATGCTGCGTCTTCGATGCCACCATGTGCTGCGGGTAATCCACGAATTTTGATGCAATCACTCACTAGATTTTAAAGTTCAGCTTTCACTGAAGGTGGTTATAACAGTACAATGCAATATGTGATAATATTTCATTGGAGCCACTACGATGATTAAGTTTTAAAACGCTTTGCAAAAATCAAGCGTGGCCAACGCGACGCAACGCGAAGAACTAAAAAATATTCAGATCCGTCCAGGTAAACGATCGCGACCCCAGGCCGATGCACCAGATGTTTTGTAATGATAATTTCCGGGTTCGGGGGTCTCGATTAATTGCCTCCTGGATAGTTTGTGTAGTCCAAAAACAGTGTATTGATCAATAATTATCCAGAGTGATGGTTCCCACTCACCAGCTATAGCGACTGCCGACCTCATTCGGCGGATCTCCGAGCGGCCACTGTTAAAAATACTGTAAAGAGTTACGGAATGCCTACGGTCCGTACCGTAATTTTCCCGCACGGTCAGACCGTGACGTATCCTTACGGTATGGACTGTACTTCACTGAGGATGGAATGTGTTTCATTGAACTTCCCCAACATATTTCCAGGCTACGGGGTGTACTGTAAGATTCAGACCGTAGTCAAAAATTACGGTCAGGAACCAGGCAACAAATTGACGGCGCGTACCGTGCGAATTTACCGTAGTATTTTTTAACAGTGGCGGGGTATTGCTGACCTAGCAATAAACCCCTACCTTAGGAGATCCGCGGAGGGCAGTCACGGCGGGGCGCTGACCCGCGATGTTTAACCGGCGCGCCACAATTCAAAAGTCTGACACATAATCTGCCACAACACTCTGGCGTCATCCGGTGGAAATAGACTTGAAGGTGAAGTTCTGGAAGGTGAGACTGCTGAGAAGTCCATTCCTTGTCGGCCTACTCGGCAAAGTCATACGAAGATTCGGCCAACTGACAGTGCACCACCTGGCTCCCTAGTCTAAGTCAAACAACACTCCCAGCTAAAACACTGATTGTAATCACATAGTTGTGTAGCCATCTCCTGTCCTGTGCGTACGGCTAATGTTGGCGCCCGATTGAGTCTGTCTACGACCACATATTCACTTTACAGGCGGCTGAGAGGGTGGTTTAGTTGACCCGCGACGTAAAATGCTTAACCATGGGAACTTTGATTTCAGGTAACAGTAACCTACGACCATACCAATTATAATAATCAAGGCAAACGTTATAGTTTCGAACCAACCCCTTGAGTATAGCGGCAAGTCGTTCCTGTTTGAAAGTTTCTAGGGGTGGTAAAGTTACGTTATTCAATTATAAGTTACTGTAATCATTTTTGGTGGCGTACAAGTTATAGGCGTCAAAGTCTTCTTTGGCCCTGTCGAGGTGAATGGACACAGAGCGATTTGGATCAAGGTTTACATTACATGTTCTAACGGCGCTAATTAGGGTTTGCTGCGTTCCAGATAATTATTGCACTGTGCAATGACAGGGAACCACCATTCCTATCCTACCGGTGGTTGTAACATTTAAATTTTGAATTAACTTGGGAGGGCACAAAGCTGCACCGACATTGGCCCACTCCTGCAGCTTATCAAATCGTTTTCCACAGTATTCTTTCAATTTATTGTTGTACAGGGGTGGTACTTGCTCAACGAGCTTGGCGAGAGTCCGTTGAAAGATAATTTTTTCCTCGTCTCCATCATCGGCAAGTGCACTCACGTCCTCACTTTCGTCATCAATAAAATCAAACCCATCCTCATTCATTGTAATACACGAAATCACTTCAACACTGCCAAATACCCATGCGAGATACCTTTCAAATCACACTCCTTCGGTAGTAGTACGGCAGTGAGATTGGATTTGATCTAAACCCACTCCCGCCTCTGTGCACTCCCTACTCCACCGGAAACAGAACTCTACTCCACTCACAATCCCTACTCCCTGCCGCATTGTAGATGGACCTTAAGGTCCACTAGCCAAGTTAGTGTTTACTTCATATATAGTTATGTTACTCATTGTTTATTGGGTTCTTGCCAAAATACCCTTTTACTCTACCCTGAACACTGATCTGCTGTACATGATACTGGGTGCCTAAGTTGTGGGATAATACATTACTAATGATTACTTTACCGGACCATTCTAATCCTGATGTGCCCTGGCTGGAGGCTGCGTCGCGACTGTCCACTCGGCCAAGCCGAGGCATCCAGTCGCGCCGAGCGCCATGGAATGAGCTGACCCTTGCAGTTTGGGTCTAGCCTCTCTACGGCTATAACAGTCTGGGCGAGTCTAGAACCGGAGCCAAGTTTGGCTTTGGCCTTATAAATTTTAGTTTGGAGGAGACAGGTGTTTGCTGAGAAAAGTTTTTGCTGAAGAGCAAGGCTGTTGAGGAGAGACTACGAATTGTTCACCCTCATTCTCCGGGAACATAGCAGTGTTCAGGAAGTCTTCCCTCTCAGCAACATCTGTCTTGTTTTGCTCCCCTTTCAATTTCCTCTTGATTTTAGCAAGCTGCTCTTCCAGCTGCGACAAAACTTTGCGATCATTCCCTGACTGGCGGTTGTGGTCTTGTTTCTTGGCTAATGAACTATTGTTTCGACATGTAATAAATTCTGCAGATCTATGCACAATATTTTACATAATTCTGCACGATTTTTTACATAAATCCGCACGTTTATATGCGTACATTTCACATGTACGAAGAAGTACATTGCCACACACTAACTGGCAATGTACTTTTTCGTACATGTGAAATGTACGCATATAAACGTGCGAATTTATGTAAAAAATAGTTCAGAATTATGTAAAATATTGTGCATAGATCTGCAGAATTTGTTACATGTCGAAAAAATGCACAATAATTAACAGATTCATGTACAATATTCTACATAATTCTGCACGATTTTTTACATAAATCCGCACGTTTATATGCGTACATTTCACATGTACGAAAAAGTACATTGCCAGTTAGCGTGCAGTTAGTGTGCAGTTATTCTGTATGGTTTTGTCAGTAATCTACTAATTAAAGATGAAATTGTCAGTAACGTAAAAAGGAATTCTTTCGTACTACTGACAAAAAAAGTTGTCAGTAGCTTATAAAGGTTTTTAAGCAGCAGGAATACTGACAATGGGGTCTGAAAAGTCAGTAACGGGCTGAGAGTGATGTTAGTAGCTTTTAAAGGTTTTTTATTTTAACAGCAGGAATACTAACGGGTCCGAAAAATCAGTAATGGGCTGAAAGTGTTTGTTTCGTGCGCACGCCGGGGGACGCTCATGTACAGACTGTGCTGCCTCCGGTGGCGCTTATCGGATTTCCCACCCAGCCAGATACCGCACACGCCGCAACGGGGTGGGCCGGGCAGGACGGTAGCGGGCGCCTGCCCTGCCCCGCCCTGCCTCGCCCCGCCCTGCCCCGCCCTGCCCCGCCTCGCCCCGCCCTGCCCCGCCCTGCCCTGCCCCGCCCTGCCCCGTCCCGCCCGGCCGTTCTCATCATGATGGTCCCGGTTCGGCCGGACGCGTGGCCGCCACTCCACCTGTGATTTCCGCCTTGGAAGTTTCAGGGAGGCGACCGGGGTACATCGGCCATTCCTCTCGCACTCGCTGTCTTCAAGGGTGGAATGGAGACGTCTCTCTTGCACTCGCTGCACGAGGAAGGGAGCCCGCCCCGTTGCCTGACCTGGCCTGAACCATTTGTCTCTGAGGGCGGGGTGGGGCGTCACGTGTTGGTGTTCACCGCACCGCCCCACAGGGCTAGGAGGAGAGGCGACTGTTCGCCATGTAATATTTACGGACCAATGCATGGCGGGACGCCCAGAAGGGATTTTCGCCAGATATATATATTTTATCTCCTCTGAGGACTGCTGCTGAACAGATGTGCCTCTCCCTACCCCTCCCTCCTCTCCCCCGCCCCTCTCGCCACCATTTTCTTGTATGTTTTACGCGGAGGCTCAGTCACGGTGGCGCGGGCGCGCCAAGTCCGAACCGGACCGAGGCTCTGATAATTCTGTGTGCCCGTCACTGGGAGCCACCGGCGCGGAAAAATTGTATTGAGAGATTATACCGTGCAGGTTGCGAGGGGGCGGGGCTTAGTGTGGCGGGGGAAGGAGGGGGAGGGGAGGGTTCGCATCCTACAAAGCTATTCGTGCTAAAGTTAGGTTTTAACGCTGGGGTGTTTCTGGGGAGCGAAAAGTTACCCCTCCACAAGGAGCAACAACTCAGAAGTTTATGAACAAATTTCTTTTGTTTTTCTCTTTTCTTAATTTTTACTTAAATTTTCCAGCCTTTCTAATTTGTTAGTTTTGTGGAATGGTCAAGTCGTAGAGTTTATGCGTACACCTTGCAATGACGGTTTTTGACGATTTTCGCTTCTGTCTATTTTTGTAACGTTGAATGTCGCACTCTAGCAGGTTTGATAATTATCATTCGCGTATTGCACCCTCAAGTGTGTAAAAATTCCAGAGAAATTCAAACTTTACTGAAGGGTGCGATTTGAAATTTGCTCTCCTGTAAATGTGCGACACACACTGTAAAAAATGTTAGGATTTTTGCCATACAAGTGTGTGGTAAAAATCCCATATGCATGTAGGACGCGATATTTCCCACACATGTGTGGGATTTTTCCCATTCAGGCAAAAGAGAATCGGAAAATTACGATTAGTATCTGAAAAATCCCATACCCTTGTGGCGAAATGCTCATAAGCGTTTGGGAAAAATAGTTTCCCACAAAGTGTGGGATTTTCACTATTTGTATGTTGAAAATTTCCTTTAATGTTATAGTAAATTTAGGATTTCTAAGATCACAAACTACTGTTACGTGGTGTACAAGTGACTTCCAACCCGTTGCATACACTCATGTGGTCGGGAAGCTATTTCCCGCGGCTTCATGCCCTGAGGGTTTTCAATGCGGGTATTAAATGTTTTGGTAAAAAGTAAATTAAAGAAAGGGCTAGAACGAAAATAAATAAAAAACCAAAATGAGAACATCGGAAATCCCTTCAATAGTAGTACGCCGTAACCGGCTACCCTCCCTGCCCGCTGCCCCTCTGGGAATGTCCCAGCGGCGGGCGGCGTGGCGAGGGCGCGCGGCTGTGGGATGACCCGAGGACTCTAAGGCTCGTCTCCCATCACGTCCCGATGGTCCAGTGGTCAGCGTGATGGGATTCCAGCCAACAAGTCCGAGGTTCAACTCTTCATCCAGTAAGGTATTTCTTAGTTACTTGATTCAGTGCCTACATGTAATAAATTCAAGGAAAATGGGGGAAGCAGAAGAGGTATCGAGGGAGGTCCGAAATATCATTTTCTTTTTCAAAAAGCATCCCACAAATTTCCCACACTTCTCTAGGAATTCTCCCACACGCGTATGGGATTTTTTCCACACATCCGTGTAGGAAAAATCCCACACCTGTGTAGCAGATCCCACACACGCGTATGGGATTTTTGCAACACAGCCGTATAGCAAAAATCCCATACAATGTATATGTAAATAACTTCATATACATTTGTGGGATTTTTCCCACAAAAATTTTTTACAGTGCACGCTTACTCTTGCGGGCTTATTTGAGTGCGTGTAACGCTCAGAAGCAGCGTGGGGAAGTGTTGCCACGGGGGTGCAGCAGCCTTCCACTAGGACTGCAAGGCCGTGAAGCACTCGGGGCGGGGCGGGGCGGGGCGGGGGAGGCTGCCGGAGACCCGCGCAGCCTCGCCTACAACTTGTGCAATATGGGCGGGGGCGGGGCGAGCGGGGCAGCATCCCCGCTCCGCTGGTCCACTGTGCGGGGCGGGGCGGGGCGGGGCGGGGCGGGGCTGGGTTTTAGGTGAGGCGGGCCGGGCGGGCCGCGACCCCGTAGCCTTTTGGCGTGGGCCGCGGTGGCGGCGGAGGGGTTGGTGTGCAGGAAATGGTGTCTAGGTCCGAAGAGATGGGGGTGGTGGCGTGGTGGGGGGGGGGGGGGAGGGCGTGCTGCCGGCAGCGCAATGTCGGGGAGTGGGGGGGGGGCTCAAGCTTCTAGTCGGAAGAAAAAGGGGTTAGCGTAGGCTGAATGTCCGCCCCGCCCCCTCGACGTTCCGCCCCTGGTGAATATCGCCTGGTAGTTGGACCGGGTGTTCGCCACTGATAGGCAGAACACCTGCTCCCGACGCCGTCCCTGTTTCAGCAGGGCTCACACACCGGTCAGAAAAGTCGTGAAAATGCCGGGGACTTTGCGAAAAAGTCAGGGGAAAATCTAAAGATTTGACTCGGATGTGCAATATTTACAAAGCGTTTTGAATTTTCGTGTTGCCTGGGCGTCCTTTATTCAATAAATTCATGAAACAGACAATTATTATTATTATTTTGTCTGGAATTCATGGAAAAGTCAAGAAAAATGAACACGAAGATCCGGTGTGAACCCTCCCCGGCCCCTGGCCCACGCCTGTGCTGCGGACCTTGTGTCTGCTCTGCGAGGAGATCACGAGTATCCAGCTTATAGTTTTGAAAAATAATAACCCGTCTGTTTTTGTTGTTTTTAGGGTTGCTGCGCTGATAGCGATGCTCGCCACCACGGAGATGCAGCGCTCCACGGTGTGGTGCGTGCGGCAGCTGTGGAGACACTTCGTCGGCTACCTGTGCATCCTGGTCGTGTACGTGGTGCTGGAGGCCATGATCTCCGTCACCGCCATGCGCGGCGGCATCCTCGAGGTGGAGCGCCGGGCCAGCATCAAGTACCAGATCTACTGCAGGCTCGGTATGCTAAACCTGCGGCCCGAGCTTTTTATTTATTTATTTATTCATTTATTTTCTAACTTATGGAAATCCAAAATAAGACCGTAATTTCGTAATGTTCAGATATGGACGGTTTGGACTGGTGAAACCAGATTCAGGGTGGCCACGCAACCTGGAAGTCAGGGAAGTCAGGGAAAAGTCAGGGAAATAAAAAGTGGTCAGGGAAGTCAGGGAAAAGTCAGGGAAATTGACGGGTGGTCAGGGAAATCCGTGCGAAGTCCCAGATCGTTTCAAATCTCATGCTTGTTTTCCCGGGACGGTAGCATCGCGACAAACGTGGCACTTATTTTCTATTTGCTTGCATAATTTTCTCGAATTCAACGTACGTAAATGTTTTTGACGTGCCTAAAATACGGTAAAATTTACTGGCTAGCGCCTTACATGCGGTAAAAAAAAGTCAGGGAAATTTGCAAGAAAGTCAGGGTAAAGTCAGGGAGAAGTCAGGGAAATCGAAAATTCCGATCGCGTGGCCACCCTGAGATTCGTTTTGTCAGTTGTTTTGACACCGTTCCTTTTTCCGCGGTCAGATGATGACTCGCGGACCCCGCGAAACTGTCCCCCGCGAGCGCCTCGCGAAGTGACAGGTCGCGGATCGCGACGCCGCGAGTTGCCCTGCGATGGGGGAGACTCGCGAGGACATTCGCGAGACACCCCCGCGGGAGGGGTGAATAACGCGATGACAACGCGGTCCTTCGCGAACGGGGGGGGGTGGGGGGGGGGGGTGTCTCGCAAATGTCCTCGCCAGTCACCACATCGCGGGGCACTCGCGGCGTCGCGATCCGCGACCTGTCACTTCGCGAGGCGCTCGCGGGGGACAGTTTCGCGGGGTCCGCGAGTCATCATCTGACCGCGGAAGAAGCAGGGTGTCGAGCGACCGGGAAAACCGGGAATTAGCCGGGAATTTAATCCGACCGGGAAAAGTCCGGGAATTTTGCATTTAATCCGGGAATTCTGGCATTTACGGCAAACATACACACTGCAGTCAAATATATAATTTTTAACCCTCTAAAAATGAAAAATTTGAAGCTAAAAAGGTTAAAAATATCCGGGAATTTCGTTGATTTCTGTCCGGGAAAACCGGGAAAAAGCCGGGAATTTTAAATCCGGACGCCGCTCGACACCCTGAAAAGGAACAGTGTGAAAACAACTGACAAACGAATCTGGTTTCACCAGTCTGAACCGTGCAATAGTATGTTCAAAACTTGAAAAGAATTGCAAGTAGATGCTGTAACATCTGTAGGGGTGGAGCACACCTTATGGCCATAATAAAATTGGTTAAATATTTCCTTCCCCTGCTCGGGTTCGGCTGACAGTTGATCTTTGTCCTTTGCAGGTGTGATGGTACTTGAGCTGGTCTGGCTTGTCCTGGGTTCGACATGGCTGGTCTTTCACTATGACGGCTGTCCGGTGGACACCACAACCAAAAATGTGATGCTGGGTGAGATTTCGTTTGTTTGCTGGTTTGTTTGGAAGTGGCCGGCTGGCCGGCGTGTACCTGTTTAACGGAGAGTGTCCGGCAGCCCTCATCATCTCCAACGGCGTCATGTTCCTGAGCGTGGTGCTGACCGGCTGGTGCTCCTACGATGCGGCGGGCCGCTCGTGGGTCAAGATGAAGAAGTACCAGCGCTCCATGCGCGAGGCGGAGAGTCGCTTTCAGTACAAACGTTCTGGTTCGAGAAATCGAAACTGGCGGCAAAGGTGGGTTCTCAAGACAACAAGTTTCTGATACTTAGTCCAGTAATTAGTGCTGTTAATTTTTAATTTGCAAAATTTTCGATCTTTAGGAAAGTAATGAGAGCTTATCAGCAGAGTTGGAACTCAAGATGTAAATGGTTATTTTGTTGTGTACAAGGCACAGATAGAAATCGGGTACGCACTCTTTTCTTCCACAAAAAAAATTTCAACCTTCAGTGACGAGGTTTGATGTTTAACGTAAATGCTATGTTTACAGAATTCCTTCACAGATATTGCGAGGCTATTATCAGATTTTTTTCGGGACCTTGATGTTGTGCCCTCTGATGTTGTTGCTGGTTTAGTTTTGTTAAGGAAGTTCCAAAAGATTGAAAGAGAGGCAATCGTATCTCAAGTAAGGACTAATCTAAGCCATTAGGCATTCAATGATTTTAATATCTCAGTTGACACCCTCTTTTTCCCTTTACCAGAGAAAAAATGATACATATGAGTTTTTATCTGGAGTTGCCGTGACATCTCAAACTAGATTCCTTGCTCTTCATGACCCTCAACACTACCAGCATTTCCAAGATGTCATCCACTATATGAATTTTGCTCTTGCTGCATATGGGTGGCCAATGTATTTAATAACCAACCAGCTTGGTTTATGTAAACTCTGCCCAAAACTGAGGTAAAGCTTAAAAAACTGTTTCGTAATTAAAACAAATTACTTCTTGTCATTTTTAAGATTTAATAATACCTTCAACTGTCACAGCTGTATGTGCATGCCATGTGTGGGGCCGAAAGACTCGGCTGTGATTGTAGAGGATAACTGTTGTCAGTGCAATTATGCTGCACTGCAAAAGATGGTGCAAGAAGGAGAGGTTGATGTGGTATATGCGACATATCATGTTGAAGTTGGAGAAACTCCGTTTTTTGTCGCGGTGGACTATGATAGACAAAAAGTTGTCATTAGTATACGTGGCACCTTATCTATGAAAGTAAGTTTGAAACTCAAAGATGTTTGAACTTAATTAGAAGAGCCTTCTTTCTCCTAAACTTTGCCTCACTTATATACTTTCTTACAGGATGTTATAACAGACTTAAATGCCGAGTCAGAGACCCTACCTCTAGATCCACCAAGGGAAGACTGGAGTGGGCACAAGGTGAGTAATATTGGTTGGTTGGTAATATTTCTTTGTATATAAACTTAATTTTGAAAGTAATTTAAGTTTTCTTTTCCTATGTAGGGCATGGTACATGCAGCTTTGTACATTCAGGAAAAACTTGAGAGTGATAATGTCTTAATACAAGCATTTAACCATTGTGCTGAACGTGGAACTCAAGACTTTGGTCTTGTTCTTGTTGGTCACTCTTTAGGCGCTGGAGCTGCTGCAATACTTGCTATTATGATGAGGCAGCAGTATCCTGATCTCCAATGTTTTGCTTATTCCCCTCCAGGTGGATTATTAAGGTGAGGGTCAACTTCAGTTACTAGTGCTAGGTTTACTTTTTGTGATTACTTGATTTGTGAACAACATGGGCTCATTTATTTTTCAATTTTCTTGACTAGTATGCCAGCTGTTGAGTACTCCAAGCAATTCATCACATCAGTAGTTGTTGGAAAAGATGTAGTCCCACGAATTGGTCTTCATCAGATGGAGTCACTTCGAGCGGATCTCATCAATGCCATTAAGCGCAGCAAAGACCCTAAGGTATTTCTTTTATTATTTTATCTTGCGTATCTATAGAATTTAAAACTTTCTAGTGATTTTAATTGTATTTTGCTTTTCAGTGGAAAACAATTATGTGCAGTGTTGTGTGTTGCGGTTGTGCACATATGCCAACCTCAGCTGTTGAATTAAGTGCAGATGATTCAAATATGATGGAATATCAAAAAGAGAAAGACATAGCGAGAGAAGTAGCATACCATCCCAATGATTCCAGTATTGCATTGACAGTCCATCAACCTCTGTACCCTCCTGGCCGTATCATTCATGTTGTGAGACACCATCCGAAGAAAGGAGAGTAAGTTTCCAGTTATGACTTGTTTCTCTTTTCAAGAAAACATAAATATTTCTTTCTGTCTCATAAGCACACATCTCTGCAACTGTTGTAAAAAGTAATTACATTGCATTCACTTTTTGAACTAACCACTTAGGATGGACATCAATAATTCTGCTGTTCTGGCAAACTTATTAACATTAACAAGCATGCAAATTCTTACAAAAAATTGACTTAGTGTTGTACCGATCAGGTACAGCTTGGCAACTTGCACCAGCTTACAAAATAAGGGTGTTAACAGAAATGCACCATGTCACTTTGTCAGTCTGCTTTGTCATAATTGTTGGGATTCAACAAATACCTTATTGAATCACTTTTAGAAAAATGTCTGCATTGACTTTGTTTGAGATATCACTTGATTTTTTTGGTCTCTGTCATTGCATTGCAGTCCAATAAGTCTCAATGTTAAACAGTTTCTAATTTAATTATGCCTATAAAAATTGTGTAGAGCCAAAACATATATACGTAATTGCTTCAATAATTTAGACATTTAACTCTAACTCAATTCCAATTTTTGTTTTTTCATTATAGGAATAAATATGAGAAAAGGTGGAGGTATGTAAAAGTAATTGAAACAAGTTGAATGTTAACAGTTGTCGTGTTCAGTAATGCTCTGATAAAACTGTGTTAATATGCATCTCCTGGGAGTCAAAAGTGCTTGATAAATCATTTTAAGAGTGATAAAAACAATCAACAGCAACCCCCAAAAAAATTATTTTAAAATGCTCAATTTTACTGCATTACTGTCTGTATAGTTCGTCATGCTTTTGAAATGAAAACAATATGATGAATGAAGTAGGTTTAGTTCTACTCCATGACAAGAAATGAGTTCTAGCACAACTTGATTCTCTCAGAAGATAAAATTTAGAGAAAGAAGTAAACCTTATGCGTGTGTCCCATACAACTTGCCTTCTACCTTTGTTTCTATATACATTTTTTCCTTGTGCTATGGACTTCAACCTTACTTTAGTGAACTCATCTGTATCTGCTGTGCATGCTTCTCTCCTTATTATCTTGCTTTCGACCAGAAAAATCAATGTAGAGTTATCTTGCTCACATTTTCAAATTTGAGAAATTGCTTTTTAGTTTCTTGGTCTGATCATTCCCACATCTGCTGTTGATGAAATCAGGGTGCTCACACAGATGGGCCCATCACGACCCATCATGACCCATCACCCATCACCCATCATATTGAATCTTTACTAGTGCAACTCGGGTGGTGTACGATATTTAGTTTGCTTTGCAACAATAATAGAACATTTCTAGCGGCTCCATTAACATTTTCGCGTGTATTCAAATGGCACAACAAATAGCAAAGATATCAATCAAGCCGCAGGAAAGTTTTTTTTTTTGTGTGTGTGTATGTGTGTGTGTTTTTACTGCTTTTGAAGTATGCAAAATATCATCCACAACTCATGTTGTACCGGTAAAGACTCAACATGATGAGTGATGGGTCGTGATGGGCCCCTCTGTGGGAGCACTTTTAGACATTGTTTGTTGTGCTTGGACTGTAGACGCTTTCAGTAATTTCCAGAGCTCTTAGCTGCTGGTCATTTTATTCTTTGTGTCATAATGTGTTATTAAGTAGTTTTTAGAGTGGTACCCAAACGTTTCTCTACTGTATCCGGGCGAACGCTGTTTTCTTCTCTCTGAACACATATTGCTCCATGTACCTGAGGAGCTTGCTTGGGCAAGAGTATGGTTTGGGTGCCACTGGTGTTACTAACAGGAGATCCTTTGTAGATAAACATTGTAGACTAGTCCAGAAATTTGTTGATTGAAATATTTCTTCAGCATTCAATTTGTTTCCAGACATTCTGTCCTACAGTTAACTCTCTTTTCCCTTTTCAGACAAGTGCTGTCTAAAAATGAACCAGTGTATCAAGCACTATGGGCAAATAATACAGACTTTGATGAGGTACTCATTAGCCCAGTGATGATTCAAGATCACATGCCAGACACCGTTTTAAGTGCTCTAAAAAAGGTGAGAACTAGAGAAGTAATATGTATATCTATCCTCTTGTCCTCAACCAATTCCAGAATGAACTTATACCAAAGTGTCCTTTCAAGACTCCCTAGTTTTGTTTTTTATTTTTATGAAGTTGCATGTGCTTTGATATTCAAACAGTTTGTTTTCTCTGGAACCCTTGACTTAATATTTACGAAAGGTTATGCTGTTGTAACAGTGTCTTCGAAAAGAGTATTATTTTTGCGCTACATTGTTTAACATTTTCTATTTTTACATAGCAGGTCTGCTGTATATAATGACCCAACACACCTAAGGCTATTTGCATGACACCATCAAATCTCTCTTGATTTTGTCCCGTTATAGCTTTTGCTTCCCCAAGATATGCATGACTTCAGCCTATTGGTTCAATTTAAAACTGCTATTACGTATTCAAAAATATGAAGATAACTCTTGCTCACTTCCAATTCTAAAATGCCAATTACAATCTATTTAGCAAATTCTCCTAAAAACAGAAAGTTGTATTATTAAAGTTGAGTATTTATTATTACTGTATTATCAGTGAAGACACAATCATTTTGGAAGGTCTGGAGAGGGGAAGGTTGTAAAAACTGTCAAGAAATCAAATTACCTGTCTGACATCATTTTACCTCAGGAAATGGATCAAATTCTCATATTGCTTTTTTGAGGTTCCATTTTCATTATTGAATAATGATGTTTTTCCATTAAGGATGCGTCATTTTGTTGTCTGTTTGTGGGTGGTTACCACGATGTACTAAACCCCTGTACATCGTGGTGGTTACATATATTATTTTTTTGTCTCCTCATTTTACTTTTCTTTCTTTTTCATTATTTAATTTTTTTTTCCAGGTGAGTTGCAATTTTTACAAAAAAAATTTGGCAGTTAATTTTAGGCAAATGCAATTAGTTTTGACTTCAGGGTTTGCATGCTAAGCAATTAGCCGCATGTATTTTAAGTGTTGTATTGTAATCCTTAGAACGCTGTTGTGCAGGACTTCCTGTGTGACTTTCATTTTTCATGTATTGGAAAGTGCTGTCAAACTTCAATTTTAGAGCTAAAAAATATTTGAAAGAAATTAATTTTTCATAATTCCGTATTTTTACTTACCCCTCTTGTTTTTTTGTTTTACTTTTTTTAACACTTTTTGTTTTGTGCTTGGATCTAACTTTTTGTTTCTTAGATGTATTGTTTATTTTTGATCTCTCTCAGGTTATGTCTTCACATGAGAAGCAAATGAAAGCTACAAATTCCCATCACCGACAAAATAGTGTTCAAAGCAACAAAAGTTCTTATGTGCCAAATGATACCAGGTAAATTAAGTGCAGTTGGTTTTCAAAGAGCCACATGCATTTAGTTTCTTCTAGAGTGTTCTTTTTATTTGTCACATCATGGTTTGGGAACCAAGCTTACAGTTAAGCCATTGATGCCATCGGTTCACTGGTGAATGAAATTGCTAAGCTGCTGTAGGTGCCTTAGCGTTTATCCCAGCATGCTTCCTCTCTTTTTTTGGAAATAGACATGCTGCTGGCTTTGCCACTCTCTTTTAAAACTCAGGCATTTTTCTGCTCAGTTGAGCATTTAGATAAACTTAAATTATGGTCTATCATCTGTCCAGACTATTAGTTTTATGTGTTTTTGAACCCAATGGTGATGGAAAGTAACTACCCCTCCATATCAGTAGTTGTAACTGTAATTCCCCCTATCTTCATGTGGAGTTGTTTCCTTTTAGATTGTTTCATCTTAGAACCATCAATTGAATTTGGGAAAGATGTTGCTTGAATTTGAAGAGTTTGTGTTTAGACAATAGGAAGGCTTGAACCATATCCGACAACCCCTTGTGATTGTCCATCTCATTTCCTTTTTTCCTTTCTGGTTGTCACCATTACTTGGTTTCCTCTGCCTTCTGAATGAGTTCATTTCTTAATTCCATATGTTAACTGTTTGTATTCGGTAATTTCAGTGACTGCGGAGTCTTAAGTGTTCCATTGTTGATGTACCGCGTTAGCTAACCATGAAGATCCATGCATGTACTTTCCTCTAGGATTTGGCTGTTGTCTCTGACTCCTTTAGTTCTTCATGATGTGTTGCATGGTATGTCTTTTCAGTAATGTGTTTGTTACGGCAAGACAAAATTTTTTGTTTTTATTCAGGCCATTGCTCATAATCCACTTCACCCATATTTGTCTCATATGTACACTAATAAGTGGAAATGTTGCTGTTAGCTGTCTTAGTGTTTTGTTTGCTGTTGCCATGTATCTTAGCATCATTTTTATTTTTCTTGCTAGGTACTTGAAGTCCACCATATTTCAAATGAAAATCCCCTCCCAGCCCCTGACGACCTTACCACCGACTCATCAATTGGTGCAGTTGGTGACACGGCCATAGAACATTTACTAAGTCCTGAGCCAAGTGCTAACTCATAAAATTGATGACCTTTCTTTAGAAATAATATCCCTGGTAAGTAGGAAATAAACTAAGAAAATCCTCTGGTTAACTTCCACAGATTACTGTACTTGCTTACCATCCATCAGTTCCCTTTCAAATACAGTATCACTCTTTTAAGTCAAAATTTTTGTTTTTTTGGATACCGTGCTCTTTTGAAAACTTTCAACAATTATCTAATAAAGCCTTTATAATAATTCTTATCTTTTCTCTTTTACTTGACCGTCTCTGCTTTAAGTGCTTCTGTTAAGTAATAGTTTCATTCTGTGGTGTTGCTTTGTTGTTTAAATGTGTGCCTTTTGATGGGTAAAAAAAAAAAAGGCTTTGCCTGCTCTATTTAGGTAGTTACCCTTTTTTCCTTGCTCCATTTGAGTTTGCTTGTTAGTTTGTCAACTTTTTTATTTGATTAAATTTTAGTTACTCTTATTTCTTTCACTTTAGTTTATTTTCATGCCACCCACAACATGAACAAGACAGTCTTATGAATACATTTCTAAACATTTTTGACATTTACATTCTTGTTAACTTTAGTAGTTTTGATAACTTATTGGTTGCCATATGGCTGGAAAGGCTAATTTCTAAGTCTTTTGCCTAACTTTGTGATTAAAAATAGATAGCACTTAAAAGAAACAGGTTGAATTCTTTCCTGAACGACCATGTATTTATCATTTTGAAATCAGATAGGAAATCATTTATTTTTACCATGTTTCTTATTTCCTCAGGTTATAACAACTGTTGGACCTGCTAAGCCTCAAAGGACTGTGTCGACCATCACCACGACCTCTCCTTTATCAGAGACACTTCTGGATTCAGATCGTAGTCGTCTGTTAAATGTAGGAAATCTTACTCCTTGCACGCCAAATGCTCCTACCCCTCCTCATCGTCTGTTATTAGAAACAAGCTTCACATCCTTACAAAGCCCTTGTACTGAAGTCCGTGTAATGACAGGTAGTTTAAATTCTTCAAATGGCAGCCAGGCGAGATTAACTTCATCATCCACAGGTGGTTTCAAATGGTCAGCTGGGCCACCTGTTCAAACACCACCAGCTGCTCTCAGTGGTATTCCATGGGAATGTGCATCATCAGTAGAGGACAGATTCAATAGTCGTCCTTCAAGCAGTGGAAATGGAACTGGAAGTCAAAAGAAGGTCGACTTAATCCATGACGACTGGTTTGGGCTGGCTCCTCTGGCAACTCCAGAAAGCTTATCTGAAGTTTCAAGTATCAGTTCTCGCACAAGCAGTGTTCATATTGATCGTAGTAGGGAGTATTTTTCTATATGTGGTCGCACAAAACTTGGTGCTGGTGGTAATCAAGATGTCGTGTTAGTTCAAGGACCAGGTGAGAGTCCTGCATTCCCAGTTCTTCTTCATTCCAGTCCTCGCACACCCCGTGTTCTGCGAAGGACTCCTAAAATAAATGGAAATTTATCAACGGCAGCTGAAGATATAGGAAGCAATATTAAATTCGCTATGACTAATATAAATCTTGCCTCAATTGCAGTCCGTAGAAATTTACCTGTTCCTATTGAGGATGCAAATACATTAACTAATTCCTCTGAGGATGAGGATGTCAGCTTAGAATCTTTCTCTAGACCTAATAGATATCCTAGTGATTTAGATATTCCAGTAAGGAGACCTTCGCCACTTTCTAAAATTCCAGACCAGAGTAGTACAGAGTGTTGTTCTGAAGTAGACTGTCAACAGCTTTCACCTTGTCCTGAATTAGTTCTGCAAATTGAGAATCGGCCTTTTACGTTTCAAGAACAAGTTACTATAGAAGGTTCAAATAGCAACAATTTGAGAAGTCACAAGGGACCTGTCTGTCAAACATCAGCAGATTCAGGAAATTATCAATGTGGAAGTGAAAGTTTAGCCACAAGTGAATGTTCAGGAGATTCTTTAAGTGGGCCATGGAGTGCTCATAGACAAACATGCTCGGAAGGAATCAGTTCAATATCGCCTCCAGCAAGTGCCAGCGGTGCAAGGAGTATTGCCCCTGATGCTCTTCCTCTCTTAAAAAATATTGGTCTGACAGGCAGTGGGGAAAGAGATAATGAATCTATTTTATCTTATGGAAAAACTTGCCAGCTCTCTCATCCTAATGCATCTGTTGAGAAACATGAAAGTAGTGTGTAGAACTTGGTGAGCGAGCATGCCCTGCTTCTAGCTGTCAGCAAAGAGGAGTTAATGCGTGTATCTTTGGTTTGTGATCATCTGACAATAACCACTGTACTTTGAGAATTTCTTGAAAACAGCTAGGAACAGGGTTATTCAGATCATAAGAAAATTAGTCTGAAGACGTGAATAAATTATGGGAACAAGACTGTTTTAATCAAAAGCCAGAATATGAAATGTGGTACTTTTAATAATTGTCTAGATAGATTGTCATTTGAGCTAAAATTGTAGATTAGATTTCCAATGATGCCAAATAGAAGTTATGCACATATGAAAGCTCAAAGGGGCTATCTTTGTGTTCATTCAAATAATTTCATGATCTGTTGCCAATTTGTTTCTGCCTTCTTTTTAGGGCAGCAGCCAACACATTTTTTTGTAGACATGAAGAAAGAGTGTCTGTGTTTAGGTTTTAAGAATGTTTTATGCATCACAGTTTCTGATTAAAAAATATTCTGGTAGCTCTGTCACAAATGTTTTTATTGGCTTTTGATGGCTTCCATGTTGGTGCAATATTGTTATTGGAGTCTGTCCCTGGGTACATAACGTCCATGTTTTTATCTCAGGAGCTTATGAGACCAAACTTTCCAACAAGCTGTTGAATTTAGACTGATACTTTTACGCAAGGTCGTTAAGCCATGAGATTTTTTGAAGATATCTGTCCTTTAAAACTAATTCCTTATGGAGACCAATAGATAGTAGTATTTTTTGATTCATACCTTTTGGTTTGTTACCTTTTAGCTCACTGACTCGCAATATTGAATTTTTCTCATCCTTTTGAGCAATCTTAAGTAGTTTTAAATCTTTCTCATGAAGAAATAAATTTATTTTGTCTTTTCAGTTTTTTCACTATATTCTGGTGCTCCTTTTGTGACATTTATGTATTGTTGACTTGTAGTTCTACAAACTGTACTTTACTTATTGTAAACTGTCATGTTTCCTTTTTTTTTTATTTTTTTTTTATAAGTTTTGTAAAAAGTAGTTGCGGTGCTAGTGAAACTCTGAAGGTAACTGTTCGAGTGGCAGTGTGATGTCATTAGTTATTCCATCTCTTCCTTATTATGCAAGGTATATTAAAACAGTGTTTCCTTTATTATGTTGGAAGGAAATCTTACCTTAAGTGATCATTGAAATTCTAAATCTAGCTAGCATTTGCCTCTAATAAAATGTTTGTTTAAAGTTTGTACTATGAAGCACAGGTATGTCTTCAAGGAGCCTGTAAAGTTTTAATTTTGAAAGATTCTTGGGGTAAATATTTTTATAGCTTTTCTCTTTAATGATTAGGTCCCTCAACAGATAGAAAGGTTTCTTAAACATGTAAATTTTTTGCACTGATGTGGCGCACTCCTGTACAAGTTGACAACTGTATTTACTTCCTATTCTCCGATTGATTTAACTTTAATGCAATGTTAGTTCTCTACCTCTGAGACTTTGGCTGTGTTCTTGTTTGCCATTGTCTGTTAGTAGGTATATCGTGGTCATTGTTTGAAGTTTCTTTTTGTTTGGCGCAGATCTGCTTTTTCGAATTTTGCATCTACAGCTTGGTTTATGGCTATGCTAATTGTTACATTTTAAACATGTCAAAGAAACAATATTTGCAAGTGACTTGTGTTAGTTTTAAGAAAATGAACTACACATCTGAGATCCTTAGGTATTTACTTATGGAGCCAAGATGTTGTGCCTACTAATATGTAGGACGATTCTCTGTGATTTCCTAGCATGCTAAGTAGATATATGCTCACTATACTGTGCTGAATCTCTAATGTGTTCTACTACAGGATCAGGCTCAGTTTTCCAATTTAGAAAATTGTACTCCACCAACATTTCAGTCAAGTGGTGTGATGTAATGCATTTAACTACAACAATTGTTATTTGCTGTGTAATTTTTTTAGATTCTTCCTTTAAATAGGTGAGCAATGAGCATTAGTTTCATTTCGTCTATTTAAATTATGATCAATCAAAATTTTCTACTTACTTGTGATCATACTGTCAAATGAGCAATTGTATTCATAAATAATTACTTTCATAAAGCTCAAAGCAGAAATAAAGTTTAAAAGCATGTAAACCAGGTAGTGACTAACTGGTTGAACTAATATTAGTTCACCTCAAGTATAAATACAAAAGTAAATTTATTTTGCCTGCTTTCATGAAGTCTACAAAATACTTGAGGGTATTTTATGTTTGTGATAAATGTGTCCAGATTGGTTAGTGTTGGTCAATAATATTCTTCAAGATCTCATATATTCAAATAAAAACAATGTTAATGAAGTCTGCTGTGTTTTCATTTTCAATCAATTCTGGGGCGGAGCTTGTAAGAAAACCTACACTACCTACAAGATGTAGTTTTTGTATTTCATATAATAAATTGTTTCTGAACACTACCAAACATTGCTAGCACACTCCGATACATGATATGAAGTACAAAATGTTGCACCTGAAACTACAATACAGCATCAAAAAATTACAAATGTTAGGCCCACAATGCAGGACTAGTGCAAGTCAAGAGGAACACGTACAAATGTGATTATCTGCTCTTCTTCACTCTCCAAGCCGGGAAAAATTCATTCGACTTAAAGTTCTTACATCTATGCATTCATAATGTCTTCTTCACACAGCCACAAATTTATTCTAGTATTTGTTGGTAGCAGAGGCTTCATTTGACACTAAAAGTTTAAATCAACTTTTTTTTTATTTTTGTATTGTATCGTCTCACAGCCCTACCAACAGGTGCGGTGTTCCTACCCCTTTGATCACAATACCAATGTAATGAAAGTAGCTGCACTAGAGATAAACATACAAACTAAGTGCCAATGGTTCTGTAGTGATATCAAGAGTTATTCCAAAAACTTAAGTGAGAAAATGTGTGAATGGTTAATGGAACAAGATGAAGCTCTTGTCCATTAACATACTCTCCAATTGGACTCTAGGTGGTACTAGGAAAAGTTATCTACAATCTAATGGTCCAATTAAACTAAATCAGTCAAAGAAAACTTAACAGTACAACCTAATTCAAACATCTCAGTCTTCACTTTACACATCTCGCATCTCTTCTGTCTACATAAATAATATACCGATTTAATAGAGAGAAAGAGTGCTCTACTGATTAAATTATTTTTACTAAAGCAGCATTAGATCCTGGTCTCTACCTTATCCACTCCATTTTGTGGCATAAGACATTCATTATGGATTTTCACAGCTCACCGTCACCACGCTTGCTAGTAGGATGTGGGATGTGTTATTTTTTGCATATGTGGGTCATCAAGACGGAAAAAATGACATTTCTTAAAATTTAAAGCTGATATTACTGTTTTACACTGTTCTTTTCTTATAAGATTTAAATTTTTCCTTTAACTAATAGAAAAAAAATACAGTGATACAACTTCTTTGACCATGATTATGTGGAAAGTGGCCTAATTTAATCCTTCTGGCAATCAAAATAACAACTACACTCTAAGGAAATGTCTTTCTAGGCTGTCTCCATTGCCATTACGCCGAGCTTTTCAACACTCTTTTAGTCTGCTCACTTTGGGTTGGAGAGGGGGGGCGGGGAATTTCTCCTTCTTCTACAAAACTAAAGTAACTGGTTGATCCAGTGTATATTAACTTCACCTAGAATTGTTCACCATTTCTCTCACCTTCTGCTCCTATGGCAACCACAACTCAACTATAAATTCACAATCAAACTAGATGAAACACGAACTTATTGGTGCATTTTTTTTTTCTTTTGGAAATTTGTCATTTATGTCCAGGATACTAACATAAGAAATATATTAAAAGAAAAAAACACTTAATGGCCTGCTTCCAAATAAAAAAATTAGTAAGATCGCACGCTAACTGGCTATGTACTTTTTCGTACATGTGAAATGTACGCATATAAACGAGCGGATTTATGTAAAAAATCGTGCAGAATTATGTAGAATATTGTACATGAATCTGTTTATTATTGTGCATTTTTTCGACATGTAATAAATTCTGCAGATCTATGCACAATATTTTACATAATTCTGCACGATTTTTTACATAAATCCGCACGTTTATATGCGTACATTTCACATGTACGAAAAAGTACATTGCCAGTTAGTGTGCGGACAAATAAACACCCAAGGGAAGGGGCACCTCTGTAAACACACAAACTGTAAGTTATTTTTGATTGAAATTCCTGTCGCCCAGCTCTCCTGCTCCATAGGCAGGCATCCCCTAGTTCTTAAGCGCCCTGCCTATCGCCACCCTCCGACGCCCACCGCCCCCGCCCCCGCCCCCGCCCCCTGCGCCACGACCCGCCCCCGCCCCCGCAGCTCCGTGGTGATGAGTCTCTGGGACACGGGCTCGGTCGGGGACTCCGAGTCGGAGAACCTGGTGAGGCCTGCCTCCGCCTCTGCCTCCACGGCCACCTGCAACACGGCACGGATAAGAGAACAGGTCGCCACGTTAACTGGCAATGTACTTTTTCGTGCATGTGAAATGTACGCATATAAACGTGCGGATCTATGTAAAAAAAAAAATCGTGCAGAATTATGTAGAATATTGTACATGAATCTGTTTATTATTGCGCATTTTTCCGACATGTAATAAATTCTGCAGATCTGTGCACAATATTTTACATAATTCTGCACGATTTTTTTTTACAAAAATCCACACGTTTATATATGCGTACATTTCACATGTACGGAAAAGTACATTGCCAGTTAGTGTGAGCGCGGCTGGAGCTAGCCAGGGGGAAGTAGGGGGAAGGGGCCAGTGGGCCGGGGCCGGGGGGTCCTGCCCGCCGGACAGCTGTGTGCGGCGGCCGGCCTACCCAGCGGTGCGCGGGCGGCGGCCCAGCAAGCCTCCCCTCCCCCCGGGGCGGCGCGCGGCAATCCAAGTGTGCTGACACACACCCGTGTGTGTGTGTCACTGTCGCACACGTTTAGTGTGTGAATGTCACATGCTTGTAGATGCGTAAATGTTCACACTAAACCCTTATGCATTTTGTTGTGCATAAACATGCAGGATTTTAAGCAACCATAAGTATGCACATTTTTTTATGCATAATTATGTACCAATTGTGCATAACTATGCACAAATAGTACATAGTTATGCATAAAATTGTGCATATTATTATGGTTGCTTAAAATCCTGCATGTTAATGCACAACAAAACGCATAAGTTTCTTGTGTGCAGCACTCTGCAAATATAAGTGCGATAATTTATGCGACAGTTTAAACTGCAAGACTCAGAAGTTCTACTTACAGGGTAACGATTTATACTTAAAAAGAAGGGGACACACGAAATCCTTATGCATTTTGTTCCGCATAAACATGAAGGAATTTAAACAACCAGAAGAATATGCACAATTTCATGCATATGTACAATTTGTGCATAGTTATGCACAATTTGAACATATTTATGCATAAAAAATGTGCATACTTATGGTTGCTTAAAATCACGCAATAAGTTTAAAAATGCATAAGGGTTTAATGTAGACACGCCCTCAAAGAAAACTTCGGATATTTTTTGCCTTTGCGTACACGATTCAATATAAAGCGCATCCCTCACTACACATTCAGGAGTCAGATGCCCCATCTACAAGAAGCCAGATTTTTCTATTGCCCAATTTAAGTAATTGTTTCGGGACCCCGCTTCTATATTATGACATAATTTTAAATATCACTCAAAGTGAGAAGGTCCAATCGTCGCTCTGGTATTTCCATTGCTATCACATGATTGTAGGCTCATTTGAAAAGAAATTTTAAGACGGGGATGCTGCTGACCTTGGAAATGCCATAGTCGTAAAGTTGCAGTTGTAACTGTCATGAACTTCCGATTTTTGCAGTTTAAACTTTCGTGAATAAGTATTACACTTGGATTTGAATAGCAGTTGCAGGTGTGTGTCACATACTTGTAACGGTGAGAATGTCACGCACTTGTAGGTGTATTTATGGGACACACTTGTAGGTGTGTGAATCCCTGCTTGTATACCTGCAAGTATATACTTAAAATTCCTGAGAAAACTTCATAACGTTTGTGCAAGTTGTATGGAGAAGAAATGTGATTCACGCACACACACGCCCGCATGTGCGGCGCGCACACACCTGGTTGCCGTTGCCCGCGTCCTCGTTGTCGTTGGCGAGGTGCAGCCCCAGGCCGAGCCCCAGGCCGAGCCCCAGGGTGGTTCCGGTTCCGGTGCCGGTTCCGGTTCCGGTTCCGGTGGCCGCGCCCGCCTCAGGCTCGGCCTCCTCGTCCTCCAGACTCGAGTAGGACGCCGTGGTGCCGTCCGTGTCGCCGAACTCCACTGAGGAGTTGTCGTGGAGGTCGCGGCCTCGCGCGCCCCCCTCGCCCTGCACGCCGTCCTCCTCCTCGTCCTCGCTGAGGTCGCTGCTCGAGTCGTCCTCGCTGAGGCTGCCGCTGCTGCTGCTGTCGCTGGCGTCCTCGCTGTCCGTCCTCGCCTCCTCCACCGTGCCTGCGGGTCAAGTCCGTTTGGTTAAGAGCTTCGCTTCGAGTTCTTGAAGGTAATGCGGTGCGCCCGACCCCCGGGCCGATCCCCGGGGCACCATACTGCTTTAGGGTCTACGAACCCTGGGGTCACTGCAAACTAACTGGCAATGTACTTTTTCGTACATGTGAAATGTACGCATATAAACGTGAGGATTTATGTTAAAATTCGTGCAGAATTATGTAAAATATTGTTCATAGATCTGCAGAATTTATTACATGTCGAAAAAATGCACAATAATAAACAGATTCATGTACAATATTCTACACAATTCTGCACGATTTTTTACATAAATTCGCACGTTTATATGCGTACATTTCACATGTACGAAAAAGTACATTGCCAGTTAATGTGTATCAACAAGGGTGTGGGAAAATCCACTGAGAGCCCCTCCTCCTGCAATCGACACACATACACACACTTTGATTTCCAAGTGTACGGTCTGCTAGCCCCGGCCTAGCCCAGCCGGCCGCCAGCCGGGCACTTGTGAGGCTCGGGGCCAGTCCGGGGGACGGCAGCAGGCAGCAGGCGGACCCGGCCCGGCCGGGCCCGGCACCGAGTACCGCTCGATAACTGCTCCAAATCCGGACCTGGTCACGAGGAGCCCAGCCTGCCCTGCCCACGGGTATGAGGCCCTACGGCACCAGCCTCCCCCTACCCCCCAATCTGTCTATCTCTCTCCCACCCTCCCTCTCTCGACTCTCGATCGCCTGGTCTTTCTCAGCTGTAATGCTGTCTGTGAGCCGTGCAAAGGTCAGACAGTAGTGCTGCTTGTTCGTGACTACACGCTAACTGGCAATGTACTTTTTCGTGCATGTGAAATGTACGCATATAAACGAGCGGATTTATGTAAAAAATCGTGCAGAATTATGTAGAATATTGTACATAAATCTGTTTATTTTTGTGCATTTTTTCGACATGTAATAAATTCTGCAGATCTATGCCCAATATTTTACATAATTCTGCACGATTTTTTACATAAATCCGCACGTTTATATGCGTGCATATCACATGTACGAAAAAGTACATTGCCAGTTAGTGTGTATAGAGATCGCTCCGCTGCTCCCCGCCCCGCCCCGCCGCGAGCCACTCACCCTGCACGAGCTTCTCCACGATGAGCGGGTAGAAGTCCCGGGCCGTCCGGTTGTGCGGCTCGTACTGCAGGACTGCAAACAGACGAGACGAGCAGGTTAGCGGCGAGGCAAGGCCTCCGGCCTTCGCAACGTGATGCACCCGGACCTGGAACCCCTCCTGCGTACCGGCTGTTTCTTTACATGCGTGACAGTGTTGCGGGTTTGCCTACCCCATTCGCCCGTAAGGCGCCATGGTCCCCTGCTGTGGCGCTGGCGAGTATGCAATCCTGCCACACTGTCACGCATTCAAAGAAACACCCGGAACACTCGCAGACCTGTACTGTTTTTAGCAGATGATACATCTTAGCAAATATAAAATAAAAAGAAACTAAAGAGAACTGATGTTTCATCGGCTTGTACTCTCGCAATAGTATAGAGCGGGCCGGGTTGTCACAGTGCGGCGCGTGTGCAGGCCTGGAGAGGGGGAAGCCAGGCGGGCCAGGCGAGGGGGTCGGGAGGGGGGGGGGCAGCGGGGCCTGCGGGGCCGAGGCAGGGACCAGGCGAGGCTCCAACCCTTGGTATTGTTGCCTTGCGGCGCCCGGCGCCCGGCGGCACCTCGCTCGCGGCTCTCCCTAGTGTAACACATTTATAGCAGTATGTGCCAGACTCTGGGTGGGTCGACCCGCCAAACACATGTGTAACGGTGGCTGACTACCCAAACCCCGTTGTAAGTGCAGAAGGCGCTGAAATAAAATTATTCGTACGCACATTTTCGTAACGTCGCCTTAATACACAAAAGTGCAAGACATAATAAGGTGTCAGCTAGCTTTTACTCCCAAGTTCAAAAACCAGCGCGTACCCTGCTGGGTATATTGTACCTAGGGGGGACTGATGAATGGCTCAATGGCTCGCAGTCCGCGAGGCGCAACACAGCCAAAATCAGATTTTAGTATCATCTGCTTTCATTTACAATCTTGATTGAAATTTTTTTTTTTTTATAGTAAATACCGACGTTTTTACGCAGCAGGATTTCTGACAAAGTCGTTAGTTATCCTGTATAGTTTTGTAAGTAGCATACTTACAAAATTAAGAAATGGCCAGAAATCGCTGTTATTCAATTATTGTGACGTCAAATTGCCCACCTTTCAGGCGTCTGTCTATAGAGGCCACAGGGGCGATCGCCCCCCCCCCTTTAATATGAGCCTGCGTTATTTTTCATGTGAAAAGTGTCACATCGTTTAAAATGTAATGTCACATTGGTTTCAACGTGAATCGGCCAGAATATGCGGGCTAAACTCTACTGTCACATTCAAAAGATGTGACATTAATATTAAAAGGAATGTGACAGTTTTCACATGAAAAAGAATATATGACGTCACAGTAACTGAATAACAGTGAACGTAAAACCGAATTAGTGCATACAACTGGTGTAAAAAGTTGTCAGTAGCTATGTTTTTTAAATAGCAGGAATATACTGTCAAGGGGCCTGAAAACTCACTGACGGGCTGAGAGTGTAATCCCTGTCAAGTTTTCTAAAATATCTCAAAATTTAAATCACTTAATAAAACATATTGTGGTATGAGCCCAAGTATTACACTGAAAATGTACGAGTCCTAATTCTCGCTCCCATACGAGTGAGAATTTGACGGCATTTTTATTACTCTCTGGAGAGTATCAATTTTTTTTTCTTGCTCTATTTGAGAAATAATTTTGTAACCTCGCCCTAATAAAGTGAGGATTCGTGCTCAAATAAAGTATTCTAAAAAAATCCTCACCCTAATAGAGTGAGGCTAAAAAATACATTGCTCGAAGAGGGTGAGATTAAAAATTATCAATCCTTTTAAGCATGGACAGGCGCGTATTAAGGGGGGGCGGCGATCGCCCCCCCTGTGGCCTCTAGACAGCCGCCTGAAAGGTAGGCAAATTGTGCTACAAAACCCCTGTAAGTAGGCAATCTGAAGGGCACCGCCCCCCCTGTGAGCGAGAGAGCGCGAGGGACACGGTGAGCAGGGCCTTCTGGAGGGTGAGCGAGAGAGCGCGAGGGACACGGTGAGCAGGGCCTTCTGGAGGGTGAGCGAGAGAGCGCGAGGGACACGGTGAGCAGGGTCTTCTGGAGGGTGAGCGAGAGAGCGCGAGGGACACGGTGAGCAGGGCCTTCTGGAGGGTGAGCGAGAGAGCGCGAGGGACACGGTGAGCAGGGCCTTCTGGAGGGTGAGCGAGAGAGCGCGAGGGACGCGGTCAGCTGGGGCTTGTGGAGGGTGAGCGAGAGAGCGCGAGGGACACGGTGAGCAGGGCCTTCTGGAGGGTGAGCGAGAGAGCGCGAGGGACACGGTGAGCAGGGCCTTCTGGAGGGTGAGCGAGAGAGCGCGAGGGACGCGGTCAGCTGGGGCTTGTGGGAGCGGACGGGTGGTGCCGCGGCTGGTCGTTCCCCCGCCCCTCCCCGCCTGACCCTCTGCCGCCGTGCGCTGGAGTTGGGCCAGGAAGGACAGTCGAAGTAGAACCCGTGCTGTTTCTCCTTTGTTCCAGCTCCATGGATGGAGTCTGGATCGCGCATGGCGGATCACGCACTAATGGGGTTATCTCGACCCCCTCCGCGGCAGCGATCGCCTCTGCTCTCGGCCAGCCGCCTGGAGCGGACCGGAAAAAAAAAAGATACGCGAGTGGAGAAGTAGAGCCCGCACTGCGCTCTGCGCTCTGTCGCGCATCGCGTTTAACAAAACAGAAAGTAAAAAGTGTTCGATCGCAATGCTCTCAGTCTCAGTACAAGACGTGTGTGTGAATGAATATCACTCTCTTTTAGGTGAATTAATTTTCATTCGTACTCGTGATCAATGAAACATGTGAATTTTTCAAGGAAATTCACACACTTCACTGTAAAAAATCAGTCTTGAATACGGAGCTTGTCACGGCGTTCCGTACCCCATTTTTCGGAAAGGGATAACGGAAATTTACCGTACCTGGCCACCGTACCTACCATTTTTACATGGGCTAGCATAGGGAAAGGGGTACGGAACGCCGTTATCAGTCCGTACCCAAAACGGAAACCGCCGGACACAAAATTAGCGGGAACTTTTCCGTACCTTGGCACCGTACCCACATTTTTTTTACATGGGCTCTTATGGAAAGAGGGTACGGAATCGAATGTACGGAGACACCGTAATCTAAATTAACGGTATATTTCCGTATGGATGACCGTGATTTTTTTTTACAGTGTTGGAGGACATTGAAATCACTCACCAATAGTTTTGTAGAATCACACCTCGAGTCCTTAGTGCTACTGCTTGTGACTCTTTAAATGTGTTGGTGAGACTGCCTCCCCCCTCCCCCCGGACACTGTTGCATGTAAAGCACACCGATATTGGCCCGTCTCGGGTTCGCGTCGCGCCGCCTTTTCGGGAGTCGACGCACGTCCCGGGGCGGGGCGGGGCGGGGCGGGGCGGGGCGGGGCGGGGCGGGGCGGGGTGGGGCGGGGCGGGGCGGGGCGGGGCGGGGCGGGGCGGGGCGGGGCGGGGCGGGGCGGGGCGGGGCGGGGCGGTCAGTGTCAGTTTTGCCTCATTGCTAGCTGCTCTTCGTGGCAGATGCTTGATAGGTAACGGAAATGCTGTCCGATCCCGCACAGCTAGAGACCCGATACCATTTGCAATTTTCTCTTGCCACGTGGTAGTTCTGTTTCAATTTTATGCTTTAGTTTTGCTGGTTTCCATTTCTCACAATTTTTTCCCCCTGACTTTCTACGAGCGCCGTGCACATACTTACTCAGTTTGCAGTACTTGAGCGCGGTCGGGTAGTCCTTGCCCATGATGGCCGACAGGAACTGCAACACAGAGGCAAGGTGTTGGTCAGAGAGCCTCCCTGGTGAGGTCCAGGCGGGGACGGGGGCGCGGGGCACGCGCCACTGACCCGCGGCGCCAGCCCGTTTATCAACCACAATTATTTATTGTCTTAATCCATGACCCATTCCCGTGAGATAACAAAACAATACGTGACCCCGCTGATAAATCAGGCCAATTTGCAGCATCATTTGCCTTCTTATCAAGTCGCGGAACCACCATCTCCCACGCTCATGTATTGTTTACACGTGTTTTTCTTTCCTTTTGTCTGCCATGTTCCAACCTCACCCCGCCTCCTGCCCAGCACCACCAGGAACCTCCCTCAGCCATGCAGGAACGCCCTGCTCCGTTCCGGCCTAACCCACCCCAACCCCACCCCAACCCCACCCCCACCCCAACCCCACCCCAACCCCACCCCAACCCCACCCCCACCCCACCCCACCCCACCCCACCCCACCCCACCCCACCCCACCCCACCCCACCCCACCCCACCCCAGACGACCCACCTCACCTCACTTTCTTACCTTACCCCAACCCACCCCACCTTACCGCACCGCACCACTTTGGCAGGGTCACACACGTAAAAATGTTATGAGTGTGTAGGAGGCAGCTGGGGCACATCTCTCCGGAGTGCGCGCTCGAGAGTTCAGGTCAGGGCAGAGCTGGACCAGGGTGCGGGGAGCAGGGCCGAGGCGCTTTCATAATTTGCGGCTAGAAAATTGTCTGTGCAATTAAGGTAAATAAAACGCCAATAAGGTAAATATTTTTGTTGGCGTTTTAAATCCTGGGAATCACCATACCGTCAGATGCCATAATTTTGGATAGTTTTAGCGGGGTTTTTTCGTTGTTTCGTAAACACGCGATTGAGTATGAGCAGCCCGTGAAGAATGTCCGAACTTCAGCACGGATGCGCCCTATTATTTCGGACAAAAGGTTGCTCTTTCGCGAGGCGGAAAAAAAAATGGGTAAAAGCAATTATAGGCAACGAATCAGCATTATGAGTGTTAAAGGTAATTCTGAATAAGACGGTTCCAGGAAGAAATGGCCGGTATAAAATATCCTTTTCAATTTTGTCCAAGGATTTTTGATCCTATTGTGAAATGTCCCACACAAAATGTCCGAGCGGCCATTGTCCCGCGATTTAAATGACCCTATTAAACAATGGGAAATAATGGCAACAGTACTGCTTGTTGTACACCATGTGAATGGTTGTTTATGATTCTGCATGTTTTTGCACAAATAAAACGCATAAGGGTTTAGAGTGTGCCAAATTCTGCTGCCCCACCCGCCCTGCTCGCTGCCCTGGGTGGGCTGCCTCTGGTCCGACACCGCCACACCCCACCCCACCCCACCCCACCCCACCCCACCCCACCCCACCCCACCCCACCCCACCCCACCCCGCTCCCGCACCCGCTCTCGCTCCCTGGCCACTCACTGGAATGCACAGAGCTGCCTTTTGACATTCATTACAGCAGTGCTAAATCATTGTCCCGCAGAGCGAGTCGCTCTTCCCCAGAGTTCTGGGTCGGCCCGTTCGACGTTTGGACGCGTTCGTTGGGCCTCGCAGAGCACGCTGACTCGCAATGTACTTTTTCGTACATGTGAAATGTACCGAGGGGCGGCCAACTCGAAAAAAACGTGTACACAGAAATACCTGTGTATTTCTAGAAATACACTAAAAATACAAGGAAATACTCTACAATACACAGAAATACATGGAAATACTCAAGAAAAACACAAGAAAAATACCGAAAAATACATTAGAAATACAAGAAATACAAGGCAAGTGTACACAGAAATACATGAGTTGGCCGCCCCTTGAAATGTACGCATATAAACGTGCGGATTTATGTAAAAAATCGTGCAGAATTATGTAGAATATTTACATGAATCTGTTTATTATTGTGAATTTTCTCGACATGTAATAAATTCTGCAGGTCTATGCACAATATTTTACATAATTCTGCCCGATTTTTTACATAAATCCGCACATTTATATGCGTACATTTCACATGTGCGAAAAAGTACATTGCCAGTTAGTGTGTGTTCTTCTCTCCTTTTCATTTCAGAGAAGCTGTCTATTCGCTCGTCGGGGTTGCGGCCGCGGCGCTGCACTTGCTGCGAGAGCAGACACACTCCTTCATGTTGCGTTACAGAGCCTCTCATTGCATTCGCGTGGAGCCCGGGGCCCGGGGGTGTCGCGCTCTCCACATAGACAGCTGCGAGGGGAGAGTCACTTCCAAAATTCATTGTATGGCCCCAAAATAATCAGTTAAAAATAAAAAGAAATGAAAAAAAAATCAAAATAAAATCAAGAAAAGAAATACAGAAAATTCCGAAAAGACGAGAAAAAAAATGAGCAAAAACCCGGAATATAGCTTTGGAAAATATTCAGAAATTAAGGGCCCTATTACCGGTAAAAGATCAAAATTCATCAAAAAAAGAAAGATTTTCCTTGAAAAATCAAAAGAGAAATCCAAACAAAAAATCAAAAGTAAAAAAAACAAACATTGTACGCATTTTGTATTAGTGACTCCCCCCTTGAACAGCTGCGAGTGGCGCGGGGCTGAGCAAAGCAACGTGACAACAACGTGACGACCAGCTGGGATTTGGCCGCTACGGAGCCGAGTCGTGTCGGCGGGGCGGGGGTCTGAAAGCTGAAAGCTGAAAGGCCTCAGACAGGGCGGCACGACGCTCATTCGATTAGCGTCCGAGGGGCGGCTTCCCCCGGGCGCGGCGCCGGCCCATCGGCCGCCTTCAGGAGCCTGACTCTCACCAGGACACAACTAACTGTGTGAGTGTGGCACACCTGTACGAGTGCGAATTTCCATTATGACGCTTTGCCCCTTCAAGCTCGTGGAATCCCTAGGAATGTTCCGACTTCTACTCGTTCAAGTGTACAAGTGGAGAGTCGAAGTCACACACCTCTACAAGTGTGCGCACTGTGAAAATTACTCGTAAGGGTTACGGGAAAATTTTCCATGATAAAAGTCGTAAAATTACAATTTGAAATTGTAAATTTACAAGCAATCTCTATCGACTTGGAATAGACCGACGAGCAGGAATGGGTTGTCGTGAATGTACGACATATTTTGCAAATCAAAATTACGAAAAATGTCGTAAATTTACAAGAATATTTTTCACAGTGGCAATAAGATTCACGCATAGGGTTTACAGTGTGAAAGGTAACCCCGAAGCTAGTTTGTATGTGTCTGCGAGTTGCCTTCTCGGGCATCGACCTCTTACAGTTCAGACCGTTAACAAACGAGAGATGTCTGATTTTATTTTTTTAAATGTGTAAACTGCAGAAAAATTGTGATACAAATTATTAAAAGTTAGGAATATTTTTAAAAAGAGGAAGAAAAGATTGAAGATGTTATTTATTGTTATTTCTTCATACGGAGTTGAATCCACCTTTGCCTCTCCCTCCCCCTCCCTCCCCTCGGTACAGTCCGTTAGAGCGTCTAAGATATTATCTGTTTTTCCGGCTTTGGTTCGGGAGAAAGTGTGTCTCGGGTCGCGCACGGCAACGCTCGGTGCCAGGCGGAGGCGGTGAGCGGGCGCCGGGCGCGCTGCCTCGGACCGTAATACAGTAATACAGTGTCTGGTGTCGGGATTGTCATTGCCCCTTGCCGGCGGCCTCTTGGTCTAGGGGTATGATTCCTGCTTTGGGTGCAGGAGGTCCCGGGTTCAAATCCCGGAGGGGCCCTTTTTTAAAAAAACATCAGGGGTCGTCAATTTGGGTATTCCTTCGTACACGAAGCTCATATTACCCCGATATTACTACAATATTATCGATAATACCTTCATAGTACATCAATATTACCCATATTACCTACAATATTACCCCACTATTACAATATTACTCTAATATTACTGATATTACTGATAATACCAATATACCTCCGTACACGCGGCTAAAGGCAGTTGACGACCCTTCAAAAAATACCTATCGTAAATTCCGGCTTTAAAAAAAAAAAAAGACGAGAAAAGAGTTGTTGCTAACGCTAACGTGACAGCAGATGATAAATACTTGTTAATGAAATAATACAATAATGTGAACAACCCTGTAGGGCCCGCCCCCCTTTACGACCTCCTCCCTAGGCCTCGCTCTCCTACTGATAACTCCTTTACGAACGAGATCGAGAGTAAAAGCAGATGCTACCCTTAGTATCATGTATCATCTGCTAAAAAAAATCTTTGTTTTATTACACTTCTTGCGGACAGTAGAGAGAGAGAGAGAGAGAGAGAGAGAGAGAGAGAGAGAGAGAGAGAGAGAGAGAGAGAGAGAGAGAGAGAGAGAGAGCAGACGGGTGGCTGTCATTGATTGCGGCCCGGGCGGCAGGGGAACACCTGTCACTGCCAGGTCAAGCAACAGCAGCAAAGTCACAGAGAGGTGAAGGAGAGGCCTGCCTCCCCGTGGAGCCATGAGCCCTACGCTTACCTCGGCGAGGAACTCGGTGGGCGCGGAGATGGACTCGTCCGCGTCCGTGTAGTCGCTGACCTCGTCGTCCTCGACGTGGCCGAGGCTGGGGGCTGCGTGCAGCGGGCTGCCCCCGGCCGCGGCGGCGCGGTGCTTGGGGCTGGCGCCGCTGGCGCAGCTGGAGCCGCTGGCGCCCGGGCCGACCGCCAGCGCGTTCTTGTTGGGCAGCATGCTGGCCTTCATGGAGGCGCAGGCGGTGTCAGGCGGTGCCGCCCGTCACTGCTGCATCCCGGGCGCCCGCCGCCTGCACACACACACACACATACACGCGCGCGCGCGCACCGTGAGGAGGGCGTCTCCATGGTGACGGTCACCTCCGGGCCGCACACGCACCGCAGCGGGCCGCGGGCCGTCGCCATGGAGACCGTTAGGTGCTGGAGGAGGCGCTGTAATCACGAGTATAGGATGTTCAACGGACACACGCTCCAAAGTGTAGAACGCGGTGTTTAAGGGCCCGCGCATTGTACCAGGTGGCTGACGGACGTCGGGCAATTTTTATACTATGCAACCCGCCCGCACCGCTCCATCCGGGACTGCATACCCATCAGGCGCCGGGGACCGGCTCCAAGCCTGGACGCTCCGCTCCGCCACTGTTGTTGCAGCCATCGTCCCGAAAGGGCCCTCTCGCGGTTCGCGCGGTCTACGGCGGGGCGTTACCGGGGTGGAGGTTCACGGTTTCTCGGGAGTAACCCGCGAGTCCGCCGGGAAAGCTCGTGGTCTGCGAGTCGTTCCGTGAGGCTATCTCGCGAACCGCGGATCCTCCGCGGGGGAAGGTCGAGGTCCGCGGATCCTTCTCGTGGGTTGCTCGCAGTCCGAGTCCGTGAAGGACCCACAGAGGATCCGCGGTAGGTACGCGAGATTCCTGCGCGGCAGGACGCGCGGACCGCGAGCTTTCCCGACTCGCGGGTTACGCCCGCGAAACCACGAAACTCCCCCTGTAACGCCCTAACGTAGACCGCGCGAACCGCGAGAGGGCCCTTTCGGGGCAACAACAGTGGCGGAGCGGAGCGTCCGCGCTTGAAGCCGATCCCCAGCGCCTGATGGGTATGCAGTCCCGGATGGAGCGGTGCGGGCGGGTTGCATAGTGCAAAAAGTGCCCGACGTCCGTCAGCCACCTGATATATGAGGCTTAGTGGCCCGCAGAATGTGTCTAGCGAAAGTCTTGAACACTTGAAATGCATCGCGGTCTTTTGAGCGAAGCAATTTAAATTGTTGTATTCTACACTTGCAAGGGTGCGTCAGTTCAACACTTTTGAATGCTGTGCGTCTTCATGATCAGCGAGCTTCCGAGCACCGCGCACCACACCACCGGGAGCCCACGCCCCCCGCCCCGCCCCGCCCAACAGGTGCCCACCCCGCCCCGCCCCGCCCCGCCCCGCCCCGCCCCGCCCCGCCCCGCCCCGCCCCACCGTGGGTAAATCGGACTCCTCGCTCCTCTCTCCTGCCCCGCCCCGCTCAGCCCCACTCTCCTCGCGTTCGTGATGACATCCCATTTCTTTAGCTTCGTGCTGAGTTGGCGGGGCGCGAGCACGAGGCTTCTTCTTGCTGACGGGCGTGGCGGGGCGTGGCGGGGCGTGGCGGGGCGTGGTGTGGCGGGGCTTGGAGGTCGAGCCGTATCGTTCAATTTCAATGTCATCTCCCCCGGGCGGGGCGGGGCGGGGGAGGGTATCATCACTCCAGGCTAATAACGCTAACAACGCTGTAAGTCGCCCCGCCCCGCCGGACACGGCTATGCGCAGTGCATGCCCGAGTAGTGGATGAGTTTGGCCCCTTCATCGCTATCCCCACCCCCGTCCTCCCCACTACAGTGGCAGTGCACCGCCCCCGACCGGACCCCCAACTTTCTGATGAGTTTTTTCAAGCAAACATAAAGGAGTGCGATTTTTCCCCAGTTTGTCGTCTCCCTCGGCTGTCGCGAGCAACGGGGCCGGCGCGGCGCCGCAGGGAGGAGGTTCAGGAGGGTGTGTATGTACCCGAGCGCTAAGCGTGTGAGAGTCGCGAGGGGTCCGCACCGCACACGTACAAGTGTGAGGGAGAGGGAGAGGGAGAGGGAGAGGAAGAGGGAGAGGGAGAGGGAGAGGGAGAGGGAGAGGGAGAGAGAGAGAGAGAGAGAGAGAGAGAGACAGGGAGAGACGCTTCCGCTGTTGCAGGCTTCCAAGCCGAGGGGGCCTCAACTCCTGAAATCATGTGTACGCAATCGCTGATATCTTCGAAATCATTGTCAAAAAAAATGTGGATCTATTGCCGGAAAAAAAAATGATTTTAGTGCGTATTTTGGGATCATAAAGCTCAAAATACGCTTGTATTTACTTTACGAATTATTTCTTTCAATTAGAAGAGGTGTATAATCATGTGAAATCATGTGAAATCTTGAAATCATGTGTACAAATTTTCGGTGAGTTGATGCCCCGTTCCGGGCTGACATGAGATGGGAGATGCCCGTCGCCGCGCCATTGGTCCTGGTCTCTCTCCGCCCGCCAGGCGAGCTCAAATAGCGCGCTCTGAGAACCATTTCCTACAGAAGAAAGTGGAATTAAAGGTAGGGGAAACTCCCGTTCAGTAAACGAAGGAAAGTATTCGAGCAACGAAAATGTTCCCGATTCTTTCCCCTGTAGGCGTGGGGGTAAAGGTGAAATAGGGGTGGAACGGGCCAAGTGAAACGTGTTTGACTTTCCGCGCGAAAAAGGAAAGCGAAACAGCATTTGCTGTCGGGAGCACTATCCCCTAGGGGCGGGGCGGGGCGGGGCGGGGCGGGGCGGGGCGGGGCGGGGCGGAAGCCAACGGAACACCCTCCAAGCTCCAGTCCCTCCCTCCCTCCCCCGCCCCGCGGAGCCCCGCGGAGCCAGCCAGTGTGATGAATTCATATCTCGGCACGTTTGCTTGCTCCGCCTCCGCGGCCCCGGGGCCTCGGGCCGGGCTGGTACAGTAGGGGCCAGGCGAGTGCTGCTCGGAGCAGCGCAGGTGCGCGGCCTGCTGCAAACTCATGGGGCTGCAAAGTTATTCCATGAGGGCATTACAGCGGCAAGGTCACAAACACAATTGTAGAGAGAAGGAATAGCACGCAAAGCTTAGTTCTACTATTTCTACTAGTTCTACATATTTTTTCGTTTTTTTTTTTTAAAGGAAAACAATTTGAGCTGAGGAAAAGAAATTTTTGTGTATGGGGACTTTAGAGTGTAGGCGCGTAGAGTGCTGTTCGAGTTTAACCGCACGAGGAAGTCATTACAGGAAGAAATGCCCCGGGAAGAAATGTCCACTAAAATAATGTCCGCAAAAATGGAACGTCCGAAAAGGAAAAAAAACAGCCGCAGAAATTGATTGTCCGCCAAAATCAAGTCAATTTTTTTTCTATGGCCACAATTTATAGTCCAAAATAGTTTCGCAGAAAAATAAGGTACAAAAACTCTGGAAACGCAAGTGTGTACTTGAATGCAGTATTTCCTGCATACCTCCATGTATTCAGGAAATACTGTGTACCAAGTCAAGTATGCAGGAAATAATGTGTACCTGGACAGGTATGCAGGAAATCCTGTGTACTTGACCAGGTACACACGAAAACCTCCATACATTTATGGGGGGGATTTAGTGGGTACCTGCATACCTGCATGGTGTCTAGCGGAGAGAAAGGTACAGAGCACTGCCATGCAGGAAGCCCTGGTCAGCCCTCGGCCTAACTCACCCCAGAACCAAACCAAAAGAATATCAAAACTATGCATTACAATTGAAATTTTTTTCCATGTAATACCTGTGTAATACTACGTTCAGTGTAATACAGAGTACTCTACAAGTTTTCTCGGAGTAAAGCCCCTCGCGCATCACTACGAGATCGGACAACGTTCATAGCACCCGTCGAATCACATTCGATATTGACTCAAATGTTAAGTCAGCAAAATGAAATCCTTATTAAATCCACCCTTTTTCTACCCTGCGCCTACTTAATCACAGCCCTCGAAAATAATGTGCGGACCTTTTAAGACTCAGTTCTAGTCTGCAAAAGGTCACGTGCTGCTTGTTGATAACATGGCCCGGTGCGTAGCATGGCATAGCGAGGCGGGGCGTGGCGGGGCGGGGCAGGGCGGGGCGGGGCGGGGCGGGGCGGGGCGGGGCGGGGCGGAGCCTCGAGGCGGAGTGGTTGGGGGTGGGTCGCAGTCGAGGGGTAACTAACTCGACTATTCACGGTTCACGAACTTATTAATACTTGATATTCAGACAATATTTGCAACTATTCAAAGAGTATTCAAAATATTCAAGAATATTCGTGGTATTCATTAGTATTCGCAACATTCACTCATATTTAACAATATTTCCAACTATTTCATGGATATTTATCAATATTTATGGATATTCATTAGTATTCATCAATATTTATCTGTATTCAGCCATATTTACACCAATTCAGCCATATTTAGGTACACATATTCAGCCATATTCAACATAGATGCATGCAGTCGGTGCACGCACTCTACATGTCGACCTCCCCACACACAAAAGAAAAATCTGAGATGAAACTGGCACAACTTCCCATTTTTCCATTTAATGAGACATTTCTCCAAGTATTGATTATTTATTAAATACCGAGTCACCTACTTGACACTAAATTCATTTTGTGTTTACTATGGCTCTTGTTTTTCTGTTACGTTGGTTGTCGTGCGATTGATTCCCAGCTAATGGCTACGTTTGAATACTCTGGTTAAACGTAAGGCGTGCAAGGAGCAATCCGCACACACCAGCGCACAAAGTGTTGAAGTCTTGTGTGATTGGTATGAGCTTGGTGAGGTAGGAGAGCTGACAAAGAGTAATGTAGCGAAAGGATTTTATCCCCTCCAAAAATACTACAAAACTGGTAGCAATCCCTTGCGATCTGATGGCACCTTATGCGTTGACCTAAAAACAATGTCTTCATTGTAATTGTTGGATGTGATAAATAGGTATATGACCTAAAAACTATGTCTTTATTGTAATTGTTGGATGTGATAAATAGGTATAAAATCCAACTTTCCATGGGGAAGCCCCAGAAAATACACGCACATCTGATCCAAAGTATTCTCTCAATTATTACACGATTAAATAGGATTTCTAGTAAATTATTGTGAATTATTTCTATTTATTCCAAATTAATGGAAATTAACTTGCAATAATGCAAAATAATCACAATTATTTCAATTATTTTTTAAAACTTTTCATAAACAAATTTTGCTCTGCAATTGAAAGGGTGGCGTGAAAACATGGAAAATTTTTGCGGCAGTAAACCTCCCGAAGGAGGTTGCGGTTCCCGCCAGGCACAGGGCTTTAACCCCCTGTGGCAGCCAACTGCTTCGGTGTTCCATGGGAACCGGCGCTTTGCTGACTGCGATCCTATCGCGCAATTCGACAGATTTGATCCCCGTACCACCATTGGCCTACCCCTAGAGGTACGAGCGGTGTCAAGGGCGTTAGACTTCCTGATCCCAGTTTCAGAGGCCTTACCTCAGAGGGGTACGCGGGATTCGAACCCACAACCCCGAGTGCCGACACGTAGCCAGAACAGGAAGCGACCCAACGCCCAGAGCCACCGAGCCAACGGCGGTGAGACGTGTTTCACTCCTATTTGACCTGCCATCCAGCTGCGGCCAAAGGGAATGTCAAGCGCGAAAAACACTTTCCCGAGTGGGAATCGAACTTCGGACCACTCGGTTCGGTGTTGCGCGCTCTACCAACTGAGCCACGACGCCACGATGACTGTACAGTGCGACGGGTTCGAGTTGTATTTGCCCTGTCCTCCTGGCTGGAGGCTGCAGGATACGCGGCAAATACGGCTCGAACCCGTCGCACTGTACAGTCATCGTGGCGTCGTGGCTCAGTTGGTAGAGCGCGCTACACCGAACTGAGTGGTCCGAAGTTCGACTCCCACTCGGGAAAGTGTTTTTCGCGCTTGACATTCCCTTTGGCCGCAGCTGGATGGCAGGTCAAATAGGAGTGAAACACTTCTCACCGCCGTTGGCTCGGTGGCTCTGGGCGTTGGGTCGCTTCCTGTTCTGGCTACGTGTCGGCACTCGGGGTTGTGGGTTCGAATCCCGCGTACCCCTCTGAGGTAAGGCCTCTGAAACTGGGATCAGGAAGTCTAACGCTCTTGACACCGCTCGTACCTCTAGGGGTAGGCCAATGGTGGTACGGGGATCAAATCTGTCGAATTGCGCGATAGGATCGCAGTCAGCAAAGCGCCGGTTCCCATGGAACACCGAAGCAGTTGGCTGCCACAGGGGGTTAAAGCCCTGTGCCTGGCGGGAACCGCAACCTCCTTCGGGAGGTTTACTGCCGCAAAAATTTTCCATGTTTTCACGCCACCCTTTCAATAGCAGAGCAAAATTTGTTTATGAAAAGTTTTAAAAAATAATTGAAATAATTGTGATTATTTTGCATTATTGCAAGTTAATTTCCAATAATTTGGAATAAATACAAATAATTCACAATAATTTACTAGAAATCCTATTTAATCATGTAATAATTGAGAGAATACTTTGGATCAGATGTGCGTGTATTTTCTGAGGTCACCCCCTTTCCATTTGTTTACCCAAATGAATTAAAAAAAAACACGAATATTCACAAATATTCACGAGTATTCACGAGTATTCACGAGTATTCACCCATATTCAAAAATATTAACTCACATTCAAAAATATTCACCCATATTCACCCATATTCAAAAATATTCACCCATATTTAAAAATATTCACCCATATTCTAAAATATTCACCCATATTCAATTGAATATTAAATATTCATATATTCAGTTGTATTCAAAGTATTCACTTGGTGAATATATTCACAGTACACGAAAATCTCGAGTTGGTTACCCCTTGGTCGCAGTGGTATCTTTCGGCAGACTTCTTTTCCCTTTTTCATTTGGACGACCCCAGCCTAGCCCAGACCCCACTCGATCTACGTAAATGTGCGCCAAACGCTGACACGGCAACCTTTCCAGTGTACCCCACCCCGCCCCGCCTACCCCGGCGGGGAGAGGGGTCAACGCCCTCCCAGGTGCACGCGCCCCGCCGCTCCCCCGCCTGCCCGGGGCGGGCTCCACGCACAACGATCCGTTGAATGAATTGAAGGCGGGCGTGCAGCAGCGCAGTGAGCACGAGCAAGCCTCTGTCATCAGGATCTGCAGGCAGATATCGCTATGTCCATGTCCATGTCGGTTCCACCCGGCCTTTCCAGACATTCCTAAAGACATTTTTATTTGTCTTTAAGAGATTTACTGGCATTTGAGTTGTTACTAGAAGAGTTGTTATGGTCCACAATTTTGCCGACGACTAAGAACAAATTTATGTCTAGTTGATTGCAAAATTTATTAATGGACTACTCGGTATTACTCGTTATAGTACACCGGTATTACTCACAAGATTCAATCACTGAATTGCATTTTTTCAAGTATTTCATAACGAGTATACCGCGTATTACACGCATACAAGGTGTACAGTGTCTTTCGGGTTTGAATTCCCGGAATTTCCCCTCGCTTTTTGGCCGCTATTTTGAAACATTCAAGGGACATTTTTAAACGTTACCAAACTATGGACAAATTAAAATTGAGTCCAATTGCTCACAAAATTTGTCCGTAATTGTGGACTAATTGTCCACATATGTACGTAAACATGTCATAACACGGTAAAAATAATGAATGATTTTTTGAGGAAAATGGAAAAACTCTGAGAAACCTCCGTAATTTGAGGGAAACCCCTTAGATTTTGAAGCAGACTCCTCAGCAGATAAGGGAAATCTCCACAATTTTTTAGAGGACTTCCCCAAAATCTAATGAGTTTTCCTCAAAGTATGCAAGGTCCTCAAAGTTTTTCCTTAAAAAATCAGACATCGTTTTTACCGTGAAGATCTGCGGACGGACATGCACAAAACTTTTACGACAATAGTCCAAAAAAAATAAATGTCCTTAGACATTTGGTGTGCTAATTTAGGTTGATCTACGTTTCTTTTTCCATTTTTTACTATTTCAAAGAAATGTGTATTAACAGAGTATCCCTTGTAAAATACAATGATGTTTGGTCCGCATTTTTTAATGAAAGCCCGATTGGCAAAAATGAAGCTAGACGATAGTCACAAGAAAAAAAAAAAGAAAACGTTTCTCATGGGAAAATTCAACAGAATCACTGTGACGTTACGGTCTGACCGTACACGAAAACTACGGTGCGGACCGTAGGCATACCGTAACTTCTTGCAGTTACAGTTGCTGGCCAACAAGTTTACAGTTTACGCTAAAATCTGTAAAAGAAAAAAGAAAAAAAAAGAAAAGAAAATAAAAAAACTTGTAAGGAGTTACGGTATGCCTACAGTCCGTACCGTAGTTTTCGTGTACGGCCAGACCGTAACGTATCCTTACGGTACGGACTGTACTTCATTGTGGATGGAATGTGCTCCCTTGAACTTCCCCTAACATATTTGCAGGCTACGGAGTGAGGGACAACGTAACAAATTGACGGTGCGAACTGCGAACAGTAGGCATTTACCGTGGTACTTTCCAACAGTGAAATATTAGCTGTACAGCTAAACGTTTTGCTGTGCTGTGCAGCAAAAAGTTTTAGTTGTACAGCTAAGTTTTATGCTTATATAGCTAAAAAAATTAACTATACGTATACAGCTAACATTTTAGCTCCGCAGCTAAGCTTCTCTCTGCGCGAGGGCGCCAATATTTTGGGGTGTCATACGACGCCAAACCAGTTTGCAGTGATTACCCGAATTAAACTGCGTGGGTTGCCTACCGCTCAGGCGGCGGCAGCAGACCCGAGCGGCTCCCCCAACTTCCGCCCCAAAACTTCCAACAACAAAAAAGTATCGGGCTCGTGACGGAGGACTCGATAGCAGACGACAAAGTGCGGTGTGAACGGGACGACCTCTTTTTCTCTCATCCGGAAGCGATTGTCAAGAACCAGCGTGTGCAGGGGGGCGCAGCGCGCAGCTCCACCGGGGATAGGATCGGCTCAAAGGCGTCCAAGTGTCTTAAGAGCTTTTGGTTCGGGATGCCCACTGTGAAAAGACATTTGGATAGATAGATAGATAGATAGATAGATAGATAGATAGATAGATAGATAGATAGATAGATAGATAGATAGATAGATGTAGATATACTCTTGCTCATGTAATGAGATTTTGGCATTGGTTGCCTCATTGAAGGCATGGTCTATAAAGAGAAACGGACTATCAGGGCTCAGCTGCAGCTGCAGCGCCTCCGCGACCCGCGCCGCGCACAGCAACAGCTTTCCGTTCCGAGGTGACATTTTCTTTTCATACAGCTGTCTCTGCATTGGGGAAAAAGTGATGAAAAACAAGTGCGTGAGTGTGATGCACTTGTAGGTGTGTGAACTTCCATTCAAACACTAGGACAGGTGAAGATATCAGTATTCCTTGTACCAATTTGGAGAGGCCCATAAAGCTTTGAGTAGCAAGTGAATGATTTGAAACGAACAGCCACATGTGTGCGCCATTCACACGACAGGGGTGTGCGCAGCGGCCGCGGGGCGGGAGCGGAGCAGACAGAGACAGCAGGTAGGTGAGCCTGAGAGCTGAGTCCCGTCCCGTCCCGTCCCGCGGGGTGCATCGCCCGGCCCCGGGCCCGGGTCCGGGTCTGCCCCCCGCGCGACAGCCTAGGCGACAGCCAGCCCCGCGGAGAACCCCGGACAGTGAAACACCACGCTATAACACTCGCTTACGGCAGACGGGGCCGGGGGCCGCCGAGCCGGAGCCGAGGCCCCAGCTGCTGCAGGTGTCGGCTGCAGCCGCAGCTGTCAGCTGATGTTGTTGTTGTTGTGGTTGGCGCGATGGCGGCGGGCGGAGGCGGAGGGCCGCGGCCGCGCTGGTCGCGAGGCGCCTGGCCTGGCCTGCACTGGGCGGCCGGGTGTGTTCGGGGCGGGCGCGGGGCGGGCCGGACCCGGGCAGACTGAGGCGAGGCGGCGCGAGGCGCGAGGGCCTGGGCTCCGGGCCCGCTCTCTCTCTCTCTCTCTCTCTCTCTCTCTCTCTCTCTCTCTCTCTCTCTCTCTCTCTCTCTCTCTCTCTCGCACAGGTGGCGCCGCCTGGCGCGGGCCGCGGCCACCACGGAGCGGTACCGCTGCCGCCCTCTAGCGGGGGGTGGCGGAGACACTGCCGCTGCCGGGGGGCGGGAGGGTAGGTGGTAGGGTCCCGGACCCAGCCGTCTGATTCCGAAGATCGCTCCCGTACCTCTTTCCTTGTCGCACCTATGGCCGTGCTCTATGTCGGGGATGGCACGGCCCCATGAGTGCGACAGGGACAGGGGTGGAAGTGCGAGAGCGGTCTTCGGAATCAGACGGCAGCCCTAGGGGTATGTAGGACAACTACTTGTGAAGTGAAAGAGAAAGCATGCAGCCCGTGCATGGTGGGGCCGGGGGGGAGAGGCAATACCTGAGAGTCAGCGCCCGGCCCGGCCCGGCCGCAGGGTGACGAGGACGTTCCCCGGGGCAAATACAGATCTGAGGAGAATTTGATAAGTTTCCTAATGCGCACATAACAGTGTTGCCAGAAAAGCTAGGCAAAATTCGGCTAAATACACACTTGTGCTGCGGGTGGCATGGCCGCCTGCCTACTAGGCAACCCACATGCGCGCGTGTGCAGTTGTTGCCTAGTGGGCAGGCGGAGATACAGGCCCGTTGCACACGGGTGTATTTAGCCGAATTTTGCCTCGCTTTCTGGCAACACTGGCACATAATCAGTGTCATTCAAAGGTTGCCTTGGATTTTGGCCACTGAGTAAGTAAAATGTTGAAGGTTTAAGGGAAAATAATTCCAGAGTTGTGAAATAACAAGTACCAATCGTAAAATTACGAGCACTGCGTATCGACTTGAAACTCATTAGGGGCAAGAAAGAGTTGCCGTAAATTCACAGCATATTTCGTAAATCGTTATTTACAAAACGAATCGTTCATCTACAAATATACTTTCCATAGTGGCCTGCAAACCCGTTGAACCATTTCAAAATTGGTCCCCTGATATACTAGATGGTGCGTCACTTTCAGTTTTGACGTTTACCGCACCGCCCGGCCTTCCGCTGCTCCCGCCCAGGTAATGATGGATTACCGTGGCTGCTGTATCTACGCGAGCTACGCGCAAATCGAGACGCTTTTGCCAATTTTTCTGCGAAACCGGGAGAGTCAGTTGCCCTGTGCCGGTACTCGCAGGCGCAGTGCAGGCTCGGTACAGCCGGTGCATGCGGCACTCCCCCTCCGCACATGTGTCGCTGAGCTGGGGCGGCTGCGCCCGCACAAGCACCGAGCACGGCCTCAACCTGACGCCCCATTGCCAGCGGCTCGGCGCCGACCGAGACAAAAAAGCTCGAACCGAACGCGGCCTGCTTTTATTTTTGAACGACGACCGAGGGAAGTGACTGATGAGGGTAGAGAGGGCGCCGACTGAGAGGGATAATTAGGGGGACGCGAGGGAAGTTTCTCTCGACGGAGGGGGAAGTTTTGCGCGGGGTGACTATTGGGTGAGGGTGAACTGACATCTGAGGGATGGCGTTGTCATTTTTTCGCGGCCGAGCAGAAGAAGGGGGTTTTCGTCACGGGACGTCTCTCGGTGGACGGCGACAGGCTCGGCTCGGCGGGGCGGGGCGGGGAGGTGGTTTTGGCAGCCGCTGTTGGCAGCGTTCACCGAGCGGCGCGGTGCGCAGGCGCGGCCCAGGGGGTGGCGCTCAAGCGTACGGGCGGCAGGGCGCAGCGGGCGCGTCCGAGATGTCCTAGACGCCAAGAGGCACCCCCAACGGGAGCTGGGGCGACGGCGGGCGCACTCCGGACGCGGCCGGCGCGCGGCGAGCAACTGAACAAGGCCTGTGAGAGGGACCTAACCTGGTCACGGCGGCCAATGCCGGAGGCTCCCGCTGAGAAACTGTTTGTTTCCGAACAGAGACATAGGGCGGATGTCCACAGCCGCGTGCCCGTGCCAAACCGTGCCCGGGGCACCCATCCCCTGCTCTGCTGCTTGCCTCTTGACTCACCCTCGCGGACGCCCAGCACCGGCTGACACTCGCCTGTCGTGTCAGAGCCGGCCTCGATGGCGTCGCCGCGGATCACCCCCGCGACACACCCCCGCCGGGTCGCCGGCGTCTCTCACTCCCCGGACCCTCCGTGCCTCGAGTTGGTTTCATTCCCGACGTTCTCGCCCCGCACACCCGCCCGCCGGCCGGGATCGGCATGGCGTCGCGACGGCCAACAATGCCTTTCAAACCCGCGGCGGGGCGGGCGGCGCCGGGCGGCGCAGGCGCGGAGGCGGTGTGCTCCTACTGGTCGTCTCGATTCCGACAACTACCCCTCGGGAGGCCGGCCCAAATGCGGGGTACTTTCCGACCGCCGAGGCCACAGGGGTGGTTTTCGCCCCGTCGAGTGGATTCGGCGTCGTAGGCTGAGCTAAAGAGTGGTTTTCGACGGTGACTTTGAACGCTCGGGGTCGCGTCGTAGGGCGGCAGGACGGCGCCCCGCACTCCACCGCCGGGGCGGCCGCCACCCGGGCTGCGTGCGAGGTGCGCGGGCGCCGCCGTGGCCGGCCGGCCGGCCCGGCGGGCGCCGCCGCGGAGGGGGACGCGGCACCCCCTCGCCGCGGACGCAGCCGGGCGCTGTGCGCATGCGACGCCTGGCGACGCCTCGGCCCCGGGCGTCGGTCTCTTTCCGCCAGGCACAGCTCAGCCGGGAGGTGAGTGAGCGCTCTCAGTCGCAGCACCAGCAGGACCTCAGCAAATCCGGCCGCCGTCCGCCCCAGCGCCGCCATCCTCCTCCAGGTAGGGGTGCAAGTGAACGCGAGCCGCTGCTCCAGCCCTGCGCCGGGTTATTGCCCAGCGCTCTGGCGTGGTGCGGTGGATTGGGGACATTTTCCGTTGCGGGAGCGGCAGGCAGACCGCCGCCGTCGGCGTGGTGCCCGGGCCCGGTGGCGCGTCCGGGAGCCGCCCCCGCGCCGCCCTCGCGTCATCCCAAGTGCGTCGCCGATCAGGAAGTGCCGCCGTGATTTTGTGCCGTTTTCTCGCGGTTTTCCTCGGCCCCGTGCGGTGTGGCCCGCCGCATGGCAGCCGGCCGGGAGGGCCTAACCCCGCGCCGACCATATTTCGACTGGTGTCGCAATGTGAGGTTCTCGAGGGCGATGCGGGAGGGTTCGCGAGGAGGCCGTGCTCCCCGTGGAGCTCCACAGCCCGGGCGGTGCAGGGCGCCAGGGCGGCAGGCCCCGGCCGGGCTCGTGCAATGGCGGTGCGGATCGATGCGCGTCCGGCCTTAGGTTAGGCCCGGCCCGGCCCGGCCCGGCCCGGCCCCGGTGTGTGGACTCATATCAGGCGCGCCTCGTGGCCTTAGGTCAGCGTCGCCCCCGCGCCGCCGGCGGCCTTCCTGCCCCGCAGGGCCTGGGTGACGTGGCCCAGACCAACGCTGCGCGGCCCGGCCCGGCCGGCTCAGTTAAGCCCTGCTGAGGAGGGGGACAGCCTCCCTCCCGGGGCCCGGGCCTCGTCTCACCCTGCCGTCTGATTCAGATCGCTCGCGTATCTCCTTGTTGCACCTATGGTGGTGGTCTACGTTGGGTATGGCACGGCCCCATGAGTGCGACTAGGACGGAGGCGAGAGGGCGGTCTTGGTCACCAGCAGGCTGCGGCCTCTGCCTCTGCTCCGTGGTCGTGGCCTTGGTGAGGTTGGACCCGGCGCGGCCCGGCCCGGCCCGGCCCCAGCCCAGGGCATGCGGCCGCGCCGCCTGTTCGCTCCCTTGTTCTGAGAATAGTCCCCGGGGTCGATTTGTGTCCTGGACGCCGCGCCGCGCGGGCAGAGGCCGTGAGCGAGGCCGCGGCCACGGGGTTAGCGAACGGCCGCGTGGCGCCTAGGCGTGGGGGTGGCCCTGCCCCGGCCCCGGCCCGGCCTGCCTCGGCCCCTAGGGTGGGGGCCCCGGGCCCCGGGCCGGGCGCGCAGGCGTGGTGCGCCGCCGAGCCGAGGCCCAGGCGAGCCCAGCCGACTGATTCAGAAGATCGCTCTCATCCCTCCGTCCTTGTTGCACCTACAGCGGTGCCCTATGCTAGCCATGGCAGTGCTCCATGTGTGCGACGAGGACAGAGGTGCGAAAGCGATCTTCGGAATCGCTCGGCAGGCGAGGCGAGGCGACAGCCCCCGTGACGTCACCCACTCTGGTGCTCACTGCTCACCCGCACGCCGCACAGCACAGACTCTCCCTGGAAATATCGATTGCTTATCCCTGGGACGCGCGGTCCGGTCCTGTGCCGTCCCTGGAGCGGAGCGCGGCCCTGGAGTCAGTCAATCGCGGTGGGGAAAGCGGTCATGATTCATTCACCCCCGACGGGACCGGTGACCTTGGGGAGGCTGGCGGGGCGGGGCGGAGCGGGGCGGGGGCGGCTATGACCGGCCGTCTAGATCCACTAGATCTCTCTATTCCGGCGCTCCCATACTTTTGGAGTATCTACTGGGCGAAAATGACTTCACTAGATTGCAGCCGCGTCCCTCATCCCGCCCGTCTACATTTCTCGCGGAGGCGTGGTGGACGCGGGTGCCGAGCGTGCCGGCGAGGTCGGCGACCGCTCCGTTCCGCTCCGCGCCCCTGCACACTCGCGGGTAGGCAACCCCTCGCGCGCGCGACCACGCTGGGCTGCGTGCCATTGAGGAGCTGTGGCGGTGGCCGGGGGCGGGCGGGCCGGGGGCGGGCCGGGGGCGGGCCGGGGGCGGGCCGGGGGCGGGCCGGGGGCGGGCTGGGGGCGGGCCGGGGGCGGGCCGGGGGCGGGCCGGGGGCGGGCCGGGGGCGGGCCGGGGGCGGGCCGGGGGCGGGCCGGGGGCGGGCCGGGGGCGGGCCGGGGGCCGTGCTGTGAGGAGCCCTGTCTGTATCACACGAGAGGAAAGCGAGCGGCATTCGCGCCTGTTCTCTAGGCACCATGCACTCACCCAAGGGGCGGCCAACTCATGTATTTCTGTGTACACTTGCCTTGTATTTCTAATGTATTTTTCGGTATTTTTCTTGTATTTTTGTTGAGTATTTCTATGTATTTCTGTGTATTGTTGAGTATTTCCTTGTATTTTTAGTGTATTTCTAGAAATACACATGTATTTCTGTGTACACGTTTTCTTCGAGTTGGCCGCCCCTCGCACTCACCTTTGCCAAGGCTGTGCCCAGTGAACGGGAGTGTGTGCAATGGATACTGGCTTACCCGACTGTCTTTCGGTCTCTCTCACTCTGTTGCGTGTCAAGTGAAAGGGAGAGCGACGAAAGACGGTCGGATACAGCTAGTATCCGACCGATGCAAACACGAGTGAACAGGTGCCGATGCTGTCCGCTTTCCCCGATGTGTTTGTGTTCCTCATTGCATACTTTTCGGGAAACATGGGTAGACTTATGTGCGTGCGTGAGGGCGAGCGTATGTATGAATGTATGTATGTAAATGTGTATCGTGATTGCGGCGTCTGCTTACAGGTTCGCCTTTTCCTGAGAATCCGCTAGCCAGCCGCAGCCATGGGTAAGGAGAAGACCCACATTAACATCGTCGTCATCGGCCATGTCGACTCCGGGAAGTCCACCACTACAGGCCATCTTATCTACAAGTGCGGTGGTATTGACAAGCGTACCATTGAGAAGTTCGAGAAGGAAGCCCAGGAAATGGGCAAGGGTTCCTTCAAGTACGCCTGGGTGCTGGACAAGCTGAAGGCTGAGCGTGAACGTGGTATCACCATCGACATTGCTCTGTGGAAGTTCGAGACAGCCAAGTACTACGTTACCATTATTGATGCCCCTGGCCACAGGGATTTCATCAAGAACATGATCACTGGTACCTCTCAGGTACGTTGAGGCTGTCGGTGGTTTGTTCAGTGGTTTAACCGGGGAGGAGCATTTTATTTTGAATCACGCTTCATTCCTGTTCCAGGCTGATTGTGCTGTGCTGATTGTCGCTGCTGGTACTGGTGAATTCGAAGCCGGTATCTCCAAGAACGGCCAGACCCGTGAGCACGCCCTGCTCGCCTTCACCCTGGGTGTGAAGCAGCTGATCGTTGGTGTGAACAAGATGGACTCCACCGAGCCTCCATTCAGCGAAGCCCGTTTCGAGGAAATCAAGAAGGAAGTGTCCTCTTACATCAAGAAGATCGGTTACAACCCCGCTGCCGTTGCGTTCGTGCCCATCTCCGGCTGGCACGGCGACAACATGCTGGAGCCCTCCGACAAGATGCCGTGGTTCAAGGGGTGGGCCGTGGAGCGCAAGGAAGGCAAGGCTGAGGGCAAGTGTCTGATTGAGGCCCTCGACGCCATCCTTCCCCCCAGCCGCCCCACAGACAAGCCCCTTCGACTTCCCCTTCAGGTATAAAGAAATAAATTTTATTTAATTACAGAATTTAACCTGCATGGAAATGGGGTGGTTGCGCAGTAGGCGCGTCCCACAACAAGCAGAAAGCTTTGCAGGCGCGGCGCAGCTGAGTGGAGGCGAATTAGGCTTCTTGTGACGCTCTTTGATCGAAAAAAAAAAGTTATGTATTTTGCGGAAAATAATGTGATTGTTAATTTAGGCTTTATCATGCGTTTACTGCGCGAATCTCGGTGTAATGTTGTGGGACGCCACTACGCTCCGCCTACTGCGCAACCACCCCATAAGTATATTGAAATTACACTTTTGTGTGTTTTCTTGTATATCTGCTGATTCGACTGCAACACTTTGCTGGCCCTTTTAAATAGTTTCTGTGTATTTTTGTATACTTTTTGGACCCTTTGGCCAGTCACATTATGAAATAGTTATTTCCACGAGTGAAATGAATTCTTTTCTCTAATTTCTGCTGTTTTCTCACAGGATGTCTACAAAATTGGTGGCATTGGAACAGTTCCAGTGGGTCGTGTTGAGACTGGTGTTCTGAAACCAGGCACTGTTGTTACCTTTGCTCCTGCCAATATCACCACTGAGGTGAAGTCTGTTGAAATGCATCATGAAGCGCTTACTGAGGCTGTTCCTGGCGACAATGTTGGCTTCAACATCAAGAATGTGTCAGTGAAGGAACTGCGACGTGGCTATGTTGCTGGTGATTCCAAAAATGCCCCACCCAAGGGTGCTGCTGATTTCACTGCTCAGGTCATTGTCCTGAACCACCCTGGCCAGATCTCTAATGGGTACACACCTGTTTTGGATTGCCACACTGCTCACATTGCCTGCAAATTTGCCGAAATTAAGGAAAAATGTGACCGTCGTACAGGTATAATATTTTGTTTCCTAGAGAAACGAGCTAGCATGAGCATTATTTTTTTTATTTTAATTATCCTTATCAAAGTTGTGATTTTTTTTTAAAAAAATTTCTTTCTAGGCAAGACTACAGAGGAAAACCCCAAAGCTATTAAGTCTGGTGATGCTGCCATCATTACCCTTATTCCATCAAAGCCAATGTGTGTTGAATCTTTCCAAGAATTCCCTCCACTTGGGCGTTTTGCTGTACGGGACATGCGACAAACTGTTGCTGTTGGTGTAATCAAGGTAAAAAATTTATCCCTTATAAAATGTGAAGAAAAAGTAAATAAATTTACTAAATAAACTATTGTTCTTTGATATCCTTTAGCAAGTGAACTTCAAAGAGGCAACAACCGGTAAGGTCACAAAGGCTGCAGAGAAGGCTCAGAAGAAGAAATAACTAGGTGTGATGGGCTTCATGGCCAGTGAGATGGGTCCAGGGGGTGTAAAGGCTGCGCAGTTACAGATTTGGACGTTTGTAAAGACCCTAAGAGTGGTGATAGAGCACACTTTACCTAGCATTATGCAGCAACACGGCTTGATTTTGTGTCATCTGCGCAGCATAGGCAAGGGGTTACTACGGCATTGTTTTCATCGCAAAGAGCTACGCCGGAAAAACTTCACAATTCTTTAGCTCGGATATGTTTAAATTGTTTCCATCTATAATGGGATTACTTTATTCTTAACTCACTTTACATGAAATGTGGAGTTGAGTGAATGGGTGTTAACGTTTCTTTGAGATCTTGCATGGAGTGAATTTAGATAACTTGCATCATTTTGTTCTGTCTTGCAATGATGAATGATTAACATTAACAGTTTTTGTGGGATGAAAGACATTTTGACTTTGCAGTTGATGTAGTCAATCTTGGGGATGACTTGATTATCTAATTCACTTATTTTCGTACCACTTTTACCCAGATAGTTTCACATTGCATTAGAATTATGTGCGAAAGCTTTTTGTAAAATATTTATTATTTTATTTGTTTGATATAATAATAGTTTTTTAATTATGTTAATGTTTCAAATTGTGATGGGTTGTTGGTTTGCATCATGTAGAGACGTTAAGAAGCCGTGTTGCTCCTGTAAAGCAGTAGTTGGAACATGCCAAGTGTCATAACATTTCGATTAATCATACCCTCAAATATGCCACCTGGCACTTCTTTCTTTTTGTTACCAAACAATTCCATTAAACCAGGATTGAAGGAAATTTTCCTTGTTATTTTTATTTTTACCCAAGTTACCTTAATTTTTCTGAATCCAAATCTGTGACAAGAACTCCTGGCATGTGGAACTTTGTACTCAGGGATTTAGATATTCTGCTATTTGTTTCACTGTGATCATTTGAATTAACGAGGCTAGATGTTTTAAGGCGCGAGAATCTTACCACTACGTTGTGCAGTGTCATGTTTCCGGTCGTTGGCACATTAAAATAAGAACGCAAATTTTTCTGACATAAGTGTTTTTTAGTGGTGATCGCTAAAAGCCTGATATTATTATTAGTCTTGTCATTTGTTTTCTTTTTCCGACAATCAATTAAACTTCAAATGATATTAGCCACCGAACACTTAGAGCAGTACAACTCCCGACCTGAGCTCCAGCCAGGGTTTTTATAAACTTGATAGGGAAATAATACTCTCATGCAGCGTGTGGTGGTAAGTTAGCAGTCCAATGAATCAGGTAATATAATTCTTCTTGTCGTATTTTTAAAAAAATTTCATACAGTTTGAACCGGTACGTTTGACCTTATTACAGTCACAGGCATGGTCGACACAAGTTCTGCTGAAAGTCAACAGTTGGCAGTAACCGATACAGCGCTCAACAGGCGAGTTTTGGAACTATTGACTGCCCACGTGATCTATTAAGTAGATGCCTGGATCCTGGCTCAGGGCACACGCATTTGGCTTCATCCACTTCGTCGTGTGAGCTGAACCGAAGTAGATCTCCGTGGAGAGCTACTTACTTATTTACAAAAGGTAAGGGTATTTTTCGTGTGGAGAGTTGCTCCAGTGTCTCCTTTTTGTGGAATTTGTGTTTATAATTGTCGGAAACGCTCGTTAATCGTTTGCCGTCCGATTTCGCGATTTTCTTAACTTTTGGTGTGCACTTAGCCTAATTTTTGGCGTGTCCACGTGGCAGCGGTATTCTTTGCCGCCTAACGTTCACGCTGCTTTTGTCGGTTTGACGATGGCATGCAGCCAGCCCTATTAAATACTAGCCATTCGAGTAGCCAGCCGGGCACGGTTAATTGTTTTGGGGAACTGGAGATTGAGTGATGCAGCATTGTGCGTATAGCCGCCTCGTGTTGTTCATCCTCCCGCCACGCTTAAGCGCCCGCTGCAAGTGTTTTGAATTTATTTTGTATTTCGTATCACTTAATTATGCACCAGCTTTTTCATCAAGTACCATCGGCCGAACTTGTCTAAGCCGTAATGTGTTGCACCACACTTGGTTGTGAGTGAGTCACTTGTTAGCGATTCACCGGTCGGCTTGGGTACCCACCCGTTTTGACGTGGTTTAGTATTTATATCGCTCTTGTGAAATTAACAGTGTGAGTCTGCTTCATGGTCTTGAGTAACAAGTAATTTGATGGGTGTTTGTGGTAATTTCTGGGTACTTAGTTTTATCAGCAACGTAATCTCAATTTCGCTAGCGTATGCTGGACGTGGGTCGCCATATTGGATCCTGCCGGGGAGTGGCGAGGCGACTTGGTAACAGATCATTGCTCGCCTCGGCACATCTGCCTACACGCGTCTGATCCCCCCAGCCTTCCGCGGTTCTTTTCGTATCAGTTGTATTATTTATTTATAAATTTTGTGTGTATTTACCGTTACGGGCTTTAAGTTTTCTTCAGATGCCGGGTTGGCATGTTTTAAGCATAGCTATGTGGCTTGTGCTTGGCTACATTCAGCAATGCTTTGTTCTGTCAGCTTCATTTTGGCCAACTATCACTTTGCCCCAGTTTCAGTAATTCACAGTATTTAATTTTTTTCCCTGTTACTTTTACTTTCGTTATTTAATATTGAGGTTAGCTAGGATCAGCCGGCCGGCTTGCCCCGCCGGGCCGGCATGTTCAAGGTCATGTGCTCAGGAATCATCCACAGTCCAGCTCCATGTCAGAACCTCATTTTGGTCATGGCGTTTTTACTGTGGAAATTAAATGCGTGGTTTGCTATGTTTGACTGCTCCGTGAAAGCTTTCAAATACGAAACTTCAGCAACATTTAAAGTCTGTTACATGATTTTTATCCCACAGTCCAGCTCCATGTCAAAGATCTATTTTGATCATGGCGTTTATACTGTGGAAATTAATGCCGGGTTCGCTATGTTTGATTGCTGTACTGTAGCCTTCAAATACACAACTTTGGCAACAATTTTGTTGGCCGTTAATATGAAGAAATCCTCAGGCCAGCTCTGTCACTATTTTAAATATTTGATTCTGGCATTGTAGCCTCTGGATAGCGTATTCAATGTTTATTTTGCTGGCCAGCAAATATCAATCTCTTATCCATGCTATCCAAGTAATGTTATGCGAATGTCCACTTAAATCTGATATTCTATTTTACATTTGTTTGTATTTTTTGTTGCAGTTCATCAGCAAACCTAATCGCTCACCATGGGTAAGGAGAAGATTCACATTAACATCGTCGTCATCGGCCATGTCGACTCCGGCAAGTCCACCACTACAGGCCATCTTATCTACAAGTGCGGTGGTATTGACAAGCGTACCATTGAGAAGTTCGAGAAGGAAGCCCAAGAAATGGGCAAGGGTTCCTTCAAGTACGCCTGGGTGCTGGACAAGCTGAAGGCTGAGCGTGAACGTGGTATCACCATCGACATTGCTCTGTGGAAGTTCGAGACCTCCAAGTACTACGTTACCATTATTGATGCCCCTGGCCACAGGGATTTCATCAAGAACATGATCACTGGTACCTCTCAGGTTAGTATTTTTCTTTATTTATGCTTTCCTTACTATGTTTAATGTGTATATACTGGGCAAGTCCTTTGTGCCTCTTCCTAATTGTGACTTTTTATTTTGCTCACAGGCTGATTGTGCTGTGCTGATTGTTGCTGCTGGTACTGGTGAATTCGAAGCCGGTATCTCCAAGAACGGCCAGACCCGTGAGCACGCCCTGCTCGCCTTCACCCTGGGTGTGAAGCAGCTGATCGTTGGTGTGAACAAGATGGACTCCACCGAGCCTCCATTCAGCGAAGCCCGTTTCGAGGAAATCAAGAAGGAAGTGTCCTCTTACATCAAGAAGATCGGTTACAACCCCGCTGCCGTTGCGTTCGTGCCCATCTCCGGCTGGCACGGCGACAACATGTTGGAGCCCTCTGCCAAGATGCCCTGGTACAAGGGGTGGGCCGTTGAGCGCAAGGAAGGCAAGGCTGACGGCAAGTGCCTGATTGAGGCCCTCGACGCCATCCTTCCCCCCACCCGCCCCACAGACAAGGCCCTGCGTCTGCCCCTCCAGGATGTATACAAGATTGGTGGTATTGGTACCGTCCCCGTCGGCCGTGTGGAGACTGGTCTCCTCAAGCCCGGTATGGTCGTTACATTCGCCCCTGCTAACATCACCACTGAAGTCAAGTCCGTCGAGATGCACCACGAAGCCCTCACTGAGGCTGTTCCCGGCGACAACGTCGGCTTCAACATCAAGAACGTCTCCGTTAAGGAACTGCGTCGTGGGTACGTCGCTGGTGACTCTAAGGCCAACCCCCCCAAGGGTGCTGCTGACTTCACCGCTCAGGTCATCGTCCTGAACCACCCTGGCCAGATCTCCAATGGCTACACCCCTGTGTTGGACTGCCACACCGCCCACATTGCCTGCAAGTTCGCAGAGATCAAGGAGAAGTGTGACCGTCGTACTGGTAAGTATTTTATTTTGTGTGGCTTTGCACTTTTCCTCTTGTGCAAGATTTTAACAACTTGTGCAATTTGCTTACAGGCAAAACCACCGAGGAGAACCCCAAGGCCATCAAGTCTGGTGATGCCGCCATTGTCAACCTTGTCCCCTCCAAGCCCATGTGCGTGGAGTCCTTCCAGGAGTTCCCTCCCCTTGGTCGTTTCGCCGTCCGTGACATGAGGCAGACCGTGGCCGTCGGTGTCATCAAGGTGTGTATTGTATCAGGTTTTCATGTCCTATCGGAGTGATGAGACTGTCATGCCATGCACCACTCTTAGTGACGATGCTGACTACTTTTTGCGGACTCTGACCACTATATAGATTTTCCACGCTGCTTTAAAAGTGCTTCAGGATGACTATTTCATGATGTGCGTCCTTCCTTTCAGAGCGTTAACTTCAAGGATGCCTCGTCTGGCAAGGTGACCAAGGCTGCTGAGAAGGCCCAGAAGAAGAAATAACTAGGCGTGTTGGATGTTTTAAGGAATTGGGGACTGGCCAGAACATCATGGCACAGCCAGTCCATTTCATCCAAAGGAGTGCCTCCCACGCACTTGTGGAGACGCCCTATTAAGGGAATTCTGAAACATTGTTTCCATCGAAAAGAACTAAGGAGGAAAGCCTTGTGATAGTTAACACTGTTTTTATCATCATGGTGACTTGTGATAGCCAATTTTTTTATTTTTTTTGTTTTTTTCAATTTGATTTTGAGTTTTGTACTATTTATTGGTGGTATAACAAAGGTGTATGGGAATTGATATTATGTACCAGCTCAAAGCTACAATGTTTGGATGTTGCAAAAATTAACTTGTTGACTTCCGAGGCTATTACCTTACCCATGAATGTATGAAGTCATGTGCGACTAGAGCTTGTCCATTGCCAATAAATGCTGATGACAACATTTTTTGTCTTGTAATTTTGAAAACTGATTGCATGGACTTAGCCCTTTTGTCCTCAAACATTTTTTAATTATTATTTTTTTTCTGAAATGCGTGAGTGGGTCTCGAGTGAATTATAAGAAAATACAACAAATGAAAAATACCATATCGAGATTCAAAAGGCATGATCAAAATCGTCCTCTTGCCCCTTGCGGGTGCGGAAAAGTGATCAAATGTCAGCCAGCTCCCAGGTCCAGCAGAGTAGTTTTGGACACCACGTAATTGTAGTGTTCTCTCTCGCTCCCTGGGATCGAGCCACATGAGTGCGACAAGGATAGAGGGAGGCTGGACAGCCGCAGCCGCCGCAGAAGGTGCGTCGGCCTCAGGGGGGAAGGAACCGGGACCGGGCAAGCTGAGGCGGGCCGCGCCGCGCATGCGCCTGTGTCCTGAGTCACTGTACCACTAAACTGCCTTCAGACTTCCTGAAGAGAGCGCCCTGTCTCTCTCGCACCTCCAATATACGGTGAGGATATGACACGAGTGCGAGAGAGACCGGGAGACACTTACGAGAGTAGGCGGTGCTGCAGCCCGCGCGTGCGCGTACCACTCGCTGTCCTGTCAACGGCGGGAGGCACTTCCACCGCTTCCACGACGTACGGCCGGATAGGGATGGGCTACGGGCGTCGTCGCCGAGGGGCAATTTCGTCAATTTATTGTTAAACGGGCGGGGTGGGGCGGGGAAGGAAAGGAAAACAACAATTAAACGTTCAAGTTTCGAACCCAAAAGCGCCGAGACAGCGCGGAAGGTATTGGGGCGGGGGATAAGTGGTTTTCCTTTCCTTCCCTCCGAAATCATTTCGGCTAGCGAGACGATTAACAGGTTCAAATAATCCCAGCAGAAAAATATTAAAATTATTTTTTACTGCCAAACCCCGGTCGTAATTCACACTACCGGTATGCGAACCTGGGACTGGGGTCAAAATGTCATTTTCGTGTTCAACGTACCGAAAACCAACAAAAACAATTCCGAAGTCAATTTATAAATTGTGTTCCAAAACAAATTAACAGTCAGGTAGCAAAATGATAATGTTAAAAAAAAAAAATTCTAACGCTGACGCGTTAAACCAGTTAAACGGCCCCCTAGGTTTTAACACTTACTTGAGAACGAGAAAGACTTTAATAGTTTTCAGTAAAAACGTTTTCTGATAACCAAATGGTGAATTTTATCTGCCTCACATTTTCCACACAAAATGTCACCCGCTGGGCCAGCTATCAACAACGCTGCCGCAAGCAATCACCAAAAACCGAAAGGTGCTAGCTGAATTGACAATAATTATAAAACAAACGATTTTACGAAATTCTGGTAGCCAGGACGTTCATTAATTTTGTGGTATCAGAAGAAACTTTCGTGGATGGTCAATGTAAATATTGAGCTACAAATCCCCCCCCCCCCCCATTTTGTTTATGAAAAGAAAAATGTTCAACCTCCTTGTTTGATCAGTAAGGGTGCCCCCACAATGCATTCTTCGAGAGACGACGACGCCACGAAAATGTGCGTACCGAGACTCTTATTTCCGCACCCCGTGCTCTTGCGGTCTCTGAGTAGGCCGCCACCTTGACACACGTGTTTGGCGGGTTGGCCAACCCAGTGTCTCGCAGGCGCTATTACCTCGGAAATAAGGTCCATTGCCAGTGCGGGGACGCCTTTAGTGTCACTAGTATAGTGGGTGACTTGCCAATTTTCAGCTTTCTAGCTCAAACGATTAAGAAATTAGTCTGTCAGCAAAATTAGTCCGATCAGCTAGATTTTTGAACTGTAGGCTCGTAATGCAATGGTCATTCGAACACTGTGGTGACATTTTTAATCCATCGTGTCCTTCAAATTTTTATTTCTTAAACTACTGTGCATAAGTTAAATCAACAGGTCCCCCTC
>JAHWGI010000014.1:0-295000 GCA_029379305.1 Frankliniella fusca
CTTGGCGCGGAAGTTTCTGCACTTGCTTCGGATTACAGCCCTCTACGGAGTCCGCGCACAATTAATAGCCCCCGCCTCGCCCCGCCCCGCCCAGCCCCCCCCCGCCCGCCCGCCCCCGCCCCCGCCCCGCCCCTTGCTCACGCCTCCCCATGCGTCCCACTCTTCTCCAATTACATAATATGATCCATATTGTTTCTTTTTCATATTCACTCTTCTATAACCTACCACTCCCCACTCAAAACAAAATAACTCTTCCTTTCCTTTTAGTTCCATTCTTTTTCTCTTACGTTCATTATCTTCATCAATTATACCTCCTCCTCCCCCCCCCCCCCCCCCCCCCCCCCCCCCCCTCCCCCCCGCCTCTCTCACCAATTACATCACACCTCTCTATCATTCCTCCCCTCTTTTCCATCCTTCTGCTCCCTCCTCCCCCCCCTATACATCCATTCTTCCCCCCCCCTCCAAATCACCAAACTCACTACTACCAACCTCTCACACATCCCCACCAACCCCCCTCATCCATCCCCAATACCAACCCCCAACCACCAAATCCTCCCCCCAAACCACCCTCCCCCAACCACCCCCCCCACACAATTACCAACCCCCTCCCAAAAACCCCTCCCCAACATACCATTTCCCCTATAATACCCTTATCTATTCCTCTCACTCTTCCCCAACCTACTCCCACTCAATAACCCTCCTACCCCCTATTACATACCAAATACATCCATCTAACACATACCTATACCCCCATCATCCTACCATTCTCTTTTTACCCAACCTTAACATATCCCTATAACTATCCTTCTACCCATTCTCTTCTCTTCTCCTTCTCCTTCCTACTCTCCTTCTCTTCTAATTCTCCTCTACTTCTCCTTCTCCTCTTCTCTTTCTCCTTCTACCTTCTACCTACTTCTCTTCTAATTCTCCTTCTAAACTTCTACTTATCTTTCTCCTTTCTACTTCATTTCTTTTCTACTCCTCTTCTTTTCTCTTCTATCTACTTCTCCTTCTCCCTTATACTTCTACTTCTATTTCCTTCACCTTCACTTCACTTCTTGTGTTTGCACAGGACTCTTGGTTGGATGTTGTGAGTCTCTTCTACGTGTGATGCACTTATGTGTAACGATAACTCGATACACTTCTGTTCTGTTTTTCGTTTGTCTGCTCGCATACCTTTTCCCACTTGTTCTAGTTAACGAGTTGACTACTTTGTGTGACTGTTGTTAAAGATAGTCTATACTGAATTGTATGTCTGTTTCGTCTTCAATCATACCGTGGTACTACTCCATTTGTGCTCAGTGTGTTCTATATGAAGCCGTTACAGTTTTCTAACCATGTCAATGTTTGTAAACTAGCATCTTCTATATTCTCTTCTGACGACGAGTTTCTGTTTGTGTCCTCATACGCCCGTAGTTAGAAATTTACTCATGCCTCGCCCCCCATTCAGTCTACATTAGACCCCTACTCATTCTCGCATCCTCGTCGCTTTATTCTTACTCTTTCACGCTAAATCCAGTTTGTGATCTCTATATTTATCTGTGCTCTACATAATACACAGGTACTCTGTCACGCCGTGAACAATGTCATAACAATGTATGTAGTCTTCAAACCACCCCACCCAGTACTCAGAATACCATGCCCCGATACACCCTCCTGTTAATAAACACCTAATATCTTCCAAAAATCTACAAGTCAGACAGGTCGCGGCGAGTGTCGACAGTATCTCAATCGCTCTGTGTCTCATACTATTTACCTCTCTATACTATCAGCCTCGCTCAACTAGATCTGATTACTCGCCTGTCTATTTCATTGCGCAGTTGTCTCGATACGCCTCGCCCGACTGGCTCCGCTCACTATATAGCGCTGTCGCCAGTACCTAACGTCACTCTACTAGTTTTTTTGTCTTTAGTGTATCATATGTGTTATCTTATTCACCGCTGTCCTTCTGTATTATGTTGTACCTAAACCGAAAGTGTGCTCTCAAAGAAGTACTATTTTCTGAGTGCTCTTTAGTAAAATACCTGTGTCTGGTGATTATACCTTTCTCCCTATCACACTATAAAAGAGAGTTAATCTCACTAGCCAACTAAGATAATAACTGGATAGTGCGTCACTAAGAGTCTTGATAACGTTCCTCTTCTCCTAGAAATGTGTATGCAATAATAACTACCACAGTACAAACTATCGTCCCGCAGAGTATATACGGTATGTTGACCTATGATGTCCTGTTCTCATTTAAAAAACTGTGCACTATTTTCTACACCACTCTCCCGTGCCGTAGTTTCGCTCTATGTCCACTCTCGCCGCCCTCACCATGCGCCAGTCCCCCTGTGCCCTGCTATACACGCACGCTAGCAAAGGGGAATGATAACCATTCGACATTCCAATACCCAGTTATTGGCCTTCCAGAGCGTCATCCCAAGAGGGTACAATGATTACGGGCTTGGCGCAGCCGTATCCGTGGGGGATTCCGGACCCGGGGACATATGCGGCGAGTGCATCGCGTGCCTGGCTGGCCTTGTGCGGTTGTGGTCTGGGGCCGTGCGGGTGAATGCAGGAGAGGCGGGCGGGGCGGGGTCGGCCGGGGGGCGGGTGTTATTCAAAGCGCTTTGCTCCGGTCCAAAGCGACTTGGAATACCAAATGATACGAAAGCAGCGCGGGGCGGCACAGAGCTGTGTTGCCAGAGAGGCCAGGGCCTGCAGGGTCTGTAAGCGCGTCAAAAGAAACTCGCCAAGCGCCTCGCCGCGAGGCCTCACGTCACCACACCGCATCCCGGCCCGCGCGCTCAAACTGCTGCGCGTGGACGCCTCTCTTCGTGGCGCGCAAAGCGAATTTGAACTTCGGCGCGTTGTCTGCTGTCCTAGTGTGACGCAGAGAAACGCCAACACTGAAAATGGAGGAGTCGCCTTTTTCGATTTTGGAAGAGCGACTTTTCTGTACCAAATTTTCATGCTCCTGGAAGAACGACATGCATGAACATCGCTCTATTAGAGTCACTTTGATGACTCTTTTTCAGTCAAATCATCGAATGTCACTCTTCTGGAGCGATTTAAAAATTCCAGAAAATACTCGATTTGAGTCGTTTTAGCGAAAGTCACTTTTACTGAGCGATGAAAATATACTCCGCTCATTACGGGTGAGAAATGTGACTAGTACATTTCCAGTGAACGATGTCTTACTCATCCGCTCAGAGGATTTTCCATGACCGCCATTTTCAGCGTTCTCTTATTCTCTTGGCTGTTGTGCTAGCAGGATGATCGAATTTAGAGTCTGAGGAGACTTCAACACTCAACAAACGACTAGTTCGATGAAGAAATCGTACTCTGTTTTCAACAGCAGATGAGTAAGATAAGTTTAGCGTTTCTCTTCCACTGCAAAGGGCTTGAGCTTGAGACCGCACAAGACGCCAAGAGAACGTAAACAACAGGCCGCCATGTTTAGCGTACAGGGGAAGCTGTATGAGGGATTGCTGCGCGCCTGCTTGGCGTTTCTCTGTCACTCTATGACTGTAGCGAGGGGCTGCCAACTCATGTACCTCTGTATACAATTATAACTGTATACTTTATATTTATTGTTTTTCGGTGTTTTTCTTGAACTTTTGATGAATTTTATATTTTTATGTATTTCCTTGTACTTTTCATGTACTTCTTTTGTATTTTCTAGGAAATATTCGTGTATTTTTGTGTAAACGATTTTAGAGAATTTGTTGAACTTGCACGTTGAATTTCCTTGAACCACGTGGCCGTTTAACCAAATAACTAACTATTACATAAATTTCGACTAAAGTTCAGGAACTTCAATGAGAATTTCAGCAAAGAGACATTCGCGGGTATAAAAGGTATGAAGTTTGAGGAGCCCATTTTTTCCGTTTAGTCAATGGTGATGTCCATGGACACTAACTTAAAGTCATCAAAATTTCCGTATTCAGGCTATATGCTCATAAATCTCTGCATAAAAAAAATTATTGGGGATCAAAACCAATAGTGTCAAAAGTTATGCCGGCCAATTCTAATAATCTGTTGGCTGAGCGTATGCGGATGAAGAGGTAAGGAAGGGTGAGAAGAGTTGGTATGTATAAGGAAGAGGAGGAGGAAGGAACGGTAGAGAATGGGAGACCGCACATGCGCAGCCACAATTCCCTATCGGTCTGACCCTCCTGCGTGAAGCCCCCGTAACCTCGCCCCCTCCACACACACACGCGCGCGCACACACACACACACACAGGGAGAGGCCCCACTGTCGGCCGAGCGCAAAGCTTTTCATTAATTGGAAACGTTCATCGATGTCGGGTGTGCAAAACCGCCCACGTCACCCGAAATAGGATCCTGAAATTTACAAACCAATAAGCGTTTCCCACGGAGGTGGCCGCGTAGCACGGGCTTTGGGGAGGACACCATACTGTACGCCACCTATCACTGGGGCCGCACGGCTGCGCATACACACGTGAGTGTGTGTGTGTGTGAGAGAGAGGGAGAGAGAGAGGGAGATATAGAGGGAGAGAGAGAGGGAGGGAGAGAGAGCGAGAGAGCGAGAGAGAGAGAGAGAGTAGGGGTTGCTGTGTCGGCTCGGCTGGTAGATATACGTCCGTGCGACTGCCGCTGCTGCATCTGAACACCCCCGAGGGGGGTAGTTGGTACACGATATCCCGTTCCATTTTTAAAATCTTTTCAGCGCGTACGCGTAGAGCGCCAGCCGCCGCCGCGCCGCCCGGACGGCAGTGCGTGGCGCGGCGAGGAGGCGGCGAGGTACAGGCCCCGTGTGCTTTATTCATCCCCCAACCAACAATCCGCCCCCGCCCCGCCCCGCCCCGCCCCGCCCCGCCCCGCCCCGCCCCGCCCGCTCTGCTTTTTATACCCGACCCCTCTGTGTTTCAGCCCAGCCCCAGCCAGCCCGGCGCCCGGTTCCCCTCACGCGCCGTGCAGGCATGTGATCTACACTGACGAGAGACAACTTTTCCTATTAATATAAATATTTGTTTTTCCTTTCGAGATATTTAAACAATTCGATGGATATTGGGACCGTTGCCGCATGGGCTGCGAGCACGCGCCCCCTGTCCTGCCCCGGGGCTCAGGAGAGTACACACAGTACATGTGCCCCAGGGTTGTGGAGCGGGGCGCTGCTGGCGGCTGCTGGGCTGGGAGGCGACGCGCGGGCGGGCCTTGCCTAGAAGGACCGAGCCGAGCCGTGGCAAGAGGATGACGGATCGCCTGCCGTCCCCTTCGCTCTAACAAAAGCTAACGGTGATTTTCACTGTGAGCCACAGTGAATGTCACTGTGAGCTATACGGGGTGAAGCAGCAGCGTCGCACTGAGAGAAATGTTTCGTTGCAGCCATCAACATTTTGATACCCATAATCAAATTTTGTTCGGTCGGTCCCGCTTAGTAATAGGCATCAAAATTTTAGTTGCTGCAACCGAAATTTTGGTTGCTCTGAACAAAATTTTAGTTGCTGTGACTAAAAATTTGATGCCCATGACCAAACGGAATCGATCGAACATTTTTTTATGGCTGCAATGAAACATTTCTCTCAGTGCGTACTGCAACTTAAAGTGACGTTACTCGCCGCAGCTGGCGGGGCGGGGGAAGTTCACCGAACGAGCAGCGGTGCTTCAGGGTTCACTGTAGCTCACGGCGAAATTCGCCGGAAGCTTTTAGTAGTGCGGGAGAGAATGCCAACAGCAGAGCTCGGGCCGCGGCGGGGGGCGGGAGGGGCGGGGGCAAAAGTTAAAGGCGGGTCCTACTTATTGTTCATTCCAGCACGGGAGTCATGAGATGGAAAGAGAGAGAAAGGGGCGGGAGAGAGACAGACAGGAAGAGCAGATAGGCTGGAGCGAGTTGCGCTCGTAGCGTGGCGCGTGGAGGAGCGAGTATAGTGTGGAAACTCCATTATTTGAGGCGTTATTGACCTTCCAAGTAAGGAGACGTCACCCCTCCTCCTTCTCTCCCCCACCCCTTCTCTCTCTCTCTCTCTCTCTCTCTCTCTCTCTCTCTCTCTCTCTCTCTCTCTCTCTCTCTCTCTCTCCCCTCTCTCTCTCACCCACTAATTCGGTTTGGTATGTGACCGCAGTGTGTGGTGGGCGCACGCAGCGACGAGGCTGCTGCCATCTGTCACATTACAGACCGCAGGAGCGACACACCCCCTTCCTCTCCTCCAAACCCCCTCCTCTTTCTCTCTCTTTCTCTCTCTCTCTCTCTCTCACTCTCTCTCTCTCACTCACTCACTCACTCACTCACTCACTCACTCACTCACTCACTCACTCACTCATTGCCCTTTCTGTTTGTGGAATAAAAGTTAGCCACAAGCGGCCGAACAAAAAAATCGCATCTCATCGCACATTCCGCAAACACAGCTAACTAGCCCAACACCTACCTACACAAACACGTGCAGAGAGGGAAATCCCAGACAACACAGCAACCGCAATGCGTCCTTTTATATTTAACTCAGTTTTGGCAACGCCAAATCCTGAAAGGCTAGAGAAATTATCAGTTTCAAATCTGCACTTGCTTGATGAGTTTACAGAAGCAATATAGGTGCAAGATTGAGAAAAAAGAAAAAAAAAAACATACAGGGTGGCCCACACACCCCAGCCCATTTTTTGCGAGTAGGCAGACCCGCAGCAACAAAACGGAGAAAAATATTTCGCTGCACAGCATATCTTAGCTACTCCAGCTACTTTCAGTCGCTAATATGGTGTTTGCTTAAACGTTAGGTACACAGCTAAGAAAAATAGCAAAGAGAGAATTAGTTAGAGTGGTAACTAGATTAGCTGGGCTACCAGAACAAATAATTTGAGATGTTTACTGGCACTTATAGGGACACAACCCAACCAAAGTGAACAGTCGTCAGGAACTGTCTCATGACCTATCTGTGAAGCGCGTAATCAAAAAATTCGGTTAAAACGATCTAAGTCCAATTATTTTATTGTTAACTTAGTTGCTAATCTTTTACCTGCAGTGTTCAGTTTGGACATCTTCCTTTCGGACATTAACACTACGGCAAAACGAAAAAACGAAAAAAAAAACCCACGCTGAAATGTTAATTTTTAGCCAATTAAATGGCTTTTTACTGCAAAAGTATTGAATCAGTGAAGCGAATGTTTAGATATGCAGCCAATCCATTTAGCTCTGAAGCTAAAACTGCTCAGCTACCGTCTTTTAAATAAACCAGCTAAATCATTTTTCTCCGTGAACCTTTCTGTTTATTATAAATTTGCTTACGTTGGTGGTTGAAAAACAAAATATGCCCCATGTTCCTTACACTTTTAGCAACACTGTTTTTCCAAAGGTAGTGATCATTGCCATTATTGGCAGTGAAGTACTACCTTTCGTGGCAATGAATCCCCTTTTGGCAATAACCGGCGCAAAGGCAATAAGACAGAAGTAAGACCTTTGCAGCGGCAATGAACCGATCATTGCCAACCCAATGGCAGTGTGCAATACCAGCCCATCGGCAATGTTCTGAAAGTAACTTAAAATTAATTCACTTTTTCATTAATTGCTGCATTTTGGCAGTACATTATTGCCGACCTTTTGGCAGTGAACGATCATTGCCGGCTGTTTGGCAGTGAACCGTCACTGCCGACATTATGGCATTGAACCTTCACTGCCGATATTTTGGCAATGAACCTTCAATACCGAATCTTTGGCAATGAACCTTCAATGCCACAGTGTGGCAATGACTGAAATGCCAATAACTTAGAGAAAATTCAAAAACTGACTTCCACTCATTGCCAAAATTGGCAATGAATACTGCCTTTGAAACGGCAATGAGCGATTCATTGCCGCTGGAAAGGTCTTACTTTTGTCCCATTGCCTTTGCAGGGGCACTGCCACAAAAGGTAGTACTTTCATTGCCTTTGGAGGAACAGTGAACTTATGGTAACTACTGTTCCTCTACGATACCAATAAAAGCAAATTTATCGAGATAGCCACCTCTCCGATTTTAGGTGTACTCAGGATTACATGATTACAAGGATTGAAAAGAAGTTTTGTAGGACTACACATGAATGATGAAGAATTTTCGGGGCTAAAACCCCGAGATTTGAAGAAATCTGACAGCTCTAGTGATATTTTTCGAAAATTTGTCAGGTACTACATAGGGATTAAAGGTGACATTGTACACAAGATTACGCGAGTAGTGGCCCCCTCGAAATTTATAAGAAAAAGAAAAATTGCTGTTGCGGGTCTGCCTATCCGGAAAAAAATGGGCCGGGTTGCCTGGGCCACACAGGAAAATTTTAAATAAGTGACTATCGCACACTGTGTGATGAATTTCTGTTAGGGCACCGCACGTGTAAGAGAAAGCCAACTGATGTCACCATTCATAACGCTTTAAAAACAGCCGAGCGATCACGAGAGCGGCACGTAGTGTGACAGCGCTCTCAAGGGCGCTCTCATGAGCGCTCTCAGGAGAGCGCTCTCACCGGGGCTCGCATCAGTAGTAGAGCGAGAGAGAGACACCTCCGCGAGCCCAGCCCAGCGGGCCCGGCCCGGCCCGAACCCTCTCATCCCCGAGCGACAACCATTTGACACATGACTGGCAGATATTGGACCGGGGAGGACCCGCCTTCTTAGGGATTCAATGAGGACGCGAGCGCAGAGGACCGCAGCCAGGGACTGGGAAGGGCGGATTAGGGGTTCAAAACAAGTCAGAGAGAGAGAGAGAGAGAGAGAGAGAGAGAGAGAGAGAGAGAGAGAGAGAGAAGACCGAGGCCTCAAGAAGTGGAGAAGGGATTGGAGAAAGGGACCAAATGCGAAAAAAGGGGTTGGTGGGGATGCGGGGTGTAGGGGGTTAGGTGTAGGGAGCAGTCAATGTATTCTGCTTCCCTCCCTATAGTGACGGGTGAAGGGGGTCCGTAAAGGGACGGGAGGGGGGACGCTGGGGGCGACGCGCAAGGTGCCGCCTAGGCTGCCGCCGAGGGCCCGGGGCCCGGCCGAGTCAGCATGGGCCATTCAGCCCTCACCCCACCCCGCCCATAGCGCCGCCTGGGCCCGGCCCGCGCCTTCTGCTGTGACGGCGGGGCGGGGCGGGGCGGGTCAGGGAGCGGCTGGGCGAGGCATGGCGGGGTAGGGCGCGCCACGGAAGCGCGGGGCAGGGCGGGGCGGGGCGGAGCGGAACGCCTCCGACGGCGCGGCGCGCGGCATAAGATTTGACCGCCTAGGAGAACGCTGACACTGGGAGACTAACCGTATTCCTCAGGGGCGTAGGAACGTTTTTTGGCCAGGGGGGTACAGCCCGTTCAACCCTTTTTGGCGCCCCCCCCCAACTGCGACTGGCGCCAAAAAAAAAGTCACATTTCAGTGAAAAAAATAAGGCACAAATTACAGTTTTGAACAATATACATTTCGTTGTGTGTGTAGTCAACGCTGCAACTATTTGGTCTTCCCAAAGACAGAGATGCGGTAAGACAGGAGGTGGAAACAGCCTACTGAACGCGTGAATCTATGCTCCCCCACCTTACATTGGTTACGGACTTCTTCGAGATATTTAAAACTGGACTATCGTTTGCAAAACGCGATGCACAGATCAATAGAGTATGAAATTTAGAGTTGCATGGACTAATCGACCTTCGTGAACCACCCAATCGTACCTATAAAAAAGTAAGAAAATGTTTTCACGAAGATGGCGCTGACGATTCTCCCTTAATTTTTCGAGTTTTGGTGGTTTTCAGATAGATTTATTGTGGGTCAAAGCCATACTTTATGAAAAGCTACTGAGCCTACGCAACTCCAAATTTCATGTTCTTTCGACTTGTGCAAAGCGTATTGCAAACAACACTTGTGTTTCAAAGATCTCAAAGAAGTCCAGAACCCCTGTTTCAGGTGGGGAAGCATAGCTTCACGCGTTCTATAGGCCGTTTCCACCCCCTGGGTAAGAGTTGTTTACAAATCTCGTCATAAGGTCCGATATATCTGAGGAGTCCACTTCCTCTTTATAGCAGTGAAGCAAGGCGAGGTGGTTAAGGCGCTGCTGCGACGTCATAGTTGTGCGCAGGTATGTTTTCAATCGTTGCAGAAGAGAAAAACTGTGGGAAACATCGAACGCGACAATTTCTAAGGTGCTTTGTAACCTTTCACGTATGCTTGCAGAGGTGTATCATCGCCCCCCATCGCGCCCCCGCCCCAGCGCCCTCGCCCCAGCGCCCCTGCGGGGCGCCCATCGGCGCCCCTGCGGGGCGCATTTTGGCGCCCCCTCGGGCCGCATTTTGGCGCCCCTTTGGGGCGCTCAGGGGGGGACAATGTACCCACTGTCCCCACCTGTTCCTACGCCCCTGGTATTCCTCAAGCCCAACCCGCTGCGTTGATGTAAGCGTTGAATATCAAGACACAGAACCTGGAGCTCTCCGCCTGCTCGCCTCTCCACGCCTCCCGCTTCCTTTTCTCTCCCCTCCTCTCCTCTCCTCTCCTCTCCTCTCCTCTCCTCTCCTCTCCTCTCCTCTCCTCTCCTCTCCTCTCCTCTCCTCTCCTCCCCCTCCCTGCAGGCCGAAACAGAAGACGGAGAACAGCAAGACGTCCACCGTGCGGCAACAGCAGGCGGCACTCTAGGGTGTCAGGCCGCACCACCGCACTCCGGGGTGCGAGCGAGTGAGAGAGAGAGAGACAGAGGGAAAGTGAGAGAAAGAGAGAGATAAAAAATTTAGCAAGGCGGCGGAAAACCAATTAAGGGTACAGCGGCGGCAGCAGCAGGCCGCCGCCCATTACAGGACAAAGGAGAGCGGAAGCCAATAACGTCGCCCAACAAAGATGGAGAGGGATTGGGCAGAGAGAGAGAGAGAGAGAGAGAGAGAGAGAGAGAGAGAGAGAGAGAGAGAGAGAGAGAGAGAGAGAGAGAGAGATGAAAGGGGATAGGAAAAGAGACAGAAGTGCTGACCGGACAGAGTAGGGGGTAGTGCACATCACTCTCGGAATAGGCGTCGCCGGGCTGGAGAGCGAGTGAGAGTGAGCGGGAGAGAGAGAGAGGGGACATCCGATGGTCAGCAGAAGGGTAATAAGGGGCAGGGCGGCGGCGGTGTGTAAGCCAAGGCCTAAGAATGCCCGTGACCGACCACGCTCTGCGCGGGAACCGATGGTGTCCATAGGAAAAAGAATGGTGTGACTTCACACTTGCAGACACTGTGAGAAATTCTTGTACCGGTACGGGAAAATTTTCCATGAGAGGTCTTGTACAGTTACGATTCATATTGTCAACTTTTTATAACTATGCGTATCAACTCAGAATCGATTGGTGAGCCAACAAAGTCGTAACGTGTAAAGTCGCACATGTACGAGATATGTTGTACATAGTGAATTACAAAATATATTGTACATCTACGGCTACGGAAATATTTTTCACAGTGAGATGGGTAAGTAGAGAGTGTACCGGAAGATTCAGACCGTAGTCAAAGGTAACACATTGACGGCGCGTCCCGTACGTATTTACTGATTGTTTTTTTAACAGTGCGCGGACGAAACGACTTCTTGATCACTAAGCAGTTGTAGAAAAAACTCGCCGCTCTCAAGCAAACAATTGTTTAGTTGGGCGTCTGAGTTGGTTTTGCACTTACAAACACTTTTTCGTTTTGATAACCAAAATTCAGTAGTGGGAAACGCATGTTTGCATTGTCACAGCGAAAAAGTAGTTGGCACGGCGAACGGTGCGTTGGCACAGCGAAGCGGTTCGTTGGTCTGACGGAATGGCGCGTTGGTCCATTTTTCCCGAACAAACCAACCGCTTCTCTGCGCCAACGTTGTGCCAACTTCATTTTCGCTGTGACAATCCAAACATACGTTTTCACAACAGAGTTTTGGTTATCACAACGAAAAAGAGTTAAGGGCAAAACCAACTAAAACGCGCGAGGGGGGAAGCACTCGCGTAATCACTCGTACACCCTGGCCCGTAATCAACGCGTAATCACTTAAAATCTAGGCGTAATGACCTATTATTAAAGGTTATTTTCGATAAAATATCAATTGTAATAACCTTATTATGTATGTTACCCAGTAAAATAACCCAAATAACAGAAAATAAGGAGTAAACATGCGTAATAACGGCCGTAATCGAGTAATCATACTCGTACGACACCATTTTCGAGACTGCTTTCCCCCTCGCTAAAACGTTAGTTCCCACAACTAGGCTTTTTTTGCGTGAGAGCTGCGAGTTTTTTTCTAAAACAAATGTGTTAAAAATGTCCAATAACAAGCAGCCCTTTTCTCTCGAAGTGATGTCGCAGGCATGTCGCGGAAATATTTAAAAACTGTTGAGTGCCAGAAAAAGGCGGAAATGGGCTCGGCCGACGGCCACGGGCAAAACGCGGGCTTGCAGATAGTGCAGGAACGCCCACCCGAGCCGGCGGGCGGGGCAGGGCACGAGTCCAGGACCCGTGTAAAACCAACACCACCCCGCCCCGCCTCGCTTCGCCTCGCCCCGCCCCGCCTCCGCCCCGTATTGGCTACCGGATAATGGAGCCAAAATATTTCATTACGGCCCTTTGCGATACGCACGAGAGGGACGTCATCCTTCCCCGCCCCGCCCCGCACAACACGGAACGCCACACAGCGCGCGCGGGTAAATTAAGTTAGAGGGGAAAATTTTCCCTCAGGGAAATTGCGCCCTGCTTCGGGGAGCCGAATGCCCTTCAATCGGGAGACGCAACTGTAGTGCGTGGCGGGGCGGGGCGGTTCGGAAGGGTCTCACCGGGAGTCCGTGGGAGGCTGCGGAACGCACCCCGCTCCACCCCGTCCATTCTGGAGCAACCCCGCCCCGCCCCGCCCCGCCCCGCCCCGCCTCCGAGCCTCCAGCGGCATAGTGCGTAGGGAATATTGCGGATGCGGGGCTGCCCTTGCTAAGGCCCGCTCCCTGGTGGGTCTGTAGGCTCGCCGGCCGGCCGGGGGTGGGCCGGGGGTGGGCCGTGGGTGGGTCGGGGGTGGGCCGGGGGTGGGCCGGGGGTGGGCCGGGGGTGGGCCGGGGGTGGGCCGGGGGTGGGCCGGGGGTGGGCCGGGGGTGGGCCGGGGGTGGGCCGGGGGTGGGCCGGAGGCGGTCCCGGAGGCGGTCCTGGGGGCGCGCAGGCCGTATCGGGGGCATGGGGGGTCCCACAACGCCAGCCGCCGCGCCCTACCATGCCGCGAGAGGAGGGGCCCACCAACGCCGCCAACGCCGCCAACGCCGCCAACGCCGCCGCCGCGCCAACGGGGGGCGAAATGGAAAAGCACATGACATGATTCCTTATCACAAAGCAAAGCGGGGTCGTCTGACGGACCAGCCAACAGCTCCGGGCTGCGGAGGCTGCGGAGGCTGCGCCGGGCCATGACGGGGAAACAGAGGGGGGCCTATCGGCTCTAAAAGAAATATACGACAACGTCAACGCCACTCGCGCATCCCTCTCCCTCCCGAATGTACGTACACTGGTAAAAAAAAAATGTATACATCTATGCATCACCTGATCATAGATCCTAGTGTATAATACTAAATACACTATGTCATGCCCAGTTAAGTAAACTTTAGCTGACGTATAGTTTTTTGACATTTTTTGAGTGTATAGCTGACTAAACATCAGTGTTGCTAGAAAGTTGAAAAAAAACGCACAAAATACCTGCGCTGGGAATTTAATAGTCGCATATTTTCGTTCGTAATGAGCGAAGCATTTCTTCATCACTCAGTAAAAGTGACGTTCCCTAAAACGACTCAAATCGTGTCTTTTCTGTTATTTTCAAATCGCTCCAGCAGAGAGACGTTTGATGACTTGATTCAAAAAGAGTCATCAAAGTGACTCTAATAGAGCGATGTTAATCCGTCTCGGTCTCTCATAGGAGCATGAAAATTTGGTACAGAAAAGTCGCTCTCCCAAGAGCGACAAATTCGACTCCTCTATTTTCAGTGTGTGCGTAACGGGACTGTATCTCCGCGCCTGCCCTCTAGGCAACGTCTGGGCACGTGTGCAGGGGAATTGCCTAGTAGGCAGGCGGGGATACTGCCACCTGCACACAGGTGTATTGCGCGGCTTTTTGCCTAACTTCTCTGGCATCACTGCTATACATTGGGGTAAGCATCGTATCCCTATGCTTTGACATACGGAACCTCATCCAAAAGCATACCTTTAAACATCACGAAATTTTTAACATCTATACACTGGAAAAACAAAGGTAGGACTTAGTGCCTTTCTAGGGGTGTGAAATTTGAATGCCTTTGCAAAGTCACGAAATTGTCCAAAGGCATTAAAATTTAACACCTTTGGGCAGTTTTAATGCCTTTTCAGGGGTGCCAATTTTTAATGCCTTGGTAAAGGCAATAAAACCGTTCTCGCCCTACCTTTCTTTTTCCAGAGTACATGTGTACATAAACAAAATGCACAGATGTTAGACATGTTGTCATTGTAGTTCCTATGTTCACCGTATTGTGCTCAGAAGTGCAAACTAAACACCATGATGCATGCAAAATATACATTTTTTGTAACAGTGCACTCGCAGTTTACTCCCGTCCTCATTTTTCACTCTCACGTTCACCCTGGCATTCACTCTCATATGTTCACTCTTTCACGTGGCACGGCGGCAAAAGTCAAGGGGAAGGCATCATTAAATGGATTCTCTACGGTTACTACATCATAGCCCCCACACCACGAGTAGTAGAAGTGATAGGCCGAAACAGAAAAGTCTCTTGAAATAAAATGCAACCCGAAAGTCCATTAGGAAAGATGCCAATTTGCTCAATGAGAAACAAGGGTGCCCACCGAAATAACTTAGTTCTAAGGAAAAAGAAGAATACTTTTCCAACCCGCCAAACAAAACTCGATACACATTGACATTCGTCAGACCTCTCCCACATCACATCTCCCCTCCCCCCCCCCCCTCCCAGGGGTCGCGCGCGCGCCCCCCGATCACGCCAATCCACCCCAGCCAGTCCTCATATCCCCATTACCCCACCCCCTAAAACCCCTCAGCTTTTACCGCCCCGCACCCTTTTGGTCCATGGAACGCGCGGCGGGCGGGCGGGCGTGGTCCAGAGGGCCGCAGGGCGCGGCGGGGCGTGGCGGGGCGGGGCGGGGTGGGGAGAGGACGCCGTCAAAGGATGGTCTCTAGCCCATTATCAAAACCCCGGGCATTACTAGCGCTTTAAAAGGGCGTCGGCGCGGCCCAGCCAGCCAGCCAGGACCGGCAGATAAAAATCGATTGCCCAACAGACGAGCGCGCTGCGCGGCTCCTGAGGGAGAAGCGACTCGCAGCCGCACAGAGGAGAGGAGGAGGAGAGGAGGAGGAGGAGGAGGGGGAGGAAGGGGAGAAGGAGGGGAGGAGGAGAGGAGGAGGAGGGGAGGAGGGGGCAGGGGATAGGAGGAGAGGGGAGAAGGAAGGGGAGAGAGGAGGGGAGGGGAAGGAGGAGGAAAGGGAGGAGGATGAGTAGTTGAAGAGAGAGCAGGGAAGAGAGCGTATCTCAGGTAATGGCCTTTTATTGAGAGGGATGAGGGGGCAGCCGTCGCGCCGCCGCCGCCGCCGCCGGAGCGCGCATATATACCCACACACTGCAGTGCCAACAGGACCCGCAGGACCCGCAGGACCCGCAGGACGGCAGCAGGAGGTAACAGGAAGAAGCGGAGGCAGCAGCAGGCAGGGCTGCAGGAGGGCCCCGCCGCTGCGGCTGCTCGCCCCGCTGCCCGCGGGCACAAAGGGGCCGCGGCCGAGGGCCCTCCCCGCCAAAGGCTCGCACAACGAGCGGACAGGTGAAAGGCGAATGGGGGGAGGGTAGGTCGAGTGCCTCGCGATGGGGGCTGCATGATGGCGGCTGTGCGGCTCGCGAGCCGTTAAGAGCGCTGATTGAGGCTGTACCTAAGACACACACACTGCTCACGGGGAAAAAAAAACTCCGTCCTTATTTTCAGGCAGCCCTGGAAAAGCTGCCTGATTTTACCCAAACTGCTTGGAAACCAAAGACGTCGTTTTCTCCGTACACCTGTCGAAATTTCGACTTTCTGAAAAAGTCGCACTTACTTTAACACACACACACACACACACACACACAAACTCACACACAAGCCTCACTTATTTTCAGGAGAACCCAAATGTACGAAATTCACTCATTTGCAAGTAAGCAATTGTCTCTTTTTCTTTTCTTTTCAAACGCAAGACGGGTAAGATGAAACGTCTGTTTGTCATGGCTAACGACTGGGAGCACTCACTCAGCAGCAAACGTGTTCACACACTTGGATTCCCATGTGAGAGGGGAAAACACGTTATAATTGGATGTGGTTCCTCGTCCTTGTGCCCGAGTCCAGCCACTGTACAAACTTGGCGGCACCGTGACAGGTTCCAGCGCACGGCTCGCCTCGAGGGAGGGACCCTGTGCGCCCCTGTGCAGCGCGCCAGCCCAGACCCAGCGACATGCGTGGAAATGAAACAGACGGTCGAACGTTATCTCGCTCGCACGCGATATTAGCTGAGGCGCTGCTGCTCCGCGCCGGGGCTGCGAGGAAGTGGGGTAGGGTGGGGCAGGGTGGGGTGGGGCAGGGTGGGGCAGGGCGGGGTGGGGCAGGGTGGGGTGGGGCAGGGTAGGGTGGGGCAGGGCGGGGTGGGGCAGGGTGGGGTGGGGAAGGGCGGGGTGGGGCAGGGCGGGGTGGGGCAGGGCGGGGTGGGGCAGGGCAGGGTGGGGCAGGGCGGGGTGGGGCAGGGTGGGGCAGGGTGGGGTGGGGCAGGGCGGGGCGGGGCAGGGTGGCGGGGTGGGGCGGGCCGAGGCCTGGGCGCCCCAAACCCTCTTTGCCCCCGCGCGCGCAGGGGTCGGAGGGGCGCGGCGCGGCGTAGGGCGAGATCTGATGGGCCGCACTGGGGCCTGGGAACCGAGCGCGAGAGAAGATTTAGTAGATAATGACTAGATCAATACGTTATGCACAATGTGTGGAGGGAGTGAGAGGGAGAGATACAGAGAGGGAGTGAGAGAGAGAGAGAGTGTGTGTGTGTGTGTGTGAGAGAGAGAGAGAGAGAGAGAGAGAGAGAGAGAGAGAGAGAGAGAGAGAGAGAGAGAGAGAGAGAGAGAGAGAGAGAGAGAGAGAGAGAGAGAGAGAGGGGGGAAGGGAGGGAGGGAGGGAGGGAGAGGGAGAAGGAGGCCCTGAACGTTAGGGTCTGATCGTGCAGCTCCCCCCTCCCCCTCCCCACCAAGTCGAACCTCCTCTAGAAACAAGATGGCAGCCCCCCCCCCCCCTGCTCCTGCCCCTCACTAGACTGCGTGCCCCTACCTGATGAGGGGCCCCATTGGTATGTGGCAGGTGCCCCGACTTGTTTGAGTTTGTGTGGCCCAGTGCGAGCGTGCGTGTTTACTGTGAGTGTGCGTGAGTGCGTGAGTGAGTGAGTGAGTGAGTGAGTGAGTGAGTGAGTGAGTGAGTGAGTGAGTGAGTGAGTGAGTGAGTGAGTGAGAGAGTGAGTGAGTTAGTGAGTGAGTGAGTGAGTGAGTGAGTGAGAGAGTGAGTGGTTTGTTTAGTCGAGATGACATCAGCCGACCCCGTAGAGAATAGAAAAGCGAACTCGGAAGCACGAAATTTACCTAAACAAAAGCGGAAACTAACAGCAATTAAAATGCAAGCACATAATAACTTCATTTGTTTTCTCTTCAATATTTTTATTGATTTTCCAGAGAGTGTACACCCTGGCGTGCACCAGCAGGCCGACTTCCGCTCTCCGACATCCAGTAAGTTTCCAAACCAGCCAGCCAGTGGCGCAACCTTCACCGTTCTCTTTGACGAGTTTTAACAAATCACGTGACATCGCTGACATCGCTGTCTCTCTCCTCCCCTCCGCCCCCTCCCCCACTCCCTCTCTTTCTCCTTTCTCTCTGTCTATCCCTCTCTGATTTCGGTTTCCGGTTCCGGAAGGAGCCCGCGCGGCCGCGCACAGCTCGCCCCATTTCCTCCATCAACCCGGGCGTTTCTTTAATCTGATTCCGATGCTATTAGAGGGGGAAGGGGGGAGGAGAGGCCTGATCACTGGGGACCTTGGAACAGAGTGAGAGAGGACGGGAGGAAGGGAGAGAGGGAGAGAAGGAGAGAGGGATGGAGGAAAGGGGGAGAGAGGGAGAGGGAGAAAGAGATCTAGATTTAGATTTATTTTTGCCACTGAACTCAATAAGTTTTGGACAATTTAACAATTTTTTACAATCTTTAACAATCAAGGTATGTACTCGTCTACTGAATAAAAAGCATTATTAACAAGTTTTTTTTTTATTGCTGTCTTAAATCTAGGGTACTTTAGATTTCTTCTCTCTATTGGTAATTTATTATACAAGTAAGCACCTTTATTCAAAACATTGTTTTGACTTCACTTAAGTGAGCATTTATTTGGCCTAAGGTTTTCTCTCTACCTTGTATCATTATGGACATCTTGACTTTTGGTAAATGCACTTTCATTAAATTTAACATATTTTAACATGTTGTACATATAGATGCATGGCAGTGTCGTTACTTTGAGGAGAGAGAGAGAGAGAGAGAGAGAGAGAGAGAGAGAGAGAGAGAGAGAGAGAGAGAGAGAGAGAGAGAGAGAGGCAGACAGACAGACAGAGAGCAGGGCGCGGGAGTGAGGCGCCAGCGGACCGGGCTTGGCGGGCATCCCAGCCCAGCCCTTTGACCCGTCCCGCTGGCCGCTACTCGCCCGATCATCCCCTCACCAGATTTAAGTTCCCAGATTTAAGTTCCTGACTCTGGCGGTGGGGCCCGCGGGGGGCGCCACCCTATGCCGATGCCTGGCGGGACCGCAGCAGCTGTACACCTTGAGCGGAAACCGCGGCCCGATAACGGGAATAATTCTGTCGATGGGCGAGAGAGCGCGAGCGAGATGGCAAGAATATGGGGCTGGTGGCGAAAAGAGAGTGGGGAGGACACGGGAGGCCACGACAAAAAGGAAATAGCAGATTTATTAAAACATTTGGTAACATAAACAATAACAAAACGGGGTGAGATCGTTATACCGGCTGGCTACCCGCGGGGAGCCCGCTGCCGGCCCGGCGGTGCGCCGCGCAAGCCACCTGTAGCGCGCTTCAGCAGGACACCTGCGGGCCCTGCGGGGCGTCAGAGCGTACCCGTACCCGTCCTGCACTGTAAAGTCCTTACGAAGTAAATTCGCTTGGTAATGTTGCGAGGCATTTCCTTCGCAAGCCCTGCCTAACGAAGACAATGCTTCGTAATACGAAGCAGCCGAATGTTTCCCAGCTCACGAATGCTTACAAAAACTGTTAAAACCCTCGCGAAGGAAATTGTTTCGTAAGCGTTCGCAAACCGTTTGTAAGCCGCGAAGCATTCGGCTGCTTTGCACACAGCAAAAATTTGTTGCCAAAATAAACTAGGAGTACGTGCGGCAGGCACGAAGTGGTGAGCGAAGCGACATTAAAATTTTAAAAAGATGTACAGTAAGTCATATCGTTGTAGAGGATGGGGCACTTGTGGTGCCTTTTAGGAGGCAAGCGTGTGGTCGGAAAGTGGCAAATTGGGTTAACTAGACACACCAGTCGGTCGGCACTCGAATGGAGTGGTAAGCAAGCAGTGGTTGTAGAGGATATGGGACTTGGGGTAGCTTGTAGGGGGCCAAGACACGGGCGCGCACCGACGGGCCGGGTATTGAAATTACTGGAAATGGCAGACAAAACGATTGGCACCCCTATGGAGTACACCGGACGACAGAAAGTCACGTTGTTGTAGAGGATGGGGCACTTCGTGTACCTTCTAGGAGGCTAGCGTGTGGGCGGGATGTGGCAGAATGAGTGGATTGAAGATTTCAATCGATTGGCACCCGAGCGGGGTCGATAAGTGGTCGGGAGAGCAAGTTGTTGTAGAGGATGGGGCACTTGAGAAAGCTTGTAGGAGGCCAGGACACGTGCGCGCGAGGTGCGCGCGGACGGGACGGGCGTTCAAACTATTGGATATGGGAAACAAAACGATTGGCATCCTTCTGGAGTACACTGGACGGTAGTAAGTCAAGTTTTTGTAGAGGATGGGGCACTTCGGGTACCTTTTAGGAGGCTAGCGTGTGCGCGGGATGTGGCAGAATGAGTGGATTGAAGATTTCAATCGACTGGCACCCGAGCGGGGACGATAAGTGGTCGGGAAAGCAAGTTGTTGTAGAGGATGGGGCACTTGAGTAAGCTTGTAGGAGGCCAGGACACGGGCACGCGAGGTGCGCGCGGACGGGACGGGCGTTCAAACTATTGGATATGTGAAACAAAACGATTGGCATCCTTCTGGAGTACACTGGACGGTAGTAAGTCAAGTTGTTGTACAGAATGGGGCACTTCGGGCACCTTCTAGGAGGCCAGGAAGGGTGCGCGCTCTGCGCCCATTAAGGAGCATGAGCATGGCGCTGTCACTATCTTATTGAGCACCCAGCCCCATTGAACGCCCTACACAATATCTCTTAGAGACGCCCTTTGTACATGATTTGGCACTTCTTGGCCTTGAACAGGATGAAGGGACAAATGTGGTGCATCGCCCTATCCCAACCAATGAAGCACCCTTGGGTAAACGTCAAAGACATCAAATCTTTTTCATCAAGAAGTGCAAAGTTCGGCTGCCCCCCCCCCACACACACACACACAATTCTGCTACTTCTGGATTATGACTGTCCCCAAGTTGACTCTAACAAAACAGTGTCTCATTAATAATTTTATATGCTAGAATGTTATAACCATGAATATTTCTTACGGGCGCTTAGAATTGTGGATTCAATAAAAACGGCAAATATGTTCTGAAATGAATGTTCGGAATGTTACAGATACACTCCATTAACAGTGAAACGCATCTGTCATTTCATTGATCATATGAGTCTACTTAAAAGAACACTTCAGTGAAATACTTGGGCTGATGTACTGCAAATATTTCTATTTCCACTAAAAGATAATATTTTTTGTGTAAATCACCCAAAAGGTAGAGCTATACTACCAGATTTGTAAAAAACAACTAGTTATAATATTTATTACGCCCACTTTCTCTTGTATAAATTCTAATCCAAAACGACTCAAAAATATTTTAAGTTTAACACACAGGACAGCTCGACGTGAAATCATACCACTAACATGTAATAACAACTCATTTGCCCAGATAGTGTCACATCTACTGTTTTCAGCATTTTGAGTCTAAAAGTTAAAATATTATAATCCACGAACTATACCTAAATGCCCTTTCATTAGAAAAATATGCCTCCAAATATTACTTTGTATACATTATTACTAATCACCGTTGGAGCGTGGCATACGATAGGTCAAAAAATATTACCACAATGGGGGACCGAGAAATGGTCTATAATATATAAAGGGAAACTAAATTAAATTCAGGAAACCATGTCTGAGATGGCACCTTTCACTGAGGCAGTATGTTTTTTTTAATACTGAAACTATCCTTACCTGCGTACTGTACAAAACAGACATGGGATGCTGCTTTGCAGACAATATTATTCTTGACTAATAAGGTTAGGTTACTCACTAAAAGAATAAGTCCAAAAGCAAGTTGAGTCGACACTGGCTGTCATTTCCGTAATCCATGTTCATTTCACAAATGCACAACAAGTTTATGTCATCTTGAACTATTACTTCGGGACATACCCACCCACCACTCCCCTTCCCCTCCCCCTCGATGTAAACATTCACAACAGAACATTCGTTTCTTACTTCTACAAAATGCAGGCATTTGAAACTTTGTGAGGGGACTTCTGTCACTCTAAAAACACTTGCCGACCACACACTTTGTTTATCTGACGGCAAAATATTTAACTTGAATGTTATTAAAAGCCCAGCAGAGCCGAGCCCAGAGACCCGGTCGGCCACTCCACAAATTACGCGTTCGCACACTTCCACACAATGACGACACTTGAGACATCATGCGGTGACGTCCGCAACTCATAAAACAACTTCAAATAGCACTATTCGTCTATCAGACGCTTAAATTTTTAACTTTCATACTGTAAACAACCGAAGTGATGACGGTAAGACGGAAGGACAAGACCGGCGCTGCAGCGGTGGAGCGGTGCGGAGCGGTTGCCGCTAGATGGCGCTAGTGTGGCGTTGCCAACTGCTGAACTTTTAATCCATTCACTAAAATAATTATTTCAAACTCCGTCAAATGCAATGTCCTTTCATTATTTTGAAAGCCCATGACTTGATGTTTCGAAAACATATTGGGTTATCGCTGTACTTGCTGTAGTCTAAGAGGAGAAGACTGTAGTTACACTTTCTTCTCACAGACAGACACACGACCAAAACCTCCCCGGGTCCCTTGCTCAGGAGAGTGAGCTTCGCTCACAATAAATAAATAAATAAATAAAAAAAAAACAGAAACAACTTTGCACGTTTCACTTTTCAATCGGTTAACAGATTTTCCATGAAGTTTGATGAACAAATTAGCAGAGTAACAAGAAAAATCTCGAAACAACACATAAAGTTTGTAAAGTTGTGGAATTATTTTGTAAAGTTACGGAATTATTTTGTAAACTTACAGAATTCTTTTGTAGATGAACACGAATGAAAAGTGAATTGGGAGTCCGGCCGTTTCAAATATTTGCAAATGTTTCTTGTCAGTTAACAACATGATTTTTTTTTAAATTTTTACAGTATATTGCGAAGCATTTTCTTTGTAGTGTACAAACTATTTCTTAATATTCTTCGCAAGGTTTTGAGCAGTGTGCTGGGAGTATACCGAGGGGGGCCCAGCTGAGGTAGTCCGGTGTACACGGAGTTGGTAATCAATGGTAATCCCTGGTAATCTTTGGTAATCCCTGGTAATCCCAAGTAATCTTTGGTAATCCCTGGTAATCTTCGGTTTTCCCCACTAATTGTTGGGTAATCTCTTGGTAATCGTTGGTAATCACAAGTAATACTCAGTAATCACTTGGTAATCCTTGGTAATCTCTAGTAATATCTGGTACTCAGTAGGTAAGCCCTGCTAATCTTCAACTGTCGGGGATCAAAATTTCTCGGTAGTTTCTTGTTTTATCCTTGTTCCTGACTGGTAATCTTTGGTGATCCCTAGTAATCTTTGGTCATCAATGGTAATCTTTCCCAATCTCCGGTAATCTTACGTAATCATTGGTAATCTTAGGCAATCAATTATAATCTTTGCAACCTTGGTAATAGAGGTAATCCCTCGTAATCCTTGGTAATCCCAGGTAATCTTTGGTAATCTTTGGTAATCTTTGTTCTTTGGTAATCCGGTGTACACAATTTCATCGAGTTGGCCCCCCCTCGGAGTATACAGCCCTACCAGTACCGCACGCCACCTGTAGCGCGCTTCAGCAGGGCACCTGCGGGGCGTCAGCGCGTACCCGTACCCGTCCTGCTGGGAGTATACAGTCCCTCCGGCACGGTGGCCACCCGCCCCGCCCCGCCCCGCCCTAGCCGTGTGCGACCCTCATAAATCAAAATGACGGCCAGACAGACAGGGCTGGCAGTCAGCAGGGCGGGCAGACGGGCAGGCAGGCTGGGCCGTGGCAACCGTCTAATCTGAGCTGTACTTGTGCAAGCCGCGCAGTAGCAGCAGCAGGACCCGGCAGGACCGGCCCGGCAGTATCAACGGCGAGCGATAGCAGCCTTCATTATACGACGGCCCGGGGGAGGAAATTAGTTTGCCGAAAAGCGAACTTCCCTTTGCTCGTTCTCCCGGGGCCACCCAGTGGGCCTATCCTACCCCCACCCCTCCACCACCACCACCTCACCCCTGAGGGGGACTGGGGACCCCAGCTCGGTTCTGCGTTTCCTGATTTCTCTTGATCTCCCTTCTGGATTCTCTCCTCCCTTGCGGCCCTCGCTTCCTCTCCCCCCCTTCCCCTCCCCGTTTCCTACCAGCCCCTTACCCCCACCGCCCCGGGGCAGGGCAGCCACTTGCCGTGTCTGAAGGGGACAAACACATTGTCCAAATACTGGCGCTGCACTTGCCAGCCTTTTACCTTGTCCGTCACCAGCAAACAAACAAGCCTTGATGTCTTTCGAGGTCAAAGGAACGGGGACCAGCGCCCAGTAATTTCGCAGAGCAGTAAACCTTCAAATTTTTCGTGTCTCGTCAATGCACGGCCAATACGCAACGCATGTCTCCCGTTTCATGTAGAAAAAAAGTAAATTGCGATATTTTTCAGCAGTTTTGAGCTCAATTTTACTTGCAGCAAGACGCATTTTCTCGACAAATAAAATACGTGGTGCACATCCGTGCACACCACCATTTTTAATTTATTTTAGAGGGAGGGCTAACACAAATCTTATAAACATCTCTCCCTTTTCTTATTCCTACCGAGGATTTCGTCATTACCGCCCATTGGGTAACCGGCACAGCTAGGGGCCAGGCCGGCCGAAGAGAAAGAGAGAGCATATTGAGGCGGGTCGAGCAGGGGCAAGAGGCGAAGGAGGGATTGATATTTAATCCCCAGGGAGATTCGGCCAGCGGAGAGCCAAAGGACAGAAAACGGAAAGCAAATGATTAAAAAAGAAAAAAAAATCTGAATAAAAAGGAAAGTCCGGCCGGTGGTTAGGTTGATGTTAAAGAGAAATGGCAGAATAGTAATATTGGCCGCGAGGGTGAGTATGAGACGTTTCGGATTCAGAGGCGAGAAGAAGTGCGGAAGCACTCTGTTATTCAATTACTGTGACGTCACGTTCTTTTTCATATGAAAAGTGTCACATTGTTTTAAAATATAGTGTCTTATTCTTTTCAATGTGAATCGGTCAGAATATGTGGGATAAATTTTATTGTCACATTCAAAAGAACGTGACATTAATATCAAAAGGAATGTGACAGTTTTCACATGAAAAAGAATGTAATGTCACAGTAATTGAATAACAGTGAGTGCGGATGGAGAAACGAGAGAGAGAGAGAGAGAGAGAGAGAGAGAGAGAGAGAGAGAGAGAGAGAGAGAGAGAGACCACACTGCAAACCCAAAAGTGGGGGCCACTTTTTAGGAGTGTAAATATCCATACGCACACTGAAAGAGTGTTAGTTTTCTTGCTACGAAATTTTTACGTTTGTGAATGGCTGAGTGTCCGGGTAAAAAATTCCGGAAAATTCACACACATAAGAGTGCGACATTCACACACTTGGGTTTTCATAGTGAAGAGGTTAAATTTCCGGTAGAAGACGCGTCGGCGCGCGTTTAAGGCCATAAACTGCGCCGAAGGGTGAGAGAAAAGGGAGAAGAATGGCAAAAATTTCTGGCAGCAGGTGGCTCCAGAGAAAGAAGGAGAAATCGAAGGGTTGGAGAAAAGAGTGCGCGCGAGAGAGAGAGATATGGGGAGAAAGGAAGCGGGTGGCTGCAGGAGTGGAGGGGTAGGGGGCAGCACATCGGGGAAACGAGAGGCGAATACATTGGCTGCGGCCGCTGTGGTGGCGCCATAATGAACAAAAAGAAATTTATGTTGAGACAGAGAGCGAGCGAGCGAGAGAGAAAGGCAGACAGGGGGTCTGCGGCGCGCAGAAAGGGGTTCGCGCGGGAGGGGGAGAGAAGAGGGGGTGGAAGTGAGAGGGAGGGAGGCCATATCTTCCTGGCGACCGACCCAAGCCTGGAAATGGGTCAGAGACGCCGAAAAAAGGGCCCGGTCCGGAGGACTGCGGGGGAACTAAGACGGCAATACACATGCAAGGCGGGGCCCTGAGAGCAAGCGTACACTGGCAACACAAGAATACGAATGGTGGCAGCAGACTTTGGGTGGTGTGCGAATTATCATTCGTGCGCTTGTCCTTTCGAGTGTGTAAGATTCCCAAAGCAGCTTACACCTTTGCCTTGATTAAGTGTACGAATGAGAATTCACAGCCCAATAAAGTGTGAGAGATTCACACACTTGGTTTTGCACCGAGGGGGCCTCAACTCACCCAAAATTTGTACAAATGGTTTCATGTGATTACACCTCTTAATTGAATGAAACAATTCGTAAAGCGTATTTTGAGCTTTATGAGCCCAAAATACGCACTCAAATCAATTTTTTTCGGCAATAGATCCACATTTTTTGACAATGATTTCGAAGATATCAGCAATTGTGCACACATGATTTCAGGAGTTGAGGCCCCCGCGTTTTGTACCCACGTGGAGGAATATATGGTGGTAACTGCACTGGGCGACCGAAGTTGATCTATATCCTAATTTTCAGTTTGTGTTTATCAAGGAAGAGGACAAATTGTATACAAGCCGTTGTTAAAAGTATACTCTGATTTTTCTAGCCAATTACAGTGGAAGTATAGTTTAATCAGTGAAGTTCTACTGAAGATATCCAGCTAAACCACAAAAAAAATACTACACAAAAAACATCGATAACTGTGTTTAAAGTGCATGAATTTGGGAAGTTTCTCAGTGTACCTGTAGATTTCGAGTCAGTTTTCATTTTCTGCGGTAAGGGGCCATGTGAAACAAAACACGCACGTTTTCCAGTGATTTTAGAGGGCGACTCCGTTGCCTAAAAAAATAAACAAAGATGAAACGAAATATCCTCAGGCTTCTGAGGGCAGCACACAGGCAGCGAAAAGAGTGAAGGGTTGGACAGAAAAATAACACACGCGAGGATTCGGTGGAAAATGGAATTAAAGGCGAACGTGAGGAATGGAAAGGCGCTTGAACGTGGTCAGGCCACACAGAATTGGAAGCCGTAAAGAGAGAGGAGGTGTCCGTGGTAGGAGGGTGGGAGAGAGAGAAGGAGGAGCGGGGGAGAAAAGAGAGCAGGGTGTGGAATGCCCACAGCGTTATTGGTTGATTCCCTTGCTCGGGTCCAGCGGGCCGTGCGCGCGCATGCGCAGCCTAAACTGCAGCGGGACGAGGGGGTGTTTTCACTTCCTTAATACAGTGTGCACATGTATTACGTGTGATGCAGTGATGAACGGCTGCTAAAGCCCCTTTTTAAGTTTTAAAAATACGTTAGAAATGTGAGGAATTTTGGGCGTGAAAAGTGAAATAGGGTAATGTGACACCTGCAAATGATAGAGTATCCTCTAAAAGAAAGGATAGAATTTCAGGTATGAAACGCCTGAATAAGTTCGGCATATTATAACCGCAGGTATATGCGGTAATCATGCGTGATGGGCGATGCGCGCATGCGCGCGCAGGCAGGCGCGAAGGTCGGCGCCCGAGGCGGAAGTACTCTGGACTCAACTGAAACGTTTACCCCTAATGTCGAGGGGAGCGCGAGGGAGGGGGGGGGGGACTCAGGCAGCACCAGTCGTTTCGTTTGCCTTCCAGACGTGTCATTAAAATGCAATCAGAGCCTGACAGGGCGGGCGTAGGCAAAGGAGCGGGACTGTGAGGGAGAGAAAAAACAATACGTGTGCAAGGAGAGGGGGGAGAGAGAGAGAGAGAGAGAGAGAGAGAGAGAGAGAGAGAGAGAGAGAGAGAGAGTGGGCGGGGGAGGGGAGAGAAGGAGGAGGGAAATTTAGAAAAACGCTACGGAGAAAACTGTAGCAACTTTCTCCGAGAGCGACATCTTTGCTGTCTGTCTCTCTGTTTGTCTCTCTCTTCCACTCTCTCTCGCTCTCTCTCTCTCTCTCTCTCTCTCTCTCTCTTTCTCTCCAGCACGCCACTAGGTCGTGCTGCTGCCAGACCTGCCACTCGGCGCCCACCCACGCCAAGGTAGGCCACTTTTAGATCGATCCCCGCTCCGCAGCCTAGTGACTGGTGCTGTACTGTCAAGCGTCGTTTCCTTTGGCCCGCCCCGCCCGCACTGCAAGTGCCTCGACCACTCGTCTGCCTTTGCAAAAGCCGAGGAACGAATATTGACCTACGGGCGTCGTCAGTCCGGAAGATCCACTAAGTCACCCCAATGTGTTTCGCCACCTACACTGGAGGACATTATCACATTTACACTTGCTTTTGAACTCCCATTCACCCGATTACACGAGAAGAAAAGTGGGTGATTTTTCTCCGAAGCAGCTTGTAACATATGGTAAGAGAGACAAGTGTCTATGACATTGTGTTCACCAACTAAGAAAATCGTGTCAGTTGAACAAACTTCTGAAAAACGTGTATCAACATTCCACTCTGACGTCCTATCGGAAAATATTGCAAATTTCCGCGGACCCAAATTACAGTATATTGCCAGATTCATCTGGACACAAATACACAAACACACTCATAAACACACACGCACGCGCGTAAAAATCATGCCTATACTACGCTTACAGCACTCCCCATTTTATTCATGCAAGCAGTACATATTAGCGGAACGGAGTGGCCAGGCGCCCGTCGATAAAACAGGACAAATTTGTTGATTGAGCCTGCTCCTCCGTATCGTGTTCATCCTAGGGGGAACCAGCTCGGAAATTTCTATCCGCCTCGTAATTTAGGTAATAATTCACAGCAAACATCAAAAAATTTAGAAAATTCGCGCAACTTAATTCAGAAATAAATGTATATTTTTTAAAATTAAAGTTTTAGTTGCCAGAAATTCACTAAAACCTTCAAAAAATTCACGACGCTTGTATACACTGAAATTAAATGTTGTTCACCGCGGGCGTTTATCTCCCTCCCCTTAAAGGAAAATAAACTTGAGAAGCCCTCTGTGGTTTCTGGCAGCGTGTTCCGTTCCGCTGGCCAACGGCTTGCTAAACCTCTTCCCCTACCCCTTCCTCCCCTCTCCGCTCCCCCGATATATCTGTGCGCAGGCCGATACGATACGACATACAGACGTGGATGGACTGGGGCACAAGAGGCCGCATGCCATGCGGCGCATGCAAATTGGCTTCACACCACGCCTCGCTACGATTCCTCCCCCTCTCCTAGTCCTCTCTCTGACACCCATCTCTCTCTCTCTCTCTCTCTCTCTCTCTCTCTCTCTCTCTCTCTCTCTCTCTCTCTCTCTCTCTCTCTCTCTCAAAACCCCTGTCTCTCTCACCCAAGTTTCCGACGCGATTCCGACACACACCGGATCGGTTTCCGTCACGGCTTTTCCCTCCCCCGCCACAAACACACACCACGACAGGTTGCGCCCCGCGTACAGGCCAATAAAAAAGTAAGTAATAAAACAGACAGTTCATCACACGGCGAAGCGCACCCGACCGCCACCAAGTGATCATTTAAGCTGATAACGGCAGGCGACAAAATGGCAATTCCAAAGTGACTTCATTTTTTCCCTTTTTTCCTAAATTTCCGATCTCTTGATCTCTGCCACTGTTTCACATTTCAGTCCTGTATAAACTTTAAAAACCGTAACTCTTCACACCACCCAAAAAAAAAACTAATTTTAAAAAAATAATTTAAAAATAACAAGCTTTTACAGCGAAAAGATGATACGATGTCGTGACAGGTAATAGAATTCGCGCCCAACGGGATACGGTGGGGGTTGGGTAGGGCCAGCGGTGAAGGGAACGGACACCAGCAGATGGGCTCCCCAAGTTTAAGCCATCGCAAGGTCGCCGACAGGGCACGGCGCCCCCGCCCGCCTCCTCGCTTCTTGTACACACAGCCTGTATGTACGACCACCGAAGAGCCCCGACACACACACACACACACACTAGTGCAATCATAAAGGAGAGTCGGCCGGGGCGGATCAGCCGTGATACACTGTACAGTGTTGTTGTGTACTCTACACACACATACAAACGCGCCTTATTATTCCAGGAATGGAATGCCAACATTGTGCACGCCTCTGTACCACACCGTACAACACACTCACACACACACACACACACACACACACACACACACACACACACACACACACACACACACACACACCGGTCCGTTACACGTGTTCGCCACGGCAACATGACCCAGACTTCGATCCGTGCTTCGTGTCGCACGCTCTGCACACGGCCCTCTGCCAGCAAAATAACGGCCGAAACTCACCCGACAACGCAATGCGCAGACATTTGCTGATATAATGAAAATTTAGAGCTGGATACAGGGGCTTTAATTTTGTACTGATAAGGCCAGAGTGTGACGGCCACACAGGTTAAGGTGCGCTTTAGTTCGGTAATGAAAGTATGTAAATGTTACTTGAAGTTCTACATCATTTCAAGTGCCAATGGGTGACATCCACGCACTATTGTTTCGAGCTATTTTCCTTGAGATCTTAGCGAGAGTCAGGCACTTTACGTGCCATTTTAATTCCTACCCCAGCCATATGACCCGTAAGACATCATACGCGGCCCTCCAGATCCAGACCTATGAAATCATTAACTATTCCTAAAACTCTCGTGTTCTAGTGGACAAATTAAATACCTTAGTGCAAGTCAATCAGGAACCTGGAATGCTTCTTGGACGGAAACGGATGGCTTGTGGACATTACCTGCAGACAAGAAAAAGTGCTTTTTAGCAAAAGGCACAGAACTTGACAAGTCGAATTTTCCCTCAAAGCTTGACAACACAGCAACAAACAGCCTTCAGAAATATCAATGCCGTGAACTTAGCATGTTTCAAACGCGCTTTGTGGCAGAATCTCTTTTAAAGAGAGACAGTGAGTGACAAAGCGCTCATACTTTCATTCGCTCATCAGCTAAAGAGCGAATTTTCATTCGCACACTCGCAATAAGAAACCAGCACTCACGCAGCAGGTGGGCGAAAAATGTCACTCACTGAGCGAGATTCGTACCCTTGGATTTCCAGTGTACACGCGTCCTGCTGCACGAGCGCCACTGCAGCACAAGAACAACAAAGTCTTCTTCGAAGGCATCCTCGAAAACTTGGCTGCTATTCATTGGCGACGGGGGACCATACACAAGGCTTACAGTGTTCTCGATATCCCCACCCCCTCCACCCCCATACTACGCGCCAGCCCGCCCCAACCCCATGGAGCCTTCCTGGTCCCGTATCCCGGCCCGGCTCTCAGCCGTGTTCTGCAAAATCAACAGTATATCTATATACGTCTATAAAACAGGTTCTTAGGACTCCGCTTTCGGATCAGGCTGAGATAGGACGCCTGGGCGACTGCAGAGAAGGAGAGGGGTCCAGTCTCGAGATCGAATCTACCAAAGACGCGGACGCGGCCGTTGAAAGGAGCTTAGCCGCGCTTAGAGCGCATTACCCTTGACGAAGATAAACAAAGAGCGAACGAGCGAGGAAGAGAGAGAGAGAGAGCACTCGAGCAGAGACGACGAAGAGAAATAGTGCAGAGTAGGGGAGGAAGAAAGAAAGAAAAGTTTTCTGAATAAGGTAAGCAAAGGTAAGTAAAAGTACCTACAAGCAGAGAGCACTGTTCTCCGACATCGCTCGCGCGCTCGCTGTATTTGGCGCAATATTGTCTGATAGGACTCACTCAGCGACACGGGACGATAATGGGCGGCCCCCAGATGGATACCATCAGTTTTTCATTTCTGGCCGGGCCAGGCCGGGCCGGCGGGGCGGGATAGACCCCCTCTCCGCAGCCCCCTCCCCCTCCCCCCCAACCCTTTCCTGATGGATGTGATGCGGTCAGTAACGATCAGTAACTCTCCCCCGAGGAGCGCCCCGCCCCGCCTTGGCCCACCCAGCCCCGCCCCGCCCCGCCCCGCCCCGCCCCGCCCCAGCCACCACCACCTCACCGCTCCACCGCGCGTCCGTCTGGCGAGGTCTGGACCAGCGGCAACGTCCGCAACATGGGCTGCATTAAGTGGGAGGCTGGAGAATCACTCACCGCCACGGTAAAAGGCAAGGGGGAAAGAGCAAAGAATTGAGGAAAGGTTCCGGAGATCTGAATGCCTGTCACTGAAGTGTTTTGCGAGGATTACTAAAAATTAAAAAAATATAAAAAATATAAAAAACTCTGTTTGAAACGCGTCTAAAATCTGTCATTATCAAAAAAAGTCGCTTTGCTTGTAATCAACTAAATTTATGTAAAAAGAAGGTGAAGGAATTGTGTTTCGAGGTACACTGTTAATTAATACCGAGGTAAATGCCGAAGTTAGGCGCCCCGTTAATTAGTTGCTTGGTTCCGGACCGTAATTTTGACTCCGGTCTGAATCATACGGTGCACGTCGCAGCCTGCAAATATGTTCGGGAAGTTCAATGGAGCACATTCCATCCACAAGGAAGTACAGTATTCGATTGGTACCTCACCTTCTCCAATCAGTGTACACCCTGAGCTCCAATCATTTTCCAATCACTATCCAGTCACATAATTTTTTCGGCAAAAATCTATATTAAGCACCTTAAGACTGCAAAATATCGAATTGATGTCAACAATTGTTTGCTTTCTTTAAAGTTTTGTCAAATTTTCGTTCCAATCACAATGAAACCCTCCAATCAGTGTACACCCATTTTGAGAGTGAGGTACCCCTCGACAGTATTTAATGGAAGGATACGTTACGATCTGACCGTGCACGAAAACAGCGCACGATAAAAATAGTTTCTTTGTATTTCAAGATCTTTATTGGATCTTATGGAGAATACCAATGGACATCCAAGACAGATCTTGAAATACAAGAAACTATTTTTACCGTACGGTACGGACCCTAGGCATATGCCGTAACTCCCTGAGGTATTTTTAACCGTGTATCGTTAGCTATGGAGAGCGCGTTTTAGAGGAACTCGTTTAAAACCTTTATTCATGAAGTAGGGAAAACGAGTAGAGGAGGGCCGTCCCGTCCCGGAGGTCCGAGGTCTCATCCCCGCCTCACTGGACCGTCGAGGACACCTTCCAGCGCGCTAACTCAGGCCCCACATATTTTACGAGAAACGCGAAGGTCGTGGCGGCGAAGTCGGCATCGCAACGACGCGAGTCAAAGCCAAAGAGAGGGGAGGAGGAGGAGGAGGAGGAGGAGGAGGAGGAGGAGGAGGAGGAGGAGGAGGAGGAAGAGGAGGACGAGAAGACGGTAGCCCTGCTCGTAGACACGAGACACTGCTGCCAGAGATAAAGCGGGGTAGAGATTACATACACTCCTTCTCGAACTTTTAGAGACGCGCGAGCGTTGACAATAAAACGGTATGGCAAGACTCAGAGGTGCAGGGGCGGGCATAGTGAGTGAGTGAGTGAGTGAGTGAGTGAGTGAGTGAGTGAGTGAGTGAGTGAGTGAGTGAGTGAGTGAGTGAGTGAGTGAGTGAGTGGATAGGGAGGGAGGAAGAAGGGGGTCAGAGCAGGAGAAGTTAAGTGGAGACTAGGTATGGGTCCGCCCCGCACCGCCCCGTCCCGGCTCGTCGTCCTTGCGGGGGCGGTGCTGGGGGTGGAAGGAGTTCGCCGGCATGCCAAGGAATTGGAACAGGAATCCGGAGCACAAACAATCGGCCAAAGCAGAAGGGAGAGCACCGCATGAAGCCGCTGGGCGGGCGGGGCCAGACTAGACAACAAAGTTTTGTCCTTTTGAGAAGCTTTCGCGCTCGGGCCGGGCCGGGCTGCCGGGGCTCGCTCGGGGCGCTTGCGATAGAAAATAATAGCAAATAGCAAAGCGACGCCTGTCGCCTCCGAGGGGAAATCATAATTTTCGCCTTATTTATCTCGGCAATTATAAAGCAGTGGCAAAGGGTAACAAAAATGGAGATAGAATGGGTGTGGGGGAGATATGGGAAGCGGTGGGAGAGGGACAGAGATAGCTCGCGCGAGAGAAAAGGAGGGAAGCTGGAGAAAACGGTCCGGCGCGTGGTGAGCGGCGAACCCCCGGGGGGCACCGCGGGGCACCGCCTGGAGGCGCCTGGAGGCGCCGCCATGCCGCGCGCTGCGGGGCGTCGCGTGAATAAAGATACCTAAAGAGATGGATACATTCCGGTACCAGAGGACTCCAGTCCAGGACTCTACCCTGCACGTACAACACTGTGAAAAATATCCTCGTAAATTTACGACATTTTTCGTAATTTTGATTTACAAAATATGTCGTGACTCCAGTCCAGGACTCTACCCTGCACGTACAACACTGTGCAAAATATCCTCGTAAATTTACGACATTTTTCGTAATTTTGATTTACAAAATATGTCGTAAATTTACGACATAGCCCATTCATGTTTGTCGGTCAATTCCAAGTCGATAGGGAGTGCTTGTAAATTTTCAATTTCAAATAGTTATTTTACGACTCTTATCATGGAAAATTTTCCCGTAACCCTTACGAGTATTTTTCACAGTGAAGCAAAACGTATGTAGGCTTGCAAAGGCATAAAAAGCTCCACAGGGAAAAAAAGAAGACTTTGACATTCAAGAAGCTGGTATTAAAATCAAGACACGTATGGTTTTGGACCATTAAGCCTTGTGCCTTACTCAGTTCTAATCCTCTCACGCTTTTGGAAAGGCATTGCGGCTCGAACAAAGTTCGAAAAGGCGCAGTCACATCTTTTGTTTTGCCAGTGGAGAGTGGAGTACACGTTTTACTCCGAACAAACAGCAGGCCGTACGCCAGACTAGCCGCTGTTTGCTGCGTCCAACGTGGCTGCGGCCGTAACTCCGACCCATTGCCTCTAAAAACTCAATCTGGCGACTTCACTCCGGCCGCCCTACCCTACCCCACCCCACCCCACCCCACCCCACCCCACCCCACCCCGCCCCGCCCCACCCCGCCCCGCCCCGCTCGATCAGCCCGCACAGCGCGCACCCACGCTAGCTGCACACCAAAGTTTCGAGTGCATTCAGAGCGCAGGCAGGCAGTCAGGGGCCTAGGTGGGCGGACTGCGACCCACCGTGGTGCGCCAACATGGATCCGCAGTGCTGCCAACTACCGCTGCCGGGTCGGGCGGGGCGCGCTGTGTGTTGCCAACCGATGAGTCCCGATTGATAAGCGAAGCAGAAGTTGTTCTACATTGCCTGCCGAGCGTTTAAAGCTCCCCCCTCCCCCCTCTCCCCTAGACTCTCCACCCTGTCCCGCCGCGGCCGCCACCCCGGCCCCTCCATTCTGCGCTTAAAGGAGAGAGAGAGAGAGAGAGAGAGAGAGAGAGAGAGAGAGAGAGAGAGAGAGAGAGAGAGAGAGAGAGAGAGAACAGTGGGGGTAATATAATGGCTTGGGGAGCGCGGTGGGGCTGGGTGGGGCGAGGTGGGATGCGGGCTCAACTAGGACACGAGGCAGGGGGAGCAGCCCACCCCACCTCACCAGAACAGTTTTAGGGGACAAACATTTTTGCGGTCCAGAAAAGTGCATTCTTCGTTGCAGCGTGAATGGAAAAAGCATAGCGTGGTCAATTATTTAGCAGCCACATTCTCAAGAACGTGACAAAGCTTTAAACAAATGTGACATTTTTACATGGAAACGAATGTGACGTTATATGAATTGATGAACAGTAATAGAAATGGCATCGTCTCATAGGGATAAAGTTACTCAAAACATACATCTAAAAAAAAAGGAAATTGTTCCACTCAGACACAAAATGGCATTAACTTTGACAGATTTTTTAAAAATGTAATAGTCATTTACCATTCCTCCAGTTCTTTACCCTCAAAAAAAAAGTTAATTTTCATTGCTATAAAGATGAAAGTTATCTTGCCATACCTAGAAACTCTTAATACAGTAATATGAATTGTTATATAATCCACCGGCAATTCGTGTCAACATCGTTCACTAAGCGATTCCCAATAACTATTGGTCGCCTCCTCTCATGCCTGCGCGGCGAGTCACCGCCTTGCCCCAGTCTCGCAGCGTTTAACGCCACTAGCCTCGCTAAAGGCCCCGCCCCGGCCCGCGCTGCGGCCCTTCCGGACGAGCCTCCTCCTCCTAGCTGATATGCGAAAACAAAGGTCCGCGCAGACAAACGCCAGCCGGACAAAAGCCCCAATGGAGACAAAAGCAGCAGCACGCGCGCTAAAATAAGAATAAAACGTTAAAAAAAAATGGGAGCTAGAAGAGCGACCGAACGAGAATGAGTGCGGTAGAGAGAGAAGAAAAACAGACGAAATGAAAGAGGAAGAAAGTGTAAAAGCACTTATCAAAATATCTCACTCCTTTATCCTTCCTCTGGCCCAGCCGACCAGTCCCACCCCGCCCCGCCCCACCCCACCGCCCACCGCTCCGCACCAATCCGCAGCAGCCCTCCTTTTCCTCCGATAAAACTTTTGTTGTCGTTTCAATTCATCCACCGTTGAATTTATTGCCGCCCTGCGACCAGAACACCACGTGAGCCGATAGACATGAGGCGTCATAAATGTTTTTCTCCGCGGGACATGGGGCGTGGCGGGCGAGGCGGGGCGGGGCGGGGCGAGGTGGCGGGGTGGCCCGATCGTTACACCGCGCCGGGAGTAGGGGCCGGGCCGGGCCGGGCTGGGCTGGGCGGCGCGCTTCTGACCGACACTACCTGATTGCCAATTCGCCGTCAATATTCATCGAGATTACAAACAATTTATTAAAAAAGACCTGACAGGACAGGGCCTCTTCCTTCCCTCTCTCCTGCTCTACATACCTCCATCATACTCTGGACATTTTCAACCAGAGGCACTTTCGGATAAGGAATAAGCGTATGAATGGATACAAACTTTAAGTGCACGACAATAATTGTCACCCTTTTGGTTTGAGATTTTTGAATCGCCCTATACCATATGTGAAAAAATAAAAATAAAAGACCGAGTCAAGGTTGCTCGTCTGCTACTCTACTTTCATTGATTCCTCTTTCTTTCGCAGCTCTATTATTATTCCAGTGCATCGCCGTATACAAATGCAGCCCCCTCGCCAAGCGTCGCTGAGTACGCAAATTAGTCCTGACCGCGCGCGCGGCCCGGCCCGGTCCGCCCGGTCCAGGGAGGAATCAGTTGATGGCCTGGAAAGAGTCGACATATTTATGGCTTCTGGTTTTGTTCTTCGCGCACACCAGTAAAAGCCCGCATGCACGCTAACTCTATTCCTATCTTTCATTTGCATGAAGCATAACAATCAAATTTTTCGTACGAGGTTTTCGCGTCGATTTGCACGGGGGCTTCCGCGGTTTAGATACACCGCATCTCGCGTCGGGCAGGACCCGTGCCGCCCGCCCTCCCCGCCCCGCGGGACGCTAGCCTAGCTGCGGGAGGCGGTGTCAGCCAATAATTAAAACTTCATAGACGCCCCGCACGGCCCCGCTCCGCCCCCACCCCTACTGCCCCCCGCCCCCCGCAGCGGCGATGGTCAGCCGCAACGCTTGGCCGCGCCACCCCCTGCCCGCCCCCTGCCCGCCCCCAGCCCGCAACCGGTCCGCCCCCGGCCCGCCCCTCCAAACGTCACAGCCTCATCGGGCCATGGCCCGGCAGCCTTGGCCCACCAGTCCCTGGACAACATCCACCCCCGTCCCGCCCCGCCCCGCCCCACCCCGTCACGCTCCAGGCTGGAGTCTCCAGAGACGCCCCCAGACCGCAGCAGCACGCCGGACCACGGGCCCCCTCCCCACCCCGCCCCGGTTATACAAGGCTTTCGACAGTTACACCGTCACGATAACAACAAACGTGACCTCTTGCGCCGGACCGGTCGCTCGTACCCTTCCTTTTCATTCTCGTCCTATTCCTCCTCACACCCGCCGCCTCCTCCTCCTCTTCCTCCTCCTCCTCCTCACACCCTCCTCCTCCTCCTCCTCCTCCTCCTCCTCCTCCTCCTCCTCCTCCTCCTCCTCCTTCTCCTCCTCCTCCTCTTCCTCCTCACACCCTCCTCCTCCTCCTCACACCCTCCTCCTCCTCCTCCTCCTCCTCCTCCTCCTCCTCCTCCTCCTCCTCCTCCTCCTCCTCCTCCTCCTCCTCCTCCCAACCGTCTCTCCTTCTACTCCTCCTTCCCTTTGTGACGCGCGCCGCGCCGGCGCATACTTCCGGTCGTGTTTTTGTCTCCTTTTTGGCAGGCGACACTTCCGTTTCCGCCCGGACGGCCAGAGCATCGGCGCGGCAGAGGCAAGGGGGCGGAACGGAAAGATACAGTGAGAGGCGACAAATGAAGAGACGGGGTGGTTGCCTACCGTCGGGGGCGCAGCTGGGCGCAGACCAGAGCACAGCCAGTCGACTTACTCCGAAGAGCGCTTTCCTCGCACTCTTAAAAGCTTACGGTGAATTTCACTGTAAGCTACGGTGAACTTGGCATCACCGTAACTTACTGTGGATTTCACCGTAGGCTACGGTGACATTCACCGTAAAGCTACGGTGAATGTCACTGTAGCTTACGATGAATCTGGGGGAATGACCGTAATCTACAGTGAAACTCACCGTAGCTTACGGTGAAAATACACCGGAAGTTACGGTGATGCCAAGTTCACCGTAGTTTACAGTGAAATTCACCGTAAGCCCTTCAGAGTGCGTCAGCTGACTCTCTCGCTTTCAGAGGCTTCGCCGTACAGGTGCGAGCAGAGAGACAGAGCGAGGAGAGCGCTCTTCGCGGCATATGTCGGTCGGCAGCGCACTATCCCCCAGAGTGAGGAGAAAGATTTATTTTGATCTCGGGGTTTAAGCCCCGAAAATTCTTCATAATTCATGTGTAGTGTGTAGTCCCACAAAACTTCTTTGCAATCCTTGTATAATCATGTAATCCTGAGTTCACAAATCGGAGTGGAGGCCCCCTCGGAGGAAGCCTTGGCCGCGGGTCTAATTGGAGAGCGGGACCACACCTGTATGCCTTCGCCCGTCCGAAGTGCGAGTATGAGAGAAAAAAAGGGGGTGGGAGGTGAATGTTAACATCACTGAAAAACTTTCTTGTATTTTTATAACCTGTTCGGAAATAGACAAATTACGTACTTGCACTGTTAAAAGCTTACGGTGAATTTGACTGTAAGTTACAGTGAAACCTGCACCACTGTAAGTTACGGTGCATATTCGCCGTAACTTACAGTGAATATGCACCGTAAGCTACGGTGAGCAGCCTGCACCACTGTAAGTTACGGTGCATTTTCACCGTAAGCTACGGCGAATAGCCTGCACCACTGTAAGTTACGGTGTATATTCACTGTAAGTTACGGTGAATATGCACCGTAACTTACAGTGGTGCAGGTTTCACCGTAAGCTTTTAACAGTGTGTAACTCAAATCATAAGGCGGGGGACTGGCTGGGCTCATGAATTGAGGGTGTTCGTTGTAAAATGATTGCTCCTCAGCAGGGTGCAACAAAAATCTTAATCATATACGTTGAAAGTCAATTTGTACTCCAGGGACAGTTTTTGTAACTGCGTTTTTTTGCATCACTAGCGTGTTGTACAATATTGTTACTTGCAAAACACAATTTTTTTCATTTCTTCTTCAGAGAAACAATTGGCCTCTCCAGGTAGTAAACCGATGAAAGTTTGCCGCTTTGTCGTGACTAAGCCTTTCTCTTGCTCATTTACCCCTGCAGAGTGAGTCAGTGAGGGTGTGTCAGAGAGAGAGAGAGAGAGAGAGAGAGAGAGAGAGAGAGAGAGAGAGAGAGAGGGAGGGAGAGAGGGAGAGGGAGAGAGAGAGAGGGAGAGGGAGAGAGAGAGAGAGAGAGAGAGAGAGCAAGGGTGGAGATGGGACGAGTACAAAGCTCGCAGACCAGACGACGGATCATCCTTCCAAAATTTTCCACTCAATGATTCAGCAATAAGGCGCGAACGATCCGGCGAATCGGGACTCTAAGAATAGGGACGCGTCTCGAAACCTCAGTCAGTTAGTCAGTCTGCATGTATGTATGTACGTATGTATGAACGTATGTCTATCTGACAGTCACTGTCTGTCTATCTGCCTCTTCGCTCAGCCTACCTCTCTGCATCGTATATACTAATAGAAGCCTGCACAACATTGCGACTCCCCCGGCTGGCAGCTCGTTGGATGAGAAGACAGACTGAGTGACGGAATAGAGCTACACTCTCGAGAACAAACTGCCCTTTCAGCAGCGAGAGAGCGGGAAAAGGCACACTTTTGCAAAAGGAGATATCACGTCATGAACCAGCAAGTTTGAGCAGCACACACACACACACGAAATGGATTATATTTGATCATATATGTTCTCCTACATGATCATATAGGGCCCTATATAAAATCATACATAATTAGATATGAAGTTGCATATATCCATACAAAACTTCATATAAGACCTTATCTAAATTTTTATATGGCCATATGAAGTCATTAAATGGCTCCCAGGTTGTATATGACCTCATTTATGACCATATGTGAAGTTATATATGACCATACATGATCATACAAGTTACAAATATGAAGTTACATATGATCACATTTGACTGTATATGATATCATTGGCTGAGCGATAGCGAAGCCTATTACGCCACTGGAGTGCTAAAAAAGTTCAATGTCCGTCTGTCTGTCTGTCTGTCTGTGTGTCTGTCTGTGTGTCTGTCTGTTTGTCTGTTCGCACGATAACTCGAGAACAAGTTAAGATATCGACCTGAAATTTTTACTGTAGCTTCTTGGCCTAAAAAGCTCGGACGAGTTCGAATATGAACACTCTAGCTCAAAAATTGACCCTGCTAAAAATTGATTTATATTTTTAAAAAAATTAGATTTTCAAAAATTACAAACTTTTATGTTGTTCTTAGGGGTTTCTCGGCGAGTTGCGACCCTTTGGGCGAAAATTTTGTCCGTTTTGCTCTATCTATTACTGTTTAGCCGCTACAGCCGTAAAAGTGGACGAAAAGTGGTCAAAATGCATGTTGGGTGTCGTTTTCAGGGTAATCTGTCGAGATGCGATCCTTGGGGCAAAAATTTTGTCTGTTTGGCTCTGCGGAGAAGGGTTTTGGGGCTCGGGCCCTTCGCGTAAAAATTGGAAAATTGGTTACATAATGAAAAGATGCGAGCGGGGGTCCAGGGGGCGGCAGCCCCCTGGCCTATTTTAAATAAAGAAAAGCGGGGGTCCAGGGGGCGGCAGCCCCCTGGCTAAAAGGAGTAAATCTTTAATCACGCAGGCTTGCCAGCGCCGCAGGCCTAGGTAGATGTACGCGGGCCCGTCGCAGCGTAACAGTGTTTCGCGATCTATCGTGAAGCCTGTTACGAGAGACGGTGTCTGGCGTACATCTACCTAGTATATCGTATATGGGGCTCCATATATATCTATGTTCATATCTTAGCAGATATGATCGCATACAATTCCATATATGAACCGTTTCATCTGGGTGCACACCTATCTTTCGGCGGACGGCCGCGGACAACCCGCGCAAGTTACCAGTTCAAAAAAGGCTTAGGAAGAAATTTACACAGCTGTTGTGAGAGAGATCAAGTTATTGGTAGCGTTGCCAGGAGCCAACTTTGTCGCAGAAGTCAATGGCAAGGGGGAAAAGGGGGCGGGCAGGGGGGGGGGGGGAGCTCAGCCACTAACGAGCATCAGTGGAGCGCGGCAGAGGCTAAGAGCAAAAGGGGGGGGGGGGGGGGGGCTCAGCTTGATAAAAGAGCAACTCGAGAGGTTTCAAAACACCACAGACAGACAATAAACGCTGCCTGTGGCTTTTATTTTTCACAAGAGTTTCTTTTTTTTTTATTACCTCTCCATCCTTCTCGTTGTCTCGTCTCTCTACTTGATCTCCCCTCATCCCATTTTTCACCTGTTTTCTCTCTGAATTTTTTTGTTCCTTTTATTTTTGGCACGTATTCCATCCTCGGCGCGCGACACTAGCGAGCGACCAGCCAGCCTGCGAGACAGTGTCCACAAGTCATCGTCTGATAGCCCACGCGGGGCGGCGGCGCGGGGCGGCGGGGTCGCCGGGGCCGGGGGTCGGGGTCGGCGCGGCCGGGGTAATTTATCACACTTGCATCAGACACCCCCGCCGCAGGCCGGGCCGGGCCGGGAGGGTTCAAGGTGAGTAAGGCAGCGCCGCCCGGGCCGCCCCGTCCGCCTCGCTCTCAGGCTACATTACTCCGGAAGGTTTACCGCTGCCGTAACGACCAATCACAAGCGTCCATTTCGCATCGCGTACGCCGAAAGGGGCTCGGGATGGGGACGGGGCAGAGGGGCCTGCCTAACTCATTGGCCGGCGGCGGTCGCCATTTCACACCCAAGTAGTGCCGTCGTGTGGCGGCGGCTACAGAGGCCTGGGGAGCTGCTGGGGCCCCCGGCCGAGACGAGAGGTATATCCGGCTCCGGCCCGGGGGCGGCCCGGGGGCGGCCCGGGGGCGGCCCGGGGGCGGCCCGCCGGCCCCGACACGACAAACCCCTGTCTCGTCGGGATGTTGTCCTGCGGCATTGACACTACGCTGCTCTCCACCCCAACACGCTCTCTCTCTCTCTCTCCTCTCTCTCTCTCTCTGCACAGAGTTACGACGCGCCGTAGCGAGAGGCCTCCCCTTTTTAGTCTTTGTCAGCCTCTCTAAGTCCTCATCAGTCTCCCGCGTCCTCGGCGCGCCGCCACCAGCCTCCTTCTTTCCTCGCTTGCATCCCCCTGCCCCCTCCTCTCCCTCCTCCTCTCCCTCCTCTGCCCCTATCACCACGCCCGCGGGAGGAGCGCGCCGGGCAGACCCCGGAAATTGCTCGAGCGCGCTTCCACAAGCAGCACCATGACCCTTCCCTTCACCAGCGCCACGCTCGCTCCCCTTTCTCTCAGGCTCGACGCTCGGCGATGCCCCCCCCCCCCCATCTTCCTCAGCCTCCCTCTCCACCTCGTCTCTACCTCTCCTCTTCCTTCACCTCTCTCTCCTCCTCTTCTATTATCCTCCTCCTCTTATTCTCTTCTGCTCCTTCCCGCTCGCTCGCTCAGAGATGAGTTAACGACTCACATGGGCCGGCCCCGCTCGGCCCCGCCCCGCCCCCGCACTCGGCGCGCAGATTCGTTTTACATTTTTATATCCCTTTCCCCCGCGGTCCGCCATCATCTTTTTTATGAGGCTCCCTATACAATATCGCTATAGAGAGTGAGAGTGAGAGTGTGTGTGTGTGAGAGAGAGAGAGAGAGAGAGAGAGAGAGAGGGGGGGGGGACGGAACAGATAGGATAAAGAAGAGAACAACAGAGAGAGAGAGAGAGAGAGAGAGAGAGTGAGAGTGAGAGAGAGAGAGAGAGAATACATTCGCCAGACCACCTCTAGTCAGGGGGTTTGCAGGGCCAGCACAAAACCGACAGCTCGTGTGTATGCGCGCGCATCGTCCCTTGGATAAGGCCATCACAATCTTTCAGGTAAGATGAAGACCTTCAATTGCTCCACAGTAGGTCTTCAACGTCGGCTTCGCGCGTCCCTTAGGGACGCGGAAGAAGCGAGAGCACAGGGAGGAAGGAGGAGGGAGGGGAGGAAGGAGGAGCGAAGAGGGGAGAAGAAGGGCTGAAGCGGAGGCTGCTGGCTGCAGGGGTTGTTAAGAGGGCTGTGGGAGTTGTGGCGCTTGAGACAACCCACCCCTGATGCCCGGCCCCGCCCCGCCCCGCCCCACCCCGCCCCGCCCCGCCCCATCCCGCCCCGCCCCGCCCCGCCCCACTAGGGTCCCCGCGGCTTGCGCCCCCCACCGCGACTCCACCGTCCGCCCTCGTCCGCCTCCCGTCCGCCCCCGGGCCGGGCCCCGGGCGGCAGACTAATATTTCAGCCAGAAAAAAAAACTTTCCTAGGCCTCCTGGTGTACCCAGCCGTTAAGACGGGACGTGACGTGTGGTGCAGCGAGTGGGCCTGGGTGAGGCTGGGCCCCGCCCTCTTTACCGCACCTGACCGCCACAACAGCCTGACCACCCAACCGGGTAAAAATACCGCCAACAAAATACAGAAATAGACCCTTCGTTTTTCTTTAACTTTCAGCTACCGGTATGAAAATAAATCAAAACACACCCCGCTGGTCTGGGTCCTTCGACCGGTCGGGCGTGGGTCGTGGGTGGGTGTTAGTAGGCGGTGGGAACTGGTTCACAAGTTGGAAGTGCAAACTGGCCGGCGAGAGTGGCTGATAGCGAGCTCAAAGTGAGGGAGAGAGGGAGAGGGAGGGAGAGAGGAAAGGGAGAATGGGTGTGAGAGAGGGAGGGGGAGAGAGAGAGAGAGAGAGAGAGAGAGAGATGGCAAGGAGCATGCTCGCCTGGGACTCTCGCACCTTACCTTTCATCCCATTCCCGTCCCCCTTCTCTCTCTCTCTCTCTCTCTCTCTCTCTCTCTCTCTCTCTCTCTCTCTCTCTCTCTCTCTCTCTCTTTCTATCTCTCTCTCTCCCCCCTGAGTGCTTCCTCCCCAGCCCGGCATATTTCACAGCGACTGCACATTAGGCTGTGCGAATTTCCTTACCGTCTCTGCTCCGCGCTGCACCTCGGCAAGCACCGGAGGCACGTCTCTCTCTCTCTCTCTCTCTCTCACTCTCTCTCTCTCTCTCTCTCTCTCTCTCTCTCTCTCTCTCTCGCTCTCTCTCTCTCTCTCACTCACTCTCTTTTTCCTCTTTCGATATACCGGCAGGCCCTTTTTGGTGATGAAGCATTGGCGTACCGACATGCCGCGGGGCAAAGTGGGCGTGCCGAGAACAGAGCGTTTAGCAGGGCGGGAGCCGCGGAGCCGCCCAAGCGCAGCGCGCAGCCCAGCCCAGCAGGAGCAGGGCGACCCCAGCCCACAGCCCAGACTCCCGACACACATTCATTCCGCCCCATTTCGTGCCAAAATCGAAATCGCTCACATTTGCGGCACGGCGGTCCCCTCTCCCCTCCACCTTTCCCCCCTACCTTCATCTCCCTCCCACCCTCTCTCGATCTCTCTTGTTCACACACATCCGACATGCGACCCACGATTATTTGCAAAGTGTCAGTGAACTCTGCGCAGACGAACATGACCCTGCCTGCCCTGGTGGCACTGGCCCGACCCGCCCCGCGCTCGAGGTGGGACTCCGTGCCTCCTTCACCTAAAGGCCGCACCGGCGGCCGTGGGAGTCGGGGCGCGGCGGGGTGGGGCGGGGCGGGGCGGGGCGGGGCGGGGCGGGGCGGCCGCACTTAAGACGTGACTTTCCACCCCTGCAGTTAGTGTGCCGCGGCTCTCCGCTCCCTCCCCCGTGACGGCGGGGTCCGAGCCCACCCCGCCCCGCCTCGGCCCCCGTGCTGCAGATACGCAACTCCGCCCCACCCCACCCCACCCGGCCCCGCCCCGCCCCGCCCCGTCCCGGCGCCCCACCCCCAGCACGCCACCGGTCCAAAAGCCTTTGTAGAGCAAAGCGAGCATCTCGAGCGTGTGAAGCGATTGCTGCGACTGTTTGTGCCGAAGATAAACCCCTCCCAGTGACTCCCGCCCCGCCCCACCCCACCCCACCGCAGCCACCACTACAACAACAGCGGGCTCAGCACTGCTGTAGCGGCCGCCCCCTCCCCCAAATACATATTTGCTCTGAGTTTACGGAATTTGATTTGGCAGTCCGCTCGCGCAGCCGGCGCCTCGCCCCGCCTCACCCCGCCCCGCCCCGCCCCGCCCCACTCCGACCCGCCGCGCCCCGCCGCGCCCCCGCCCCGCCAGCACTATCTAGGAGGCGCCGGGCGCCGCGACCGGGGACGGGCAAATAAGCATTTGGTCACAACAATGTTGCCAAAACACAAGCAGGCAAACGCGCATATGTACCGTGCAATCGGGCTGTGAGCGTGAGAGTGAAAGCTGGAGTGGGAGAGAAGGGAGGAGTGCCGGGAGAGAGCGAGCGTGAGAGTGAGAGAGCGAGAGAGCAGTGAGGGCAGGCAGGCTGGCGAGGTAGAGCGCCTGGCGCCGTCGCGTCGGGCCCTCCGACGTCGGAAGTTTAGCCGTCGAGCGGTGCGGTGAGTCGGTGAGCGGAGCGCCCAGCGGCTTGGTCGGGACATCCCGTCGGACGGCGGTGTCTGGCCGTTGCCTACCCTCCAGGCGCCCTCCTGTGGGGAAGGCTGGGCCCCACACACATATTGACCACCGCCAATCAATAAGTTAAGGAGCCGGCCCCGCCCCGCCCCGCCCCGCTTCGTCCGTTCCGTTTCGTTCGGCCCTAAAAATAGCAAAGCGGCGAGACGACTCGGCGCGGCGGAGTGACAGACAGGCCTCTGAGGAACAAATGAAAAAAGAAAAGTAGGCGGGAAACGTCGCTTCCGGCCGGCCGGAAGTCGCGAGCAACAAACTGGACGAGAATCACGAAGCGTCGACACGCTGACGGACGTGGCCGTGTCCTTTGTAGGCCACTCTCCATTGCTGCTTTCTCACCTTTTCTCTCTTCCCACGCGCGCGCGTGCTCTCTCTCTCTCTCTCTCTCTCTCTCTCTCTCTCTCTCTCTCTCTCTCTCTCTCTCTCTCTCTCTCTCTCTCTCTCTCTCTCTCTCCAACAGGCACTCTTTTCTACCTCTCTTCCGATCGAGTAATTGAAATCCCCAGCCCCAGTGTTGCGCGAACTATCACAACAGTCATCATATCGGCCCGTTTAACATTGGACGTGTACTCAATACCGCTGTTTGCCGGGCGGGCACGGCGAGGGTCGTGTGGGGCTGGGGTTGCACCGTAGAGGAAAATTACAGAAGAAAATAACAAAGGCTTTTGTTTTCAAATGAGAGGATGATAAAAATTTAGAAGAGAAAAGTGATCATGATGCTGCGTAAATATTCCAATCGAACAAAATATATATTTATCAAATAGAATAAACAACAGTGTATGTCATTTTACACCTGGCGGCCCTTTTGCTGCGTACCGCGCCGCTTAACACGGCGCGATAGCGACTCTACGGGCCACGCCGACGGGGTAATTAAAGGACCCTCGAAAAAAAATAATCGATTCGATTTAGCGTCGCAAGGCCCACCAAAAGGGACCACACGACACAAATAAAAATAGCTTTTTTTTTTACCGAGGAATAAATTAAAAAGCCCCCTACCGTACCCCAGTTCCCTCTGCGACATTTTTTCCCTCGCATTCTTTTGTTTCGCGGTCACGGACGGAAAGGAGTTGACCTAACGTCTATGAGCCACGTGCCGACTTGGGACGGTATAATTTACTTTTATATTTCTACACTGGTAATAAAAAGGTACGACCCTTCCAGGGGTGTTGGAGTTAAATCCAATCCTCGTGCCTTCCTAAAAGCATTAAGGATACCAAAATGTGAAAAGAATTCGAGGTCTCGAGAAATGAACACCCTCAGTCCTCTATGGATAAATTTATATCGGTCTGTTGACGAATTTCTACTCTGCTTACTAAGCGGTTTGTGCAACTATAATGCCAACCTTTTTATAATTCGATTACCATCATTTTTCTCTGTAACCTATATACAAGCTAATCCATGACAAAAGCTAGAGAGAAAAGAGTATGTATTATAGATATTTTCAAACATCTTAACGCCTGTTGTGAAAAAGGTCTAGTAAGAATCTGCTAATCTCAGGGAAAGTGTAGAACTCGTGAGTTTTGCAGTTGTAACTGCGAAACTTTAGTTTCGCAGTTAGTTTCGCAGTTTAAACTGCCATGTAGTGTCACACTTGGATTTGCAGAGTACTGTGAAAAGTTTCTCCAGGACAAAAATTACGTAAAAGTACTATATTAACTTGGGAATTTACAAGGCAACGACACAAAGCATCGACATTCATTTTTCGACGAGACCGTCGGAAACTATAACGATATACGCACCGTAAATTTAAATAAATATTTTTCGCAGCAAGAGAGAGAGAGAGAGAGAGAGAGAGAAGAAGAAGAAGGAGGAGAAGAAGAAGAAGTATGAAACTTCCAACCTTCGTTTTATTCCTCAGTGCACCTGTGTTTTACCGAATACCCCGGAGGCTATCTAGCTACTTCCAGAGGCCGCCCGGCCGGAACTATTGCCATTTTCTCGCCAAACTCGCAGAGACAAAAGTACTTTACGCGGGCTGGACCGGGCCGGGGTGGGCCGGGTCGCGCGATATCGAGCAGAACTAATCCTCCCCGTAAATATCATGCAGCCCATGGTGCGCGAGGCACGCCGCGATCCCATTCAGCGAGCGCAGTGAAAACGGGATATAGAAAGAGAAAGTGAGACAAAGCTAAAGGGAAAAGCAGCAACGGTAAACGAGTTTCTTTTTCCTTTGACCCACGCGGGTTCAAAATCAAAGAAAAAAATGGCAGAGCAGCAAAGTAAACGTGGAGGCAGCGGTAACGTGACGGTGATAACGGCAGGCAGCCCTGCCTGCCAGCCCGCGTGCCGCGCCGCGCCGGAGGTTATCAGGTTAGTCGAATGAATTGCATCGGCCGGAACCCACGTACTCATACCGTTTCATTCCTCGTTCGTGTGTTTGTTTCCGTTTTTTTCTCTTTTCCACCCTAATATTTTTCCCATGAAGGGCAAAAGGGGAGAGGGAGGAGAGCAGTTGAGGGCAGATGCAGAGGTGAGGCAGGGGTAGTCACAGCAAAAAAAGTGGAAATACATATTTCGTTTTTCCCGGCGTCCCGAACGAGGTACAATTACATATCTGCTGTGCCCGGTCGGATCTAGCCCTCTGCCTGAACGCTCATCTGTCACCCAGAGAATCGTTTCTTTAAAAGAGGTGATTTGTTTATCCTTTTCCTTTTTTTGCGAATCTAAAAATTGACTAGGTAAAAAGATATGTGACTAAATGTGACACGAAAGAAAACTGTTTGATTTGAAATAAAAAATTACTGTGCTAATAGTTTTTAAACAAATGTTTCTTTGAATAGAGCAAGCCTACTGAAAATTCGACGAGTCATAATATTTGCTCCTATACGGGTGAGAATTTGAGGGGAATTTTATTACTCTTTGGAGAGTGATAATTTTTTCCTTGCTCAGCAGCAGAAAGAATTTCGTAACCTCACCTCAATAAAGGGAGAATTCTTGAAGCTATCACTCCAAAGTTTTTACTATGAGATTTTTATAGCAGTATACAAAGACATTAGACCGTCATAATACTAAAAATAATAATAATAATAAAAAAACCTCTAGTAATACCACTCTGGAAATCGAAGTGTACGAATGTCGCACACTTCGCCACTCGAAAACTCGAGAGTTTTGCAGTTAAAACTGGGGAACTCGGGAGTTTTACAGTTTTAACTGCGAAACTAAAGTTTCGCAGTTTAAACTGACATGTAGTATCACACTTAGAGTTGCAGAGTAGTATTACTATGGGGTTTGTTTCGTATGTTACGACGGTTGAAACTCACAGTAGAGTTCGAGGAGTTTTCTCAGTAATACTATGAAACCTGGTAGTAAAAATCAGTAAAAACCTTAGAGTGATCACACCGCTTCTCACTGTGAAAAGTTTACGAAGCAATGCTTCGTAACCTACAAAGAAAACGCGCCCTCTGTAATTACGAAGAAAATCCTTTGTAATTACGAAGCATGCCAGACAATTCTTTGTTTTTGTACCCCGTTTTCTTCATATTACAAAGCACTACCTCGTAGACTTTTAACAGTGCTCTATCCAAGGGTGACATGTCACAATTACTTATTGTATATGACGCGATGCGCACGCGTTACATACGGCTGATACGGGTGGCGACGGCACTGCGCAGACTCCGCGAGGCGCGAGGCGCTGCTCGGGATTAATAGGCCACTCACCTGCAACAGAACGAAAAGCGAAAGGTATAGTACAAGCAGACCGAGAGCGTGCCCGCGCGCCATGCGTGTGGCCATGGTCCGCCCCGCCAGGCCCTGGCCGGGCACCGCATGGCCCCACCCCACCCCCACCCCGTCCCGGGGGAGCCATTCACCGCCGCGGCTCCTCTCTTTACAAGGCGGCGGCGGTGAAGTTTCACCCGCGGGAGAGCAAAACGGGACGGGGAGTCAAGCGGGGTCTGGTCTAGCGCCTATAGCGGGGCCCAGCCACCTGCCGAGGTGGATACCTCCTCTGTTAAAGTTCTGCGAAGTAATTGCTTCGCACGGCTACGCACTGCGAAAAGTTTACGAAGCAATGCTTCGTCGCACTGCGTGAAAAATATCCTCATAAATTTACGACATTTTTTTTTTTTTTTGTAATTTTGATTTACGAAATATGTCGTAAATTTACGACAGCCCATTCTTGCTTGTCGGTCAATTCCAAGTCGATAGGGAGTGCTTGTAAATTTACAATTTCAAATTGATATTTTACTACTTTTATCATGGAAAATTTTCCCGTAACCCTACGAGTATCTTTCACGGTGGGAACCTACAAAGGAAACGCGCCCCCTGTAATTACAAAGAAAATGCTTCGTAATTACGAAGCATTGTTTCGTAATTACGAAGAAATTTCGTTTAGTAATACAAAGGCCCCGTTTTCTTCGCATTACGAAGCACTGCTTCGTAGACTTTTAACAGTGCGAAGAATTCTCACTCTTTGTCAACTGAAAAGCATTTACTTCGTAGCTTGGAAACAAAACAGACACTTTGTGAGCTGCAAATAATTTCTTTGCAGTCTGCGAAGCACGAGCTTTGTAGCCTATGAAGTATCCTTTTTTTTCTTTGTAAGTTACGAAGCAAGTAATACTTTGCAGTTTACGAAGAGTGGGAATACTTCGCAGAACTTTAAGTGTGCTCCCAGCTGCATCCACACGGCACTATAAAGTCGCTCTCAGCGGTGGCGAAAAAAGCAAGGTCTCATAATCAAAGAGAATACACAACCCATAAGTGTGTCGGGGTGGATGAATTTTCCCAGGAATTTGCAAGAAAAAGAAAAGAAAGAAAAAAACAGACACTTGTCGGGACAGGCGTTCATAATTAAAATTTATACACCTATGTGAACAGCATTGACATGAGCACATACGTAAGCAGCCAGAGCTTTTGTCAACAAAATATAACATTTGTGGGGAAAAAGGTCACTTTTTGACAGAGAGAGAGAGAGAGAGAGAGAGAGAGAGAGAGAGAGAGAGAGAGAGAGAGAGAGAGAGAGAGAGAGAGAGAGAGAGCGCATACGAGGCACTCTTCCCTGCCCTTCGAGTCTCCGCACCGCTCAGGTACAGGTCGTAAGCGTTCGGATCGTTCCTTTCCTGTCAATACCTCGCAAGACCGGCGGCGCGCAGCAGGTCCGCCCCGCGTGCTGCTAATATTTGAGCAGCGGATTGAGCAAACCGGTTGAGGTTGGTCTAGTGGCCCCCGCAGGGTCCCCCGCAGGGTCCCCCGTGGGCCCGCCCCCCGCCCCCCGAGGGTTGCACCCGTACGCCGTGCGGCGCGTCTGGTCCGCGTCTGGCCTGGGCGCTGATTGTATTTGCCCTTGCCACTGCCTGCGCGCTGGCGTCACTGCTTGCTCAGTCCGATATTCCGCGCGCCGCCCCGCGGTGGGGCCTAGCGGGGCCTGGCGGGGCCTAGCGCCCCCCCTGGGGAGGACCGACCCGGCCCGACCCAAACAGGGGCCAACCGGCGGCCAAACAGCACCGCGCGGCTGCTACAGCACACTCTGTGGGAAAAAAATTGTGCATGCTGCACTGTTATTCAATTACTTTAACGTCACGTTCTTTTTCATGTAATAAGTGTCACATTGTTTAAAATGTAATGTCACATTCTTTTCAATGTGAATCGGCCAGAATATGTGGGTTAAATTTCATTGTCACATTCAAAAGAATGCGACATTAATATCAAAAGGAATGTGACAGTTTTCACATGAAAAAGAATGTGACGCCACAGTAATTGAATAACAGTGTGCTAAGAAAAAATACACTGGTAAAAAAAAAAATTACGGTCTCCATGGAAAAATGCCGTAATTTGGGAGTACGGTCACTTCCGTTCCCGGACTCTCATTGCGTTCCGTGATCCTTCGTTCCACATCTTGCCTATAAGAAAAGCCATAGGTTCTTCCGTAAGGTACGGCAAAGTACGGAACGAAGTACGGAAGAAAACCGTGTTTTCATCGAGAAAACTCATTTTTCGACGGGGTACGGTCCAACATCACTTTTACTATAAATGAAAAAAGGGCTTCGCTCATTACGGGCGAGAAATGTGACGATTATTTTTGCAGCGTATTGAGTGCACGCGCATACCAGGTGCAGCCATACCTGCCACGAACTCTTCAATAGAGGGCACAAATAAAAATCGCGACGCAGCAGGTCGATTTGCACTCACTTACGGCCACTCGCGCACGCCAAGGGCGTTCACTGTAGGGCCGAGGGAGCGACCGGCCCGGGCGGGGCGGGGCGGGGCGGGGCGGGGCGCCATAGCGCGCAGCCAGGCTATTGATTTCCACGGCGGCGGGGCGTGTGGCGGGCGGGCCAGGCCGGGGCGTTCAGCATGCTCACTTGCACTCGGACGGCCGCCACTCCCTCGCCCCATACAGCCCTAACCACCCACGTCGCCTTCCACCACGCGCCCCCACCTATACCCCACACAAAGTCCGACAAGTGATATTTCAACAAGCTACACTGCCTGTGTCTTTTGAGCAGATGGAAAAACTCAATCGTATACTTATGAAGCTCAAGTTCAGTAGGCAAGATACTAATAAAGCATAAGAACGCATAAGAAGCTTTGGCAGCACTTGCGTATTTCATTATTGCCATTACTCCGTCATAAGAGTAGGGTGTCCTTCTCTCATGACCCCCCCTCATTTGCAAAGAAAGGTGTTGATGAGCAAATATCAAGAATTAACACATATCGGCAGAAAAAGTTGGCGCGGAAGTAAAAATGAATGTAGATTCAGGAGCGCTAATAGACAAGAACCAACAGTGTAATCTCCGAGCGAGATTTACACAGATGAAATACAAGAGTGCCCCTAGCCAGCACTCTAAATAGTAGAGTGGCGTGGATTTTGAGTTGTATTTTACTGGGCGCCAGGGAGCGGGAGCTCCCCTAAAAAATAACCAAACAACCGCAGTGTACACATAAGATTTTCACATATTTTTTAGTTAACTCAGCAATACAAGCCAGCACAAAACTTGAAATAAAAAGTATAATGATAAGTCGCAAAGACTTCAAGAGGACAAACAAAAACTTCATACCAAGAAGGAATAAATTCAAGGTACTACGGAAGCCACTATACGAGCTCGGGCTTAAACGGCAGCGCCGTCAAGGTAGGCCACCACCCCTGCCCACCCCAGCGCACCAGCGCCGGGGTGGTAGGCCACCCGTTCTCCCTCCCGAGACAGTCTTCGGCCGGGCGCAGCCTTGCGCGGGCCCGCAGCGGCCTGAGTGCAACACGGTGCGTGAGGAGACAGGAGACACTTCACTCAAACTGGCAATGTACTTTTTCGTACATGTGAAATGTAACTATATAAACGTGCAGATTTATGAACAAAATTGTGCCAAATTACGTAGAATATTGCATAAATTATTACATGCAGAAAAAATGCACAAAATTAAACAGATATATGAACAATATTCTACATAATTCGACACGATTTTTTTTACAAAAATCTGCATGTTTATATAGTTACATTTTATATGTACAAAAAAGTCCATTGCCAGTTCAGTTAGTGTGTAGCCTGGACCTCCACGGGTCGTCCGGTGCGTGCAGCCGACAAACACTCCTAAGCTGGGTGACGGGAGGCGCGGGGTAGCGCTTCTACAGGGAAAAACTACCCCACGGCCTCCCGCCCGAGGGAATCCCCAGCACAGTGCACGTTACAGTTACAACATCTATACGATGATTCGGCAGCTATTAATATAGAAGACAATGAAGACAATGTGCACTTCGAATCTATTTTTCTTACATGTATTTTTCCGTTTCGTCGGGTGATGGCTTTATTTTTGAATGAAGATTTCCTGATGCAAATAACGTCATTTTACACCCACAGGGTGGCTATACATACATCTCGCGCTCGACCGGATACTTAGCCAATCACAGAGCGACCCTCTCGTACCTACTCTCCTCTCCCTGTCCACATCTATCACTCATCGGTGTGTGCGCGCGGCAAAGGTGTGAGAAGAGTAATCCACGTCACTCCAGGGAAACCTAGCGAGGAAAATTGATGATTGGAGAGTGAGGGGGCACATGGGGGAGGGCGGGAGCGCGCCGGCCCGGGACACCCACACCGCCACGGCACCACGGCATGGGGGGCGGGGCGGGGCGGGGCGGGGCAGGGCAGGGCAGGGCGGGCGGGGGCGCGCGCGCGTTTCGTTTGAGGGATAATTGACGTGTCATTCCCACGGGGCGGAAGGATCTGGCAGGGGGTGGGGGCGGTGTTGGGGCGGCGGGGGCGGCGGGGGGCGGCGGGGGCGGCGGGGGCGGCGGGGGCGGCGGGGGCGGCGGGGGCGGCGGTGGGGGCGATTGCGTAGACAGACAACTGTTGCCGGTGTTTGCGCTCATATTTCAGAACGGCGCGGTGGGATATTACACTATAAGTACTTGAGGCGATCCAGCGAATGTCAGACACGAACATTGCTAGATGTGTGATTCCGATTATTTTTTTTTTTAACCGCCTCCCATCAAGTGTCAAATCATCAGGAAAATTCACACGTTTACGTAATCAAGGGCGTAAAAAGAAATTTGCGCACCGCAAAAGTGTGCAATATTCACACACTTTGGATCTATAAGCACACGCCAGCATATGCTTATGACCTGTTAGAGGGTCAGGGGGGAGGGGGTCGTGTGTTGGGGAAGAAGCTCCTACCCTGGAGGCGAGGGGGGAGGAGGGGGCGGCACTAATCAGGAGGGTAAAGCGATGAATTAACAAACACACGGGTCTCTTGTGGCTCCGCGGACCCGCCCGGCCCCCGCCCCCGCCCCCAGTCCGCCCTCCTCCCACCGAGGGGAGCATTGATTGCCATACCCCGGGGGCGGGGGCGGGGGCGGGGTGGTTTGGAGGCCAGCATCAAGTTTGCCGCCCCCGGTCGGGCCGCCCCCCTGCATGACCTGCCCACACGCGAACGTGCTCTACTCCCCTCCCCTTCGCGCAGGGCCGAGCCTCGTTTCGGGCAAAAAAAAATGAGAACAGTTTATTATGACGTGGCGGTGGTGGACAGTAGTAGTATCATTACTCCTGCAATCATTCAAAAAAACACAAGCAATACACAGACGATACACCTGGAACTTTATCGTTTAGAAAGAATATGACAAAGTCATGATAAACAGGGTGGGGGCAGAGAGGGGAAAATAGGGAGTGTGTGCGAGAGAGAGCGAGAGCCGGAGAGAGAGGGGGGAGAGAGAGAGAGGGAAAAAGAGAGAGAGGAGATAGAGACGGGGAAAGAGGAGGAGGGAGAGGGAGTAGGAGAAAAAGGGGGGGGGGGGCTAGAGTAAGGGGCCCAGAGTGGTTGCCGGTGGTTGCCTTATCCCTTATCTGCCAAACTCAGACCCCACCCCACCCCACCCTGCCCCGCCCCGCCCCGCCCCACCCTGCTAGCCACGACCTCACCTGCGTCCCCTCATCACCGGCACTTTGGTGTGTAGAGGAGAGGGGAGCGGCGATAGGCCCATACGCGGCTGGACGTACACACACACACACACAGCGTATACTACACGCCGATCCCCAAATTATTATCGCACACGAAAGCTGCTCAAAAGGGCAGAGAAAGAGAGTGCAGGCAGAGTGAAGGAAGGGGTCTGAAGAGGTTGCAGCATGTTTCGGTATAGCCACCCCATTACGGTCCCATCTCACTCCTCGTCACAGAACAGGCGGGACGCCAGCACGACCCCTCCACGCCCCGCCCCGCCCCGCCACACACAAATAATACACTGTACGACCCCACACTGCGGAACAACATGCTGTCGCTCCGAGCACAGCTCCGCACACAGACGGCACCGTGCACATCACATCCCAGCCGGCCCGCCCGGCCCTACCCCTCGCTCAGGGTGAGATCCCAGAAGCACACACAACGTTTCCTCCAAGCGCGCGGTGAACCCTGTAAAAATGAGTAATAATGGTATAGAGCTTCGAAAAGTATTTTAGTAGATTTACAATTCATTTCGTGATCTACCATTATAATTTAAATTGTAAATTTACTCCAGCCTTTTCTTGCACGTCTATAAATTCCAAGCCAACATGTTTTAGAATTTGGCAGTGTAATTTTACAACATATTTCTCGTAAAAGGTTTCCTGTAAATTTACCACTAGTTTTCATAGTGAGAAAATGAGAAGAAGAAAAAATCGATTTCCCGGGATCCTGGTAGACAAACGGAGATTATTTTTTACTATGATAAAATTATTGTAGTATAGCAAAACTAGTAAAACTGAAAGAGAACTGACAGTTTTTTAAAATGAAGAATAGGGCTCGGCCTACCCCCTCCACGAAAAAATATCCCCAAACTTCTTTATTTTCCCTCACGAGTCGAGCATTGCCATAAAAACCTAAATTTCAATTCAAATCTGCAAAACTTCTATATGAGACAGATTTCAACTACACTTCAAAATCGAATGAACAAGATACAATTGTATAGGCATGCTTAATATTATCAAATTCCATTCGTTAGTTCGTTTTCTGCCCATATGAAACAAAACACGCACGTTTTCCAGCGAATTTAGAAGGCAACTCTGTTGCCCAACAATTAGCTGCCTCCCCAAAATAGACAATGAAAGTCCGCCTGCCACAAGAGTGCACCAGTGCACCACTCTTGCTGTTGGTTCAAGAGGTTGGCTCGACTTGACGCCTGTGTGTGGCGTATATACTTGGGCGAGCGCGGCTCACCCAGACGAACCTAACAGGAGGCAAGTTTTAGACTCGTGGTTGGCATAGCTGTCTCGCACTTTTATTAGAAAAGTGCGCGGTACAGTCCCGCCGCCCGGCCCACGGCTCAAAGTTCTCTGTGACGGCGAACGAGCGTGTGTTCCAGTTGTACAAAACAAAACGTCAGGGATGGGACGCGAAAGCCAAAGAAGGAGCTTGTTCCAGTTGTGCAAAACAAAACGTATATGACGCGCAAAGGCAGAGGAGGGGGGCGGAGGGGGAGTGGCGGTGGAGGGGAGAAGCTCTCACCGAAATTGTAGAAGGGAATCACATGTTCCGCGGTGGCGTGCTGGCGGTGCTGGCGGTGCTGGCGCCGCTACCCTCCAGACCGCTCGGGAGGACGGCAAGACGTCTGCGTTTCTTTCGCCCCGATCCCACTACGCCCGCGATGCGCTGAGCAGACCCCATGCTGGGTACTTTTTATTTTCACCATGCACACATAGAGACGGACACGAAAAGCTTTCAGCTGTAGTTATGAAAACCGAGGGGCCCGGCACTCGCGTAATCTTGAGTACTAAATCACCTGCCTGACAAATACCCAATACCTGACAAATTTGCAAAAAAATAATAATAATAATAATCTGAATTTCTTAGACATGTGCGAATCAGGTTCTTCCTCCTCGAATCAAATCATTTAAAAATTACCCCGGATAGAATCAAATCGGCATTTTTATTTTTTTATTTATTTATTTTTTTTTTGAATCGAATCTGATGTTTTGGCCTGTTCGTCGAATCAAATCCGAATTTTGGCTGAAAGTTTTAACACTGCGAGAAAAAAGATTATAGCTGAATATGGACAGCTAACTCTCGGAGCTATGTAGCTACAGATTAGCTGAGCTTAGCTATATAGATAAGCGTTTTGCAGTGCATTGAAAAGTTTTAGAAGAACAGCTTAAGTTTCTAGGTAAATGGAAAGCTAGACGTTCAATAACTGCAATGCAGCAAAGCTATAAGAGGGAGTGCGAAAAATATACATTGAGCGTAGTTTACATGGCAAACATCAATAGTACTGATGGAGGGTGCATAGCGCCCGACTAAAACGGAGAGATAAAAGGGACGGACAATTCGACCGCGAATCATTTTCGATTCGAAATTTTCGAAATGTTCGGATTTCAAGAAATTTTCAATCGAATCAGTGCTGATTCGATTCAATTCCCAAGCATCTCAAGAATTTCTCATATCTGAGGGTTTTAGCCCCAGGAATTCCACATTGTTCGTGAGTACTCCCTCAAAACTTTGCAATTACGTAATCCTGTGTACGCCCAAACTCGAAGAAATCACTCCAGACGGAAACATCAGAGGAGTCCTGTAGTGACAGAGAGTGTACGCTTAATTTTGTACTTTAGCTCGAACAACGAACGATTCGACGTGTGCGGGACTCGCCCATCACGACCACAATGCCCACGCAAAACTTCACGCGCACGGCGAGTAATTTAACGATCCCGCGAAGCTCATTTCATTGATATTCACTCTGACAGGTGGGTTGAGCGAGAGAGACATGGAAAGACAGACAGACAGAGAGCGAAGGAAGGGTGGGAGAGAGAGAGAGAGAGAGAGAGAGAGGGGGGGGAGAGAGAGAGAGAGAGAGAGAGAGAGAGAGAGAGAGAGAGAGAGAGAGAGAGAGAGAGAGAGAGAGAGCACTTACAGTGCGCGGCGCACCGCGCCACAGAGAGACGGGTGTCCTCACTCTCACCGCGAGCGACGCGGCTGGGAGTGCGCATCTTAGACCCTCCCACCTCTCCCTTCCTCACTCCCTCTCTCTCTTTCTCTCACCCACTCCTCTCCATATTACGGACGACCCCGATGGATAATGGGCCATACATACGAGCGATGCTCCCCACTTCATGGAAGAGCCGCGCCCACCGCGCCACGCCAATCCACCATCCGCCCCACCCCGCCCCGCCCCCTCCCCCAACCCCGCCACGCCACACCCTGCCTCCAGGGCTAAAGTGTTACGACGCCTGGAGGGTAGACAATGGCTCCGCTTGTTCATCTCGGGGCCACGCGCTCTCTCTCTCGCCCCCACTCACACTCATGACGCGCTCTCTCTCTCTCTCTCTCTCTCTCTGCCCCGCCATAGCTCTATCAGGACAGGACCGGAAGGGGCTACACAGGAGGAAGTGCCAGGCGGCGGCGGCAGGGGCGGGGCGGCGGAGGGAGGATGGGTAGAGTAGGGGGCGCCACAAGAATGACGGAGGCAGCAGCGTCGGGGGCGGGGGCGGGGCGGGGGCGGGCGGGGGCGGGGCGGGGCGAGGGCGGGGCAGGGTTTGGGCGGGGGCCACACCCGCTGTCTGCCTGTGAGGCGCGCCCCACGATCGGTACGCTCAAATAAAACAACGCTTCGCGTATGTGAAATGCAGCAGGGCGGCGCACGCTACGCTCCGCCACGCTACGCCTGGCTAGGCCGGCCCTGCCCCCCGCCCCGCCCCTCTCTGGCCGCCGCCCTGGCCTAGGCCATCAGGTATGACGGCAAAATAATTCTCATGTCCCAGACTGCTCCTCAGCCGGCGAACTCGTCTGAGATATGTCGTGATTGTAGGCCGACCGGTCTAGGACGTAAACGGGTAAAACCAAGGCGTGGGATTCTCAGGGTATTTGGAAACCAGGAGATGCCCCGGAAATGATTTTAAGGGCATCGCCTGAGAATCCTAGGGTTAAGCCCTAAGTTTTCCAGGGTGAACCCTGGATTTCCCCAGGGAATCCAATGGAAATCATTTCAAGGGCAACACCTGGTTTCCAACTACTCTGGGAATCTAAGAGCTCGGTTTTACCATGTAATGGCAACCCTGGAAATCCAAGAGTATGACTTTCGCGCAAGGAAAAGAAAATTTAAAAAGTAAGATAAGTCCATGGAGATAAAAGATGAGTTAATTTTGGTTTGGCGTATTGGCTGTTGCAGAATAAACTGATTTCTTAGCTCTAAGGACTAATCCTTTCTTTCCGTATGCACTATGCACACCCTGAGCAGAAGAACCACACGCACTCAGTATACACAAGGTCCCCGCAGGGAATGAAGTTCCTCGAAAGCAATGAATAAAGACGACAGCCAAATAAGAACTGGAAAAGAAGAAAGTGAAGGGCGAAGGAAAGTGGGCCATGCAGAGTGAACTATCCTCGGCAACCAGGCCGAAGAGGATTGGCTCGGCATATTGAGCAGGTAGCGCCCCGAGACGGGGGAGAAGAGGCGGGGGAGGGGGAAAGGGAGAGGGGGAGGAGAGAGGGGGAGGAGGAGAGAGGGGTGGGGGTCATCCTCGCGTGCCCTCTCATCGTAATGTGCCCCGCCTCCCTCCCCCTCACCTCCCAATCTCCCAGATCTTATCGTCGGCCACGAAAACCTATAGATCCATTTTTATTCAAGAACATGACCCCCTCCACTCCCCCTCCCCTACTCCGCTCCGCCCGCACGCTCCCCGCAGCCTGCCGTGCGCTGCAGTAACTACATTGGAAACCTCGAGGCTTAACTGCCGCACACGTTCACAAACGTGAAATTCAATGTTCGGCCCCTCAAGTGTGTGGAACTTCAAGGGAAACTCTCACACGCCAACAAGTGTGCGACATTCAAACACTTTTACTTCGGAACAACGGGTCCTTTCGGGAAGCAGGTAAGCATGTTGAAAAGTGAATGTCAAATTTGAATACACCTTTGTAAAAAGCAATAAAATTCGCAGCGCTTTTAGCCGCACCTCTGCTGTTTCTCCGGTGTAACCGTGGCGTGGCGGTCAGCCCGAGTCAGCCCGCTGCCACTGAGATTGACCCGCCAGCCCAGTCGGCTAGTCGGCCATTCTGGAGGAGCTAGGCCGCGTCAGGAGTCGGGGCAGATAGAGCGGCCTTTGGACCAAATTACCTCGACAAACTCGGCGCGCGGCCCCTGCCGGGCCAGGGCCGCAGGCCGGGCCGGGCCTCTTCGGTCAGGCCAGCAGCAGAAGAAGGTATTGGCCGGACAGGCCAAATGACGTTACGCCCCACCCAGAGACCCAGCAGAGCCCTCCGGCTGGAGAGGGGCGGGGCGGGCCCGGCTACACCGTCCCCGCAGGCGAGTCGCGAGGCGTGGGCGCCAGGACTTCAACTATCTGCAGGGTGATCCCGCACCCTGGTTTGATTGTCGCTCTCTCTTCCTGTCGCACTCATGGGGCATGGTCATAAGGTGCGAGAGAGAGAGAGAGAGAGAGAGAGAGAGAGAGAGAGAGAGAGAGAGAGAGAGAGAGAGAGAGAGCGAGAGAGCGAGAGAGAGAGAGAGAGAGAGAGAGAGAGAGAGAGAGAGAGAGAGAGAGAGAGAGAGAGAGAGAGAGATTTTACGTTTAATGGTATTATTTTGAGAACTCTTCACAAATTTTGCTAGTTTTCGTCCGGCTCACGCTCCTTTATGCGCCCCAACAACACTGTTAAAAATTTTGTTGTAAATTAACAGGAAAAGTACTGTTAAGTTTGTTAGCAGTAAATCCTGTTTCAAAACAGGAAAAACTGTAAATTTACAAGGATGGGAAAAATCTCAGAATCAATTTTTTCGTCGAAATGTATTGATTTCTTTTTGCACTTATATCTCTCTTCTGTAATATTACAAAATTGTTGTATTTCGAACAGTAAGAGCTGTTAACAAAATTAACAGCGTATTTCCTGTAAAGCACCAGCACACACAGTGATACACCCAGAAAACCGTTTAGTCCAGGGAACCAAATTCAAATCCGACGAAATTTTACTTCCCTGTACTAAATTTAGTCAAAAAATTTAGTCAAGCTAATTTGATTTTGATTGATACGACCATATTTAGTTAAAAATGGGGGTATTAAATTTTAGTCGGTTTCAGGAACTAAATTTTGTTTCTTGCGACCCTGTATTGGTTTTATCAACTAAGTGGTTCTCTGGGTGTACTCATTCACTGTTCTTTGAGAGTGCTGCTGAAATAATCCATATGTAGTAAGTTTTTAACTGATGATAGAAGAGCTGTTCAGAAACAGGATTCCCGTAAAACAAATGGTCGTCAGGCAACAACTTTTTCTAACATTGAATCGAACCCGAGCGAAGAGCCCAAACATGGCTCGAGGCCCGGGTGTCCCGGGCAAAACGAAGTCTTACACACACTAACAAAATCTAAGATGAAAATGGATCCAGAGTTTTACTATTATATACCACTGTGACGCATGATATGATGTAAAGAACGAGTCTCATTTCCTATAACAAAATTCATTTTGAGTTCCTACTCTGTCTCTTGTTTTTTGTGTTGTGTCTAGTACAAGAGCGCGTATGGAGTCGACGACGGTGAGTACACCAGAGGGCATTGACCGGCCCGGCCCCTGCCCCGGCCTGGACTAGCGTAATGCGGCCTCAGCCGGGCCCAGCACTGCCCAGCCTGACCCCAGAGGACGACTGTGCGGTTAAACGGCGCGTTTTACAGCGCGGCCACTACACTACTCCTCCAGGCCGGCCACTCCAAGCCACGCCACCTATTCTGTGGCCGCGTGTGGGCAAACACGGAGGAGGGTGAGAGGGGGAGGAGGATGGTGGGAGCGCCTGCAGGCGTCAGTATCGCGCCCCGCCCCGCCCCGCCCCGCCCCACCCTACCCCGCCCCGCAAAGCCCCAACGATTAAGACTCCTTGAGCTCAGCACGGAACACATTGAACTTTGGTTGGCTTGGTTGGGTTTGGTTTGCAGCGCACTGTCAAAAATTACAACGGGAATTTTGACGGGATGGCCCGGAAATTTGTTAGCCGGTTTTTAACCGATTTAAAATTTACGGGGCGACCGTACCAGAAAAATACGGACCTTCCCGTACTTTGAAATCACGGACCGTCCCGTACACCAAAATCCCTTATTTTGTGTTTAAGGACCCCCGGAGACCTTTGACCCTTTGCATTTAAGTAAAGGTACGGAAATGCCCGTAACTTTCCACTTCGGATTTCTCCCGTATTTAAGAAAAACAGGCGCCCGTAAAAAAAAAAAATCACGGTGCGTCCCGTAGCACTTCCGTAGTATGTTACGGGATTTTTAACAGTGCGGTCAAACTTACTTCGTACTTTCAGTTTTTAAATTTTAAGCAAAGCAGCCTAGCGAGTGAGAGGCCGCATGCAGCAGCGGCCAGGTGAGGGATGGGCGCTCTCAGTGCAGGCGGGATCAGTGAGAGAGAGGGGACAGTGCGCACAAAGCAGGTCGTGAGTGGGGCTATAGGGGGGTTAGGCCCGGCTAGGCCCGTGGCCCCACCTGCGCGGGGGCGCAACCCCCCGCACCGTCACATATTTGACCCTAACATCTGACAACTCGCCCCAAAATTCAAAAAGGAGGGTGGGGTCACTTCTGTGTAGCTAGCCGCGTTGCGGAGAATTTTCTGTCTCGCTATCTGTTTCCCTCTCCCGCTCGTAAGTTCTTACGTCCCTTGTACTGTCACGAAGTACACCTTGGCGGACCCGCCCCGGCACAAGCGCGTCATGCACGGGTCGTTTATGGAGGGTAATTTAATTCTATTACGACACATTTAAATTTATGATGTAATGTTTTTCATTCCGGCTCTTTTCCTTTTACTCTCCCTTTCTTGTTTGCCATGTCCAGAGAGAGAGAGAGGGGGGGGGAGAGAGACGGGAGAGAGAGAGAGAGAGAGAGAGAGAGAGAGAGAGAGAGAGAGAGAGAGAGAGAGAGAGAGAGAGAGATGCGTGCCTCAAGGCGGAGAAAAGTATCGGACACTTCTTCAAAACTTTTCGTAGCACAATTTTAAAAGCAAAACACAAAAACTGTTGTTTGCATCGGCGGCGCGGGCGGCGCGGCGTCAGTATCCTGATGCATGGCGTTTTCCGCACGATGCTATTGGGTGCGCCCCATCGCTCAAAGGGACACCATACTAAAACTACTGCATTATTCGAGCCCACTCAAAAATCGTAAAAATACGGTTGTCACAAATTTTGAAAAGAAAAAAGGGAAAAAAAATTCCCTGATTTCCATGTCCATTTGTTGTTTCAAGTTCCCGGACTTTTGAGTACACTCATTTCCTTTCGGATGTAGCCGAAAGTTACTGTGACTTTTTTTTATTTTTTATTTTTTTGCAAGCGTTAGGTATGGACAAACTCACTGTAATTTAGGCCAGTACCCACAACCATCAGGAAATGAGAGTGTGTTACATCTAGAATTGGTTCAATGAAGCGCGAGCGAAGCGAGCGGAAATTTTTACAACAAAGTAGTTAAAGGTAACAATAATTTTCGATAAACTTTTCATTTATGTCACACAAATTGAAGTCAAATCTGCAAATTTTCCCCTGAATTTTTTTTCTCATTTTCCCTGAGGTTTCTCTGATTTTCCTGATCCTTTTCAAACTTTCCCAAGCTTTGTAGGTTTTCCAGAGTAGTGCACCCAGAAAATCGATTTCTTTATATAAGAATATTGTTCTCGGTTTATCAATAATGTTTTTTTTCTTTTTGGTAAGACCATTGTGCTTGTTTTGAGAACATTTCTTTTTGTTACGAGTAAAATGTTGTATGCCAACATGCGAAAAAAAACGACAACATTGAGAATCATGAACTCAGTTTTCTGGGTGTGGCAGCCCTGAAAAAGAGGCCCGAAAAGGTTCGACACCTGACACGACGCAAAGCCAGAGTCATACTCTTTCGACCGTGTTTGAGGGGCACCAAAAAAAAAGGTCCGCCGGCCCCGTTGCCTCCTCGGCCGCCCCAACAAGACCCCCCTCCCCGCCCTCTTACGACGGGGCGCATCGCTGACAAGCACATTAAAAACAACGCGATGACTCGACGTGATTAATCGTCAGTCTCTCCGCCGTTCAAAGGCGAACGAGGGAAGGCTGAGGGGAGTGAAAGGGAGGGGGGGGGGGAGAGTGAACGAGAGGTTGGGGGGGGGGAGGGGCTTGGGAGTTATGCCCCCATGACGACTAGTTTGGACAGTGACCAAAACCCCGCGGGGGGCGCGGCCGTGCCGGCGCGCCTGGGTTATATTGGGGGAGCGAGAGAGGCCCGGCCGGCCCCGGCCCCCCTACACGATTTATAGCCAAAGTTTTAGTGGATTTCTTTTTCCGTCTTGAGCACGACGACGAGCGGCAGACCGAACGCCGCCGCGGAGGACTGCGGGGGAGCCGAGCGGTCCTGTCAAATACATGTCAATATTTTCATTTGAAGCGAATAACACACCAGCAACACCGAGAAGAGCTAGCAGCAGCGCCGGCAGGAAGAGGAGAAGGAGGGGCAGGAGGAAGAAGAAGAAGAAAGGAAGGAGGAGGATGAAGTGCAGGAGGGAGGAGGGGGGGAGGAGGGGTGAATCCCCGGGGACAAGTGCGGCGCTGCCAGCGTCCACGTCAAGGTTGTTGCGGCGAGCCGGCGGCCCGGTAATTTGATCGTCCGCGCGCGTCGAGTGAAGGGGGTTAAAGGGTGTCAGCCGTGCGCTGAGGGCAGTGGCTAGGGCGGCCGGTAGAGAGAGAGAGAGAGAGAGAGAGAGAGAGAGAGAGAGAGAGAGAGAGAGGGAGGGAGGGAGGGAGGGAGAGGGAGAGGGAGAGGGAGAGGGAGAGGGAGAGAGAGAGAGAGAGAGAGAGAGAGAGAGAGAGCAGAGAGAGAGAGAGAGAGTAGAGGGAGATAGTTTGGAAAAGCTCTGGCACTCGGACGCGCCCGCCCGCCCCGGTAGGCAACACTCGGCCAGTGAAATGCCCGGCTGGCCGGCGGGTCTGCCTACCCTGCCGATGGCAGGCGGCCTGACTGGGCTCACCGCGTCAATGCAGCCCAGCCGAGCCGAGCCGAACCGAATAACGACGACACTCTCGCGAGCGAGTGAAGGGGGTCGATGCCATTCGTCTTTCTCGCACACACACACGGCGCCGAGCCGATCACACCTGCCCGGCATTCAGGAGTGACGGAGAGAGAAGAGAGAGAGAGAGAGAGAGAGAGAGAGAGAGAGAGAGAGAGAGAGAGAGAGAGAGAGAGAGAGAGAGAGAGAGAAGGGAGTGAGTTGGGGAGGGGACGCGTGGCGAAACACCACACCGCGGCTTTGCACTATGCCCCATGCATGGCCGAGCAGCCTCGGCGCTTGTCTGAATGAGAATGACCGTCACGGTAGCGGACGAGAGAGAGGGAGAGAGAGAGAGAGGGGTGGAAGGGGAGAGGGGTGGAAGGGGAGAGGGGGGAGAGGGTGAAGGAGGGGGGGAGAGGGTGAAGGAGGGAGTGTCAGAGACTCGCCGGAGGCGGAAAGTGAAAGCAGCTCAGGTGCGACGCCCTGCATAGGAAAAAAAAAGAAAGAGAGAAAAAAAGAGAATGTGTAAAGCGTGGGGGAGGGAGGTGGGAATGAGAACTATATACTAAAACCGAGATGAGAGATGAGACGGGGGTTTGGGGGGGGGGGGGAGGAGAGGACCAGGACGCGGGCGGTGACGTTTCGTCTCTTCTCTTTTTTTCTCTTTCTCCCTACCCCTCCTGTCGTCTTTCTTTTACCCTTTTCTATCTTTTTTTCTTCTTTCTCTCTTTATTTCAAGCCGTCGCCGTCACAGCAGCGGCGGCAAGCACCTCGGCCAAGAGTAAAGGGGGTTATGTTTCTGAGCGTCGCGGTGGCTACCCCCTGCGGACAGGCAGACCGAGCAGCCAGCCAGCCAGCCAGCGGAGAGGCCGGGACAGGCACACGGGCAGCCAACAGCCAGCTCCGCACAGGACCAGGCACAGCTTCCGACAGGCGCATCAACATCACCGGCAGCGGGCAGGGCGGGGCGGGGCGGGGCAGGGTGTGGCAGGGCTCGGGGCAGAGCGGGGCGGGGTGAGGCGGGGCGGGGTGGGGCGGGGTGGGGCGGGGCGGGGCGGGGCCATGGCAGTAACCCTCTGGCTCTCTGGCCCGCCCCGCCCGTTTCCCTGCGGCACCACCGCATCAGCCGCACAGCAGCGCAAGCAGCGCACGGTACGGTTAGTTGCTGTACACAGTGACCAGCCCCCCCCCCCACCCCCCCCCCACCCCTCCCCCCCCCCAACCGCCGCCGCCGCCACGGCCCATAACGCCTAATTTGCATAGTTTTGTGTGACGAATATACGGCGTTTATTACATCACACTGTGTTGCTGCGGGGTGCGCGGTGGGGGTGGTGGAGAGCTAGGTGTACAGGATAGCACCGCACCTGCACCACGCCCCGCCCCGCCCCGCCCCGCCCCGCCCCGCCCGGGCTGGATTGCACACAGAAGCAGTAGTAGCGGCGGCAGAGTTTAACGTCCATTAAATTTCCTTTGGCACACAAGCTGCTGCTGCTGCTGCTGCTGCTGGTGGTGGTGGTGCTGCTGCTGCTGCTGCTGCTGCTGCTGCTGCTGCCGCTGCTGCTGCTGCTGCTGCTGCCGCCGCCGCCGCCGCCGCCGCCGCCTCCGCTGCTGGTGCTTTGGCTCGCGGAGTGGGCGCGGCGCGGCGGCGAGAGAGAATTTATGCGCCATGCGCTACAAATGGGCGAAACGGCTGAGCCGGCACGAGAGGCAGGGGCAGAGGGGAGGGGGGAGGGGGGGACCACCCGTAAACCATGAGCCGATGGGGTCAGCCAGCGTAGCGGGGCGTGGCGTGGCGCGGCGCAGCGTAGGCACCACTGTTAGCTGCGTCGTTTTATTTTTAGGGGCTGCCGCCGCCGTAGTGGTTCCGGTCCGTTCGGTTCCGGTACCCGAGTCACACAGCCCGGTCAGCAGCAGCAGCAGCGGCACTATAGCGCCCCCTCCCCCCGCCCCCCCCCCGTCAACGACCAAATGCACTCTGAATGAAAAAGCTTACGGCCAATGTCACTGTCGGCTCAAAGTGAACCCTGCAGCAGCAATATACCTGCTTACGATGAATGTTCGCCGAAAGTGCAATCATATATCAGTGACGGCGTGCCAAAGGTGCATCAGCGAAGCGGACGATGAACGTATGTAAAAAAAAACTGCAATCGTTAGAAGATTCGCAATATATTTTAGTAATTGATTACTTTCTATAATGCGTTGTAAATTAACGACTGAGAGTTCATCTCGTTCCTCATACAAGGTGTCGAGCGGCGTCCGGATTTAAAATTCCCGTCTTTTTCACGGTTTTCCCGGACAGAAATCAACGAAATTCCCGGATATTTTTAACCTTTTTAGCCTCAAATTTTCCATTTTTAGGGGGTTAAAAATTATTTATTTGACTGCAGTGTGTATGTTTGCCGTAAATGCCAGAATTCCCGGATTAAATGCAAAACTCCCGGACTTTTCCCGGACTTTTTCCGGTCGGATTAAATTCCCGGCTAATTCCCGGTTTTCCCGGTCGCTCGACACCCTATCATATTAATATGCGACATTAACACCTGGTGCTTGTGCTGTTTAAATTTTTAACTGTAATTTACGACACTCCTGCGTAGAATTTCCGCGCGTAAAACTCGTCACTTTTTCACACCGCACACTACGGACCTGTATAGTACCATGAACACGAACCCTCCGATGACGACAGTACAGACGCCCCGTAAAATCGACGGCTGCTCATTCAGATAAATTTCATCAGGCGATACCGCCCCCCGGATGACCCAATAAGGTATCGACGTCGGGATGGCACATGAGTCATACCATACGACGTATAAATCTGGGATCTCTTCTGCCCGCGAGCGACGTGGGGGGGGGGGGGGGAGGAGGGAGGGGGCTCACCCACGCACGCATGTCAACCACCACCCCCTTCCGCCAGAGGACGACACGACGACGCAACTTCGCGCAGAGCAGGGCATCTCCAACGCCACAACGCAACTTTCCACACACACACACACACACACACACACACACACACACACACACACTAAAAAATAAAATAATTTTAGGAAACGGAAGTTGGTGCGAAAAAAAGAAGAAAAAAGCATAGCTATGGGGAAAAAAAAGGTAGAGCGCTGGTCGAGCGAGAGAGCTACGGCTGGCATCGTCAGCCTGGTCCGAGCTCAAACAAGCTCACCAGGCTCCCCGCCCCGCCCCGCCCCGCCCCGCCCCGCCCCACCCCGCCACAACCCAGCCTCCCGCGTTCCGTCTTTCATTTCCCTGCGGCCCGTGCAGAGCGCCACGCCACGCCACGGGAGAGGTAATAAAGCCTACGGAATGAGATGAGGAGTTGTAGTGGGGCTGGGTGGGGGCGAGGCGGGGCGGGGCGGGGCGGGGTAGAGCGGGGTGCTTCGCGATGCTTCGCGATGCGCCCTATCACCCACAGTTTGCGAAACTTGGTTCTTAATCTTTTTCTTTATTTTTTTTTTTAAATACAAAACGAACCTATGGAGTTGCAATGAAACCAGGCCGCGGCCGAGCCGCGGTGACCCTAGGGGGAAGGACCTACACGGTTACCCACCGCGGCCCAAGACAAAGAGGATATTGTGACGCGCGGGGGCGCGCGCGGGGTGTTGTGTGCGAGTGAAAGGAAAGATTAAGAGGAAGGGCCGGGTAAGAGGGAGCGAGAGAGAGAGAGAGAGAGCGAGAGAGAGAGAGAGAGAGAGAGAAGGAGAAATGGTGTGAAACAGAGAGAAATGGGGACAGATACGGCCCGCGGGGAGGCGCTCACACACACACACACACACACACACACACACACACACACACACACGCGCGCGCGCTCGCGGAGGGCGAAGCAGTACGTCACCCCGTGCACAATGGGGGACGCTTTCGGCTGCTTTCGGCTGCTTTGTACACCGGCATAGACCTTTCAAGCACGCGATTGTTCTGCCTCCGGGACGACCCGAGCCCTCCCCCCGCCTCCTACCCCTTCCTCACGCCCCACTACCCCTTGGTCCCGATTTCCCATACCCCTACCCCTAACCACACACCCAACCCCCCCAGCGCTGTCGTCGCTTAGATGTGTGTAGGAGGAGCTGTGAATGTGTGAGTAAATTTACAACGTGGCCCGACAGATCCATCCCCACCCCCACCTCCGACCCCCCTAAGCCTACCCCTTCCGCCTACAACAATCTCCACGCCTCACGAAGAAGAGAAAAAAAAGACGGCGATCTTATCTGTTTGGCTTTTAAAATTTTAAACTTAAATTTTGAAAAAGATTAAAAAAAAAAAAGATGTTATCATTGATCTGCGAAGCTGAAGAGGATTGCTTTGGTGAATGACATATCGTTGTCTATTTCAAAATTACCTACATAACGGATATTCATTTTAGAAAATTCTCTCGCGATGGGGTGTGAAAATAATTAACTGGCCTGCAAGAGAGCTACGTTTATTTCTTTGTGGTCCGAGAGCAACCAATCCCCACGCACACCAGAGCACACCACAGCGCCCCCCCTCTCCGGCCCGAATACCTCTCTCCTACCTCTGTCACAGCCAATAAACACACACTCCCGTTAAATCCCTCCCGTACACAGAAGCGGGATTTTGTTTCCGTTCGTATCGCTCGAGCACGTAGACCAGCCTGGCCACTCTGCCATGCAGGTCTGCAGGCCCTCCAGCAGGGTACACGGCACACTCCGCCTTTCACAAGTTTCGTTCCCCATTTTTAGAGAGTCCATGTAGGACTGGCTTTCCCCGTAGGTTGGTATAGCAAACACAGCTAATAAGCAGGCTAGCCAGACAGCCAGCCAGCCCAGCCAGCCCACTGTAAAAAAGGCCTTCAGGGTGATGGAAGAAATTTCCATGGCAAATGTCGTCAAGTTGCGACTACAAGTTGTACAGTTACGAGTATTTTTGACGTTTATGTGTCAACTTGGATTTATTAAACAAGCAAGAATTTGCTCTCGTAAATTTACGACTGCGGTCATAAATTTACGACTCTGAGTCGTAATCGATGTTTCTGAAAGAAAGAAAAAAAGTCGTAAATAACTTACGATTTTTTTTTTTCACAGTGCCAGCCGTAAAGTTGAAGCTGAAAAAGCAGTTGCTTACGTCTCCGCGACTCGCGTAGTACGCCAAAGTCATTCGTCGAAAGTGCAACGTCTCTCACGTAAGCGTTATCGTTTTTCTTTTCCAAACGCATCCTTTTTCCCGAAAATATTTTATATCAGACTGTAATATTGGGTTTCATTTCTGTTTCCTTTCTTTCTTGTTGCGGTTGTATCCCTTTCGCTTGTCGATGTGTTCTTCCGCGACCGACCAGGACATGAATGAGGGATTCAAGTACGGCAGCCAGCAAAGTCCGACAGACAGGCAGCCAGACACACTCTGCGGCCTGCGTTCCGGTCGGCTCGCCAAAGGAAAGACATGATGTGTGGGTCATTGAATGAAAGCAAAACACTGCCTCAGCCCCCCAAAAAGTATACATTTATATAAAAGCATGAAAGGCAACGCCACATTCCATACGCTACAGAAAAATCCCTCGAACTTCTTTTGATTATCATTGTTTTTATTTTTTTTTTTGGTTTAAGAAAAATATTTGAAACAGAGCAATGGCTCTCAAAATATACTTAAACAATTTAAAAAAAAGGAAAGTAAGAGAAAACAAGAAGCCTGAAGCAAGAGGGAGGGAAAACTAGAGATAGAGGCGTCATGTCAGTCGATATCACTTTGTCGACAGGGCAGGGGCAGGGTCTGCTCGCCTGCGCTGCTGCCTCCTTACATACACACACAGAATTTTTATCCGCAAGGAGAGAGGCGGAATGCGAGGGAGAGGGGCAAAAGGAAAGGAGGGGAGTAAGGGTCAGGGCGCTGCTCTGCAGCAAAACCCCTTCGCCCCTCTGGGCAGAGAGGGGGGGAGAGAGAGAGAGAGAGAGAGAGAGAGAGAGAGAGAGAGAGAGAGAGAGAGAGAGAGAGAGAGAGAGAGAGAGAGAGAGGTGGGGAGGGGGTGGCAACTGCAGAGAGGAAGAGTGAGAGAGGGAGAGAGATGGGCTAGGGGAGCGTAGCCAGTCGAGGCTGCAGACAGCTATCCCCAGGATTTCATCAGTGTTGACCCAGCTGGCTCCGGAGCGCCGGAGCGTGCCGGGGGGAGGTACTAGTGGGCCTTCCGCGGCCCGGCGCGCCACACGCCCCGCGTGCGCACGAGTGGACCCGCCCCGCCCCTCCCCGCCCCGCGCCGCGCCGCGTTGCGCCCAGCACACCAGGCGATAAGGCGTTCCAGATGACTCGCTGGCCCCTCTTCGTCTCGGAGGGGTAGCGTCGCGCGTGGCGAGGTAGCCTGGAGCAAAGAAGGGGATGAAGAGAGCGCGAGAGGGGGGAGAGAGAGAGAGAGAGAGAGAGAGAGAGAGAGAGAGAGAGAGAGAGAGAGGGGGGGAGAAGAAGGAGAAGGGCTCCCGCGACCCGGACCCGCCACGCTTAACCCTGCGGCCTTTCACTTTGGATTCAACTAGGCAGGGCTAGAGAGCGCGCCCGCGCCCGCGTGTGTGTGTGTGCGTGTGTGTGTGTGCGAGAGTGCGTGAGTGCCTGAGAGGAATGAAGTGATGTGAGGATGGGGACGCCACACGCGCGCAGAGCGCAGAGCACACTGCCGGGGAAATGTGTCGCCATGTGACACCTGCCCGCCCACCCCAGGACCGGAAAGGGTCCGCCCCCCCCCCCCCCATCTACATTTGGCTCCACATCCCCTATACCTTATTTACTTTTCTCGTATTTAGCATGAGACCAAGCTGCTGCCTCTGCAGCTGTCAACTTTGCCCCCATCGCCCAACCACTTCCGCTACGTCTTTTAAAACAAATGTTTTCTCAATTTGCCGCGGGGGAAATAATGATGAGTAGAAGAAAAATGAAGAGAAGGAAAACAATAGGCTAGCACGGGAAAGTCAGAGGGAGAAAGCGAGAGGGAGGGAGGGGGAGGGGGAGTCCATATCGCTACGCACACGGGCACTGCCTGGCGTGCGTATGTCCAGGAATGTACGGGCAGAGCAGGGCGGGCGGGGCGGGGCGGGGCGGGGCGGGGCGGGGCGGGGCGGGGTGGGGCGGGGTTGCCTTAATTTCATTATCATGATCAGCATCATTGCGGCTGCCAGGGAAGAGAAGGGTAGGGAAGGGCATTCCGGTCAAAAGAGGGGGCGGGGAAGGGACTTACGTGGCGTGGCGCGCCGCGAGCTCTCTCTCTCTCTCTCTCTCTCTCTCTCTCTCTCTCTCTCTCTCTCTCTCTCTCTCTCTCTCTCTCTCTCACTCTCTTTCTCTCACTCACTCACTTACACACACACGCATGTCCACACGCGTAAGCACACACACACACGTAAAACACACACATACACTCTGGCGTTGACGTGCCGCGTGCTATCATGGCGTCGCGTGTTCCACGGTAGTGTGGGTAGTCCAGGGGGTGGGGCGGGGGGTGGGGTGGGGGGTGGGGTGGGGGGTGGGTGGGGCCGGGTGCTGGGCCGGGCGGGGGCGAAACGAGTAGTCGACTGCGTCCCTTTCTCTGCCATTGTAAGCACGAAGAAACACGGTCGCAGACACCTTGTTTCGATCCCTGACCGCCAAAAATGGGGCAGCAATCGCAAAGTCGAACATAGGCCGCGGCGAGTGGCGGTATGGTCCAATGCGGGGCGTCCACTCATCATTTTCACCGTGTGAGGAGGAATATTCAATGTTACTGATAACGTCGGTAATTTTGAGACAAATAATTGGGTGGATTGACAGAGTAAATCGAGAAAGATGTGTAATACTAATGATAAAATACCAGTTCACACGGGTCAAATTTAAGGTATTAACATTTTGCGTAAGGAGGGATATCGACGTTCACGACCTTAATTAAAATTTTGGGGTGGTCAGATAGGCCAGATTGCACGCAGAGAAAAAAATAGCTGCGTAGCTAAATATTAGCTATATATGGATAGCTATTTTTTTTTAGCTATGCAGCTAAAATTTAGCTGTACTACTATTTTTTTCGTTGCACAGCAAAACGTTTAGCTATATAGCTAATCTTTAGCTACATAGCTCCGAAAGTTAGCTGTCCATATACAGCTAATCTTTTTTCTCCGTGTGTATACCCCTGCCGTCCCCGCCCTTTCTAGCGCACGCGTAAATAGTATGAACGATCCCTCGGCGGAAGCGTGGCTACGAATAAGGTGTGGGAGGGAGAGGATGATGTGTAAGTCAGTTAAGGAAACCAGACGTGGATGTGGTGTAGGCAATCAGGCGGGCGACAGCCTAGCCCGAAATCTTTTGTCTCTCTTCCTCTCACCCTCACCTGTAACTAACCAGAGGGAGAGAGACAGAAGATGTCGGCAATGTCTCATTTATTTTAGGAAAATGGGAAAAAATTTCTTACATTTTCAGGTTTTGTAAGAAAATGAGGGAATTTTCCTCAGTTTTTGAGCAGTCTCCCTCAAAATCTGAGGAGCTATCCTCAAAATAAAGGATTTCCTAAAAATTTTCCTTTTTTTTCTTCAAAATATCAAAGGCATTGTTTTTCAGTATACATTGTAAAAAAAATCACTGTCGCCCATACGGAAGTATACAGTCAAGTGCCCTAATTTCGGACGAATTTAGCGGTTTTTCCTTTCTTACGTGTAGGCATGATGGAATTTGAAAAATCTGTTGCGATTGGAAAAACTGTGGCTCCGGACACGTCGGATGACACCCATACCGAATTTCTATCTAAATGTGTGTAGCTACAGCAGCCTTCGAGAGAGTGTCCGAAATTAGGGACGAAAGTGCCCTAACTTCGGACACGTGCTCTAAATGGCTAGTTTCGCTGTAGAATGAAATTTTATGAAAACGTTTTTAGTTGCAATTTTAATTTTAAATAATTTTGTTTTCATGGTCTGCAACGATATCTGTACTACTTTAGGCTCTATAGCCGTCTATAGCCCTACAAAGGAAGCAACTTCAGCACACTATTTCGCCTAAACTAGCAGAGATATCGTTGGAAACTATATAACAAATCTTGTTTAAAATTAAATTTGCAACAAAAAACATTTCCATAAAATTTCTGCAGGACACACTTTAAAAATCTCCATGTATTTGGCCCATAAGAAAAAGTGTCCGAAATTGTAGCACTTTCATAAATCGTCCCGTACCGAAAAACGGTTTGACTTACAAAATAAATTTTTACGTAGTTCTGTAGCCAAAATACCATACATTCATTCGTTAAAGGACCACCCATGGGGCAGCTCATACCTACATGAGCCCCGGTTTTTGGGGGAGCTTATTTCACACTAACTGGCAATGTACTTTTTCGTACATGTGAAATGTACGCATATAAACGTGCGGATTTATGTAAAAAATCGTTCAGAATTATGTAAAATATTGTGCATAGATCTGCAGAATTTATTACATGTCGAAAAAATGCACAATAAAAAACAGATTCATGTACAATATTCTACATAATTCTGCACGATTTTTTACATAAATCCGCACGTTTATATGCGTACATTTCACATGTACGAAAAAGTACATTGCCAGTTAGCGTGTTAACAACAGCAATTTTGTTCTATATGCTTTTTTTAACTTTAAATTCCTGTGTGCTGTAAAACTTTAAAGGTACTTCAACCGACTTGACGATATATGGTACTCTATACTGCAAACTTTACGATGCCGTTTCCGGATTTTGAATACCTCAAAAGGTGACAGAGATAGGTTGAAATAAGCACTTTTCTGCAAATTGTCCGAAATTAGGGCACAAGTCCGAAATTAGGGCATTTGACTGTACCGTTTATTTAGATTGCGGTGTCTCCGTACATTCGGTTCCCTACCCTCTTTCCATAAGAGCCCGTGTAAAAAATAAAAAAAAAATTGGGTACGGTGCCAAGGTACGGAAAAGTTACCACTAATTTATTTCCGGCGATGTCCGTTTTGGGTGCGGACTGTGTAACTGCGTTCCGTACCCATTTCCCTATGCAAGCCCCATGTAAAAATGGTAGGTACGGTGGCCAGGTACGGTAAATTTCCGTACTCCCTTTCCGTAAAGTGGGGTACGGAATGGAACACCGTGACAACGCTGGTAAAACTGCTAGGGCGTAACCTTACGCCTTTTCTCAAGCGTACTGTGATTACGCTTGATCACCTTCTCCAATCAGTCACATAATTTTTCGACAAAAATCTGATTTAAGCATCTTAAAATTGCGAAACTAACGAATTGGTGCCAAAAATTTATGCCTTTCTGTAAAGTTGGGTCAACTTTTTCTTCCGATCACAATACAACCCTCCAATCAGTGTACACCCATTTACAGAGCGAGGTACCTGCTGCGGCCCTCCTGCTGGCCGGCCTGCCGCTGGCTGCTGCTGGTCAGCCTGGAGTGGCGTCGAGTGGTGCTGCGCGGAGGCAGCAGATCCAGATCAAACAGCCGCGGGGGCCGCGGGGGCCGCGGGGGCGTGGGCGAGAGAAGATAGGGAGAGAGAGGGGGCACGGGGAGCGAGACTGAGTGAGAGAGACGAGGAGAGTGGGCGGAAGGGTGGAGGGGGGCAAAAATCAATTAGCTACTGCCAAAGTTTCGATTGGTTGCTCGCGGTGCCAATCATGCCGGCTTGCCCACCCGACCCTGCGGGCGAGAGCCGACCAGGGCCGGGCCGCGGGAGCGACTCTGTGCCGTCCGGCTACAGCGCCGGCAGACTCCAGCAGAAAAAAAATTTTCCGGGGGATAACGTTCGAGATATCACGTAAGTTTCTCTGGATCCGCGCACTTACGTCCTGCACTAACCACACAGCACGCATCCCACTCCCCCGACAAGCCCGCGCACCTGCTTCTCAAAGTACCGGTGACGACGCTGTGACGCCCTGCTCTGGTAATCGAAGTGTGCAAATGTCGCACACTTGTAGGTGTGCGGGGATTCTTTCGTACACTTGGCCACGCAAACGTGTGAATATCCTAGGAAAATTCACACGTTTAAGCGGCCAAGTGTACACTCTAAATGACCATGGACTTTTATTGTTACCAGCCCCTGGACTTTTTTGAGCATGTCTAAGCATATTGTGTGTAGTCAGTTAAATTTTAGAAAATTTTGTTGATAGCTAGTAACAAAACTTTCAAAAATTTAACTAACTACACACAATATTGAATCCGGCTTAGACATGCTCAAAAAAGTTCAGGGGCTGGTAACAATAAAAGTCAATGGTCATTTAGAGTGTATACGAATGAATCCTCGCACACTTACAAGTGTGCGACATTCACACACTTGGGTTTCCAGTGTGCGGCCGCCCCCGGCCCGGCCCTACCTCGCCATGTTCTGCCCCGCGGAATGCTTTTGATATACGATTAAGGGTGCAGCGCGCCTCGACACCTATGCTCGACACTCTGAGCGGATGGTTTTACAGCCCCTCTGGTCTGCAGGCGGTGCCGTGCAGTAAAGAGAGCCCCGCCCCGCCCCGGTGTCCCTGCGGGGGCTCCTCGAGTGTCAAGGGGCCGGCGCGCCGCACCATGGCCGCACGACCCGCGGGAGAGAGATACGGTGCACATTCCAAAGCAAAACTGACAACAATATGGAGGAAACGGCACACAACATAATGGGGAAAGATTTTTATTTAGGCACGAAGTAGTAGCCTTTTAGTTTCGTCGGAGGATCCGATTCTTTTAAAATCACAGTAGTAGTAGTTTTTTTTTTTTTTTTTTTTTTTTAAAGGGGAAAAAAACTAGGCCACGTAAATGAAATAATTGAGGAAAACCTAAGGCAATTCTAAACACAAAATGTACTGAACTTCGGTACATCGAAATTCGAGACAGTCTCCCCCGGTTTCCCCCCCTGCTCCGCGGTCTGCGTGCGACGGGTGCTGGAAAATCACGGTCCGAGCGTAGCAGCAGTAGCAGGTGTGAACCGCGTGAGAAGTAGTGGGGTCCGGAGGTCCGGAGCGCAGGCCTGGGGGGAGCGGGCAGCGAAGGGAGGAGGGAGAGGAGCGAGACACTGTTAAAAATACCGTATAGGGAATTACGGTATGCCTACGGTCCGTACCGCAGTTTTTGTGTACGGTCAGACCGTAACGTATCCTTACGGTACGGACTGTACTTCATTGTGGATGGAATGTGCTCCATTGAACTTCCCCAACATATTTGCAGGCTACGGTGTGTACCGTAAGATTCAGGCCGTAGTCAAAAATTACGGTCCGGGACCAGGTAACAAATTTACGGTGCGTACCGTAGGCATTTACCGTGGTATTTTCCAACAGTGGAGGAACCGACTGGAAAGAGGAGTGAGAGAGAGAGAGGGAACGAGGGATCCTCTGCGACAAACTTTCTAATAGCTGACCCTTCGCCCGCCCGCCCACGCCCCACCCGCTCTCCACCTGCCTATAGCCCCGCCCCGCCCCGCCCGGCGACCCACCCCGCAGCCGGCCCGCGGTCCGCCCCTGCTCACCTCGCGAGCGTATACACACCACCGAACACGATCCCACCCCACCCCGCCCCGCTCGATCCTCCCCCAGGCCCTGTGCCATGTGACCATGCCTATCAATCCACACTTATCCTCTGTGTATTGCCCCAGGGAGGAGTGGCGGGTTAGGGCGGGGAGGCTAATGAAAGGCCACCGCCAGTCTTCAGGGCCGTGGCCGTGCCCCTCCAGTCCCTACCTCTACCCCTGCCTAACCACCGACCACTTCATCGTCCACACGCGCGCACTCCAGCCCAAAATAGCGCCGGGCCGGGCCGGGTAGGGCAGGGGACCTACATGACCTATATCTTAACCTTTCCTCTCGACCTGCCCGACCCGACTTTCCTCGACACTCCACACTCCGGTTATTTTTATTCTTGCTTTCTTTCTTTTTGCTTAAGAAATAATTGTTAAGATACCAACATCTCTAAATCATAAGAAAAACGAGGGGAAAAAAACTCAAGGGGGGAAAAAAAGGAGAGAGCGGTATTGAGAAAGGGGGTGCAGCACCTAGTGTTCCTACGGCAGGCAGTGGCGGGGCGGGGCATTAGCTTCCGCTCTAATGAACGGATGGCTAATTAAAACGGGGACATGTCGCAAAGAAGGGCGCGGCAGGGCAGGGGCGGGCAGGGGCGCAGCCGGTCACCGCCTCCAAACCCTATCACCATCACGGGGTCCGAACGGTAGTGAGAGAGAAGAGGACAGGTGTAGGGCGAAGAGAGACAGAGACAGTGAGAAAGCCCTCCCGCCCCGCAGCGGGGAGTGCCCGCTGGTCCCCGCGCACCTCACCTCTTTCGCCACACCACGTCCAACCGGACTCCCTCGGGACCCTGCTCCTCCAGGCCAGGAACGGGACAGAGTCAGCAGCCGCCAGCCGCCTCAGGCCTCAGGCCCGCTGGGGCAGAGCAGAGCGGAGCACAACGCCAGGAGCGATGCCTCCATAGCCCCACAGTTTTTTATCTTGCTCTCCACGCAAAAAACATATTATACGCGCCTGAGCCAAAAAAAAAATGCAGGTGTACTGTTTTTTTAGCTGTGTAGGCGGGGTTAATTTTTAACCTACGGTGCTGATTTTCTGGCAGATCTGCTATTTATTTTCCTATTGTTTTAAGTTTTTAGCCGCAGTGCTAATTTTTTCACATCTTATTTCAGCTGAGCATTTTTTCTTTTTATTTTTTATTTTTTGCGGCGGGGCGCCGGCACCGCGAAACAGCCGACTTCTTCAGAAGAGCGCTTTCCTCTCCCTGTCTCTCTCGCACTAATGAGCTGCGCCGTGTAGGTGCGAGAGGGACAGATCTAGGAGAGCGCTCTTATCGAAATAAGTCGGCGGGGACGGCAGCAGCAGAGACGTCGGAACAACGGGGATTTCAAACCTACCCGCCCGATGAGCCGCGAGGCGGGCCGGGCCGGGCCGGGGGCGTGCCAGCCGCGGTGCCGGCGAGCAGCGCGGCCAGCGCGACACTTACCGGTGAGCAGGCTGCGGGTCGCTATCTCCGCCGGGCGATATCCATTGCAGCGCGTCCAATAGAGGTGTCCTGCCCCGCCCCGCCCTACCCCGCCACCGACACGATCAGACACTTGACACGCACTTTGACAGTCCTCGCCTCGCCTGGCCGCGGGGCCGCCGTACCGCCGGGCAGACGGTACACTGCTCGGCTCGGCTCGGGAGCACTGCACTGCACTGCACGGTCCTGGAGCGGGCCGGGGCCGGGGCCGGGGCGGTCCGGTCCGCGGGGTGGCGCCACTGGCTGCAGCGCTGGGGCGGGCTAGGGACCAGGGGGCCGGGGCCGGGGCCGGACCGAACCGCGAGGGGCAGGGGCAGGGCTGGGGCTGCCGCCTGGCTGCCGCTCGGCTCGGGTCCGCACAGCTCCGCACCGGGCAGGGGTTCTGCCGCTACTGGAGAGGAGGGGCTGGAGGGAGCGCCTCCCCCGCCCCCGGGGGCGGCGCGCGCGCGGCGGGCCCGGGGGTGGGGCAGGGGGACGCATGCGCCGAGGGGGGAGGGAGAGAGAGAGAGGGAGGCGGCGAACCGGCCACCTTCCCTGCTACCCTCGTTTCTTCGACCATCTCTCTCTCCCCCTCAGAGCCAGAGCGCCGCCGCGGCCGCCGCCCCCGGCCCGCCCCCGGCCCGCCCCCGGCCCGCCTCCGGCCTACACGCCCCCATCAACACCCCTCTCGCAGCCGGGCTGCTCCAGCCGCCCTCATCCACCCTCCAGGCCGGCTTTCTCTCTCTCTCTCTCTCTCTCTCTCTCTCTCTCTCTCTCTCTCTCTCTCTCTCTCTCTCTCTCTCTCGCTCGCACACACACACACACATCCTCCCCCACAATCCGACTGTCCCACTCTGACCTGCCCTCTGTCAATCAGGGGGCACGTAAATGGCCCAGCCAGTGCGGCGCCAGAGTCATGGAAATTACGGGTCAAATTGCGAATGCGATAGAGGAGGGGGAACAAGTGTTTAAAAAATAAAGGCGCGCACATGTCGAAGATACCCACAGCGGGGAGACGGACTTAAATGCTGCTGTAGCCCCTTCCCCTCCCCCAACTCCGACCCATGTGAGATACTCACTTCTCTTATTCAGTAACAGCTCAATAAGCTCGGATCAGAGGTTGGGCCGCCCGTGCCCGGGGGAAGGTAGGGGGCATGGGGGCAGGCAGAGGGGCGGGGCGGGGCGAGAGGCAGACCGGATCAGACCCGATTTCCGCGCCGGATTACCGTACAATTACTCCGGTGCTGAGTGCCATTGCGGATCCCATCTGTCTGTCAGTCCGTCCATCCGTCCGCCTGTCTGTCTGTCAGTCAGTCACACGCTAACTGGCAATGTACTTTTTCGTACATGTGAAATGTACGCATATAAACGTGCGGATTTATGTAAAAAATCGTGCAGAATTATGTAGAATATTGTACATGAATCTGTTTTTTATTGTGCATTTTTTCGACATGTAATAAATTCTGCAGATCTATGCACAATATTTTACATAATTCTGAACGATTTTTTACATAAATCCGCACGTTTATATGCGTACATTTCACATGTACGAAAAAGTACATTGCCAGTTAGTGTGCAGTCTGTCCGTCCGTCCGTCCATCCATCGGGGTCCGCCTGTCTAGTCCACACGGAAAAAAAAATTATTAGTGGTGCGAACTAAAGTTTTAGTTGGTTTTGCCCTTACTAATACTTTTTTGTTGTGATTCAAAACTCGGTTGTGGGAACGCATGTTTGGATTGTCGCAGCAATAAAATGTAGTTGGCACAACGAACGGTGCTTTGCCACAGCAAAGTGGTTCGTTGGTTCGGCAAAAATGGACCAAAGCGTCATTCCGTCAGACAAACGAACCGCTTCGCTAAGCCAGCGCACCGTTTGCTGTGCCAACTACGTTTTGGCTGTGACAATCAATACATGTGTTCTGACAGCTGAGTTTTGGTTATCACAACGAAAAAGTGTTAGTAAGGACAAAACCAACTAAAACGTTATTTCGCACAACTAATTATTTTTTTCCGTGTACCTGTCACTATCCAGGCCCAACGCCAACCTCTACCCCCATCCTTTCACTACAGATACATATACAAATGTGACGATATCTCTTTAACTAAATGAAGTTAGTGGTGAAATTCCCCGGTCGCTACAATTTACCCACAACTACCAGAAAAGTTGGCAATAAGTCGCCCAACAGTGGAGTTAAACGGGCTGCATTTGCGCCTGCCCACTAGGGAACATTCTGTGGAGGCAGGTCATTAGAGGAGAGCTCCCAGCTTTTCGATTTCCGGTTCTAATTGCACTGGAAAAACAAAGGTAGGACGAGAAGGGTTTTAATGCCTTTACCAAGGCATTAAAAATTAGCACCCCTGCAAAGGCATTAAAACTGCCCAAAGGTGTTAAATTGTAATGCCTTTGAACAATTTCGTGCCTTTGCAAAGGCATTAAAATTTCACACCCCTAGAAAGGCATTAAGTCCTACCTTTGTTTTTCCAGTGTGGTTACACTAGGAGTACGTGCGGCAGGCACGTAGTTGCTGAGCGAATTGAGAGTTAAAAGAAATATACCCAACCAAACCCAACCGCCGTTTTGGCAGGCAACCCACAAGTAAGTCAGTAAGTCAGTCAGTCAGTCAATCAGTCAGTCAATTACGGAGGAGGGGGCGGGGGGGGGGCAGAGGGGGAGGAGAGGGCTCGCGCGCCGCAATTCAAACAACAGCATTTGTTGGCCGGCTTCCGCCCTGCGGGTATGCGCTGGCCAGGTAGCGCCGAAATTCGAGTGCTTCCCCCCCCCCCCCTCACCCCCTCCATTTTTCCCCCACCCATCTGAGATCAGGGGGTAAGTATCATTTACACGTTTAGAAAGAATGCACCTGCATCAAATGCTGACGCTGACAGTCCCCCCTCCCTCCCTCAACCCCTTTTCCCTCTCATTCCTTATTCTTCTGAATTGAGTTTGCCCTCAAACGAACTCACATGAATCCATGAAATGGGTCACTTAAAATATGATTTAAAAAGACGTTGCAAGAAATATTAAAACAGAGGCCAGTAACTTTCAATACAATCAAGACATTCACAAAGACACAGGACCTTTAAATGATGGGGCGTATCTATTTTGAAATGAATGTCAGCCATTAAGGAAAGAATTAAAACAATTGTACCATTTCAATGGTTATATGGCTATATATTAATAATAAGTATGAAGTTCAATGTTTTAGAAAGACTGTATTAATGTAAACACTCCTGGCATAACTAATATATTACAAGTACGGTCTCTCACCTAAATCCTATCCACAGTATCGCCCATAATGTAAGAGTCAAATCTTATTAAAAAAACAATTTTTTCAAAGCTATTTTTTTCTCTATCAACGACTTAGTGGAGTGACCTTTTTTCAATCTGAATTCTTAGGCAAAACGGATCAATGAGAAAGTTTGGGTTAGCACATGATGTACCTCAATCAGAAATCGTATCCCTGGGCAATGCAGAGTAGGTTAGGAACAAAATGCTACAAAATTTACCAAGGTAATACCCAAACTCTTTTCTTGTTTCTTGTTAGGTTTAAGAGTAGTAAGATTTAAATACTCAAACCACACTTTTATATATTATCTTTAGTAGAATGATGAGACACCAAATATTCAGTTTACGATTTACAAACATTATTCTTTTTTATTACAAATGCCTATTGTCGTATGCCAAAAATGGGCGCACTTCCACTAATACAATTCAACATCCACACCGCACTAATGAAATTGTTCAGCTGGGGTTAACTTGTGGTGGCAAAACGCTGGGGAACCAAGCAAGGATTCAAAACTAAATTAAACGAAATATAAGGAAATCCTACTACTGCTGGTAACTCTTACTTGTCAGGCCATGGGGTTACCTGATTTCAATACTCAGACCATACTCTAATGTTCACCAAACAGTTTCACAGCTTCACTAAACAACATCGTCTATGTTATTAGGTTATGTCACTCACCTAGGAAGAAGTTGCATCCCAAGTTGCATCGATACTGGCTGTCATTTCAGAAGTCCTTGACGTCCATTTCACAAATCCAACGCAATAAAAAGTATTTTGAAGCACTACCCATCTCACTCTGCCCCAACCCACAGACGTAGATAGACAACAAATCATTCGAACCCGCACTTCTACACAATGGCGACACCTAAAACTTTGTGCAGCGACATATGCAACCTGAACAACGATTTTAAACCGCGAATTACGTTATTTTTTTCGATAACGTAAAATGCCGAGCCCGAGATACACTCCAGGCGCGCCCGGGCGCGCCGCGCCGTGCTTGACTGAACTGACTTGTTGACTGACGGCACGGAATCATAGGAGGGAATGCCAAAGCTCCTGATTGGTTGTTCGCTTTCAATAAGATAAATATTCATGTAATTACATATTACAGTTCACTGCAAGCTAGATCGAGACTAGTGTATGGGGAATCGAACATATCTTAACATATTTCAAACTCCTTCAACTGGGAAAGTTCAGGCGCCCCCACAATGGCCGTCACCGAGGCGGAACGCCTGCGACAAACTGGATAGGCCAGCCCGCCAAGCACTCGTGTGAAGGTGGCGGCCTACCCGGAGAGCACAAGCGGAGGGGGAAGCAAGAATTACATTCTGGGCACCCAAAATTTCGTACCGTCACCTCCCGATGAGTTCATTGTGAGGGCACCTTTCGGAGAAAAATTAAAGCGTTGAAATGAGTAAATTGCGGGACACTGTCACTTTTTAATTGACCATTTCACTCGGGCATTCCTGGTCCTACACAATGACGACACTTGAAACTTCGTACAGCGACGTCCGTAACCATAAAAGCGACTTCAAACTACATATTACGTGAAAAAGAATGTTAATTATTTAATTTCGATAGTGTGAACAGCCGAGATGTACGCCGGGCACGCCGAGTTGCCAACACTGGAAATCCAAGAAGTGTACGAATGTCGCACACCTGCAGGTGAGCAAATGTATATCGCACACTTGTAGGTCAGCAAACGACCATTCGCACACTTGTATGTGTGCCAATGACCATTCACACACTTGTAGGTGTGTGAATGACTATTCGTACACTTGCAGGTGAGCCAATGGCCATTCGTACACTTGCTGAAACCCATGGAAAGGTCGAGCTTTCTAGGTGTGCGAATCGATATTCGCTCACCTACTAGTGTGCGAATGGTCATTCACACACCTGCAAGTGTACGAAAAGTCATTCACGCACCTACAAGTGTCCGAATGGTTTTTCGCTACTATTTCAAAAATGCCGCCTTTGCAATAATCACAAGAAGTAAACTTGCCAAATTTTAAAAGCTCGCTTACCTGCAAGATTGAGGTGTCAACACCCTTACATAAGCAGGGGCTGAAAGCTGAAATATTTTACTGGACGTCACGATTTTGACATATTTGGCAGCTACTCTAAGCAGGCGGCGGCGACACAGCTTGTATGGTGGGAGTTGGCTTTACTGAGCAGCAGACATCACATCAGCTGTGCGTTCAGTTAAACATGGCGTCCAAAGCAATCAAATTTGCTCCAGCTCTGAAAGAATTGAGAATCCATTTATGCCAGAAATCTGAAGCTAGTAAGGGAGTTCGGTAAGTATTTTTCTTGTATTCCTGAGTAATTCCAGGACCCCTTCCACCATCCATTGTATTTACAAGCAAACCTGTGGTAAGGTTATGACACCACAATTTTCTCGAGAAATATCTGTTTGAAAGGAATCTAAGTCACACTAATTCAATGGTCTAATTTTACTTTATATAAATGTTCTATCTTTTCACATTCTAATTTACTTTCACCTTCAATTGAATCATCATCCTCAGGGATGTGTGCTGTATACAATCTAACTCTAGTAATCATTGTTAAATTTCTGTTTTCCCTCTCTTATGTTGAGAACAATACCCTGGTGAGTGCGCAGCAGCAAATTATTTCAATACATTGTTGTTATTTTTCCCAGGGACTTTATCGAAAAGTACTATGTGGGAATCAAACAGCAGAACCCCAAGTTTCCGATTCTGATTCGTGAATGCAGTGGTGTACAGCCTCGTCTCTGGGCCCGTTATGGTAAGTGCCATTGTAGTGACATGTTTCACTGTCCCGGAGAGCACTGCCTCTGACTTTCTTACTCTTACTTTTTCAGAAGGTGGACGAGAAAGCAGCATACCACTGACGCAACTTAAAGCAGAGGATGTTCTGAAAAATGTGTCATTAATGGCGCAAAATGCTTAGGAGAAATTTTTCTGTGTATATAGTTGTAAATTGCTACTTGTGTCTCTGATGAATATATGTTCTATTACTGATTTGACTAGCTTGTTAGACACACAGTATAGACTCCGCTACAGCACTGGAACAAACTGGGGGCGAAGGGCCTGAATTCGCCTGCATACAGAGGGCATGTCACCACTGAGGGAGTCTAGAATGATATCTTTGGAGGAGATGAGAAGAAGAAAAGAAACACCCCACACGAGCACAAATTTAAAGAAAGGAATCTATTTATCAATACAATGTTTTGAGAGGAGTTTTACATGACTCATTTCAACACAAAGTACTACATGGTGCACTCATCTTAAAGCTTACTGGTGCACTCCAATTTATAAAAATTAAATTTTTAATGGAAACAACAGACCATAAAAAAATCTCAATAAATTTGGACTGCATATAACTTTGTACTTCAGAAGAGGATCAACAACAAACCTTGCTCTGATAATCTTTACCTTCTTTGCCTCAACATTTAAGATTTGTTCACAAACAAATGTATAAATGTAATTTAAAATCTCATAAAATCTGGGCAAAAAGCATGTGCCCAAGAACTGCATCTGGAGGCACAGAGACATAACGAAGTAAGATGAATGAGTAATGAAGAAGACAACCATCTGCTAAAGCTTAACATGTTGAAAATGGCCCATTCTATCTTTTCACAATTTCTAACTTTTTTTACATTAAACAACTAGCAGCCTAACTACAGCCGCTATTCCAAGTAGACACTCAATGTATATTAGAAAAGAAATAATTAAAGATGACATGTACATGAAATCAAAATGAGAATGTGCACCAATTATTACCAAATAAACTACACAATGGGTGCTTAAGCTAAAGAGTGCTTACAGATTCAACACGTTACGATTTCACAAATTGATTATTGGCTGCATGATAGAATTCCTAACATGACCTGCCTTGTAAACATCTCCTTATACATGATATGAGCTTGCCTTATGTACAGCTGTAATAAAAATATTTTGTCTCCCATATATTAAAAGATTTGCCCCTCAAAACTACCTACTGAAAATATTTAAATATCCCACTACATATTTTATTCACATTAAACACAAAACTAAATGAAAGCCTGTGTGTTTTCATAAAGGTGAAAACATTTTAAAATTAAAAACATGTTGTGAGGTAAGGGTACAATGCTTCCTCCATAAGAGAGCTTTTACAGACTTTTAACGAGGAATTCTTGAGATTTTAAATGCGTCGCTGCTCAATGTTCACAGCCACAGCTTACAGACATATTCTACCAAAACGTAACTCACTCAAAATACTTTTGACTTTACTTCAATGTACTTCCTCACTAGAACACTACTCAGAGTGTTGGTGTTTGACCTATGGCACATTCTCATTCACTGTGACTTGACTCCATGGCAGTCCATACAATAAACGTCAGGACAAGAATATAAAGAAAACAATACAGATGACTGACTTACCCTTTTGCTTGACAGATCTCTTGATTGACTTTTAAGTTTTGAGAGACAAAGATTTTTAAAAAGTCCACATTCAGTGGATGTGACACAATATATAAACCAAGGAATCTTATATGAAAGAATGTGAAGGAGATCTTTACAAAACAATTTCATAAAACAAAAAAAAGGCTAGTTTTAATTTTAACATACTTTGTATCACAAACATAACAACATCACAATTCTTCTGTGTCTTTAAAAATAGAAACATACATCATCTTGAGAAAATTGAAACAACAGTATCTCAAGCATTTGTGATGGTGGCCACAAATAACTAAGGAAAAATTCTATGTACCCAGACAACAATGTACCTATAGGACGACAATGAATTTACTTTATACTTGAGTACTATGAGGATGTAAAGAACTTGACCCCTTTATAAGTGGTCGGGCCCATTCAACAAAGTCATCAATTAGGACAGGCCAGGCACCCTCTTCATCATGATTATCCATTTCTTCACTAATAACCAGGGCAAAATCAAGAAGTAGGTTCCATGTGTCTTTGGGAATGGAGCACTTGTGATGATCCTGAAGAGTAAAACATTTGTTAAAGAAACTGCATCACAGGGTAGTAGGATTTGAGGAGACTGAAGAAAAAAAAATAATAATAACCTGCAGAAACTTGCACCATAGGTCAAGAAACCTGAATTTTCCTTGGAGCACAATGTTCCAATAAGTGATAGCCATGTCCAAATCCAAACCTTTTTGTCCAGGGTTTTTGGCATAGTTAAATGTGAACTGATAGAAGTCTTTAAATCTTAAATTATCTTTAAGCTCAGCGTCTAATGATGGCAGTCGAGCCTTTAATTTTTCAACTGAGTCAGTCCTGAGTAGGAGAAAGGATTCACTTAAAAAACTCTTGTAAGATATTGCAAGAAATCTCAGATATGGAAATTTCAACTCACCCCAGTTCAGTCATGCCTGTCATAAATTCTTCTCTTGAAAATTCACATTGAGCTGCAGCTCGAAATTTCCAGGCAATGATAAGTACCAATTTTGAATCTGGACTCAGATTTAAGTCATCCAAAAACCTTACTATACCATCAGCAGTCATTTTCTCTGGCTCCTGGGGATCTAGAGTAGAGAAAAACCATGAATAATGCACCAGTAGTAACTGAAATTGCACTAGACTTTAAAAGTGAAAAAAGTTGGAACTTACCTCTGTATTTATTAAATAATAGTTCTAGCTTTTTTCTATCTACTGACACTTTGGGCTCCTTGTAGTACACTTGAGGATTCTGAAAATAGTTGTCCGATGCAAGCTCCAGTTTCCACTCATTCTGAGCAAGGCAAAATATTGCTGTAGCTTCACCAGTTTGGGTGAAAGCAATAAATTTTTTGACTTTGTCTCTTTGAGAAGACTTTAACTTGTGCTGGAAACAAAACGGTACGGATAAGAGCAACAACCAACATTAGTAGGGTATATTCACTGAGGAAGAAATTAAGACAAATCTAGAAAGTGAGTGTCACTGTCACAATTTGGATTGAAATCCACATAACAACCAATGAATTACCTAACCTAGCTAAGAATATAAGGGAGATATTCGATGGTGGAAATCACCATTACACAACAATGAGCTAGTTTAGATGGCTTGTCAGTCTCAAGCTTTGGATGATTAACCATTTCCAGTACATACAGGAACATTAGAAGGGTCTGAGCTGAACCTTCATTTGAATTCTATCTGATAAAAAACGTCATTGACAGGGAGTACCCCTCACAAACAAAATACAACTTTCAAGATGACCTTACCATTTTTTAAAGTGGTCAGTAATCAGATACACCATCAGATGATTGAGATATATACATCAATTAAGTTTCGAAATGAGAGAAGGGATGTTAAAATTGTTTGAAGATCAGCACACAGGGGGCCACCACAGCAAAACGACGGTGGATTGCTGCAGAGAAGTTTCACCCCCCACCCTTTCAGCTAGCAGGATCTCCAGGATGCCATTGTTTATATTTTTAACTCCCACTGACACATGGTTGAAAGATGAATTACCACGAACGATTTTTGAACTCAGTATTCAAAAAGTAATAATTTTAATCCTGATCGTAGTTAATATTGTATTTTTCGAGGTGGAATCAAATGACTCAAATGTAAAAGACACTCAAACTTTCAAGATTTTTTTTGTGAGGGTTACCTAGCCGCCTACCCGTGACTTCACCTGGTTTGTTTGATCTCCTCTTCTTCACGGCAGAGGGCGTCGTCAGCGCCTGATCGTCTGTATTGAAATTGTCTCTCAAAATCGCCTTGTTATTGCTATGTGAAAAATACAAAGAAATAATTATGTTTGATGTGTCAAATTGCTGTAAGTTTATTTGACTCTATCGACTCTGCCATTCGTTTTGCAGCAGCATTTTACGTGGCTTGTAGAAGAAGTTTGATGTGAGTTTCAAGACAAGGTTAGCCCACAATGTCAGTTATTGTTTACATTCTGTATTCCCCAAAGTAAACCACAATTTATATAGTTATTGTCCTTCATTTCAATTTGTTAACATATCTTTATTTTTCTTTGAATTTATTATCCTTGATATCCCTCTAGTTGGGCTGAACTCATTTTATTTCTGTATTTGAAGACAATTGTTTTCCGATTGGTATACCATTGTATTATATCCCGTAGTAGATTCTATTGCCCTCATTGACATCTAAATATGACTGTGCTCAAAGTTTTGTTGACAGATTTAAAAAAAGCAGCTGTCTTTTTAAAGTTTTTGGCTTTTTCCATATTAGGTCTATTTTGTGGAATTTAAAACCATTTTAATGGAAACAGTGTTGAGACCGCAAAGAACCATACAGGTATATTTATATTTTGCTCTATTTTAAAATTGGATATAATTAACTTTACTGGTAAAGATTAGTTATTTTGCTTCTCATTCACAGGGACCTCACATACAAAAGTTAACTAGAAGACCTTTACGACCACCTGAGAAGGCATATGAAGAAATGCCATTGGAGATTGATTTGAACACCATCAAAGGCAGTCCGCTTGATCAAGAATCAATGCCAAGTATAACAACTGATGAGGACAGTCAACATAGCCTAATTATAGCTAGTAATCATGAAGATGTTGCTGGTGCTCAGAGTTCTCTCAAAGCATCAATTGTTGAGGCTCCTTCATTATCATTAATTAAAATTGAAAAGGAGAGTGATTTTTCAGATGGTAGTCAAAGTAATCAAAGGGGGAAAAAAAACACTTATATCTGTGAAGTATGCCAGAAAGTGTTTTACAAACCCAGTAGACTTTTGTCTCATATGACCGTTCACTCAGATGAGAAAGATTATATCTGTAGCTTATGTAACAAAGGTTTCAAAAGTAGATCCCAGCTACAACGGCACAGTAATACCCATAGTGCTGTTCCTAATTTTTGCTGCAATATTTGTGGAAGAGGCTTCAAGCACAATGATGTCGCAAAGCATATCAGAAGGTTTCATAGTGGACCTCGTCGATCCAGGAGAGGTGGGACAGCTAATCCAGACACTTCCAGCAGTTCCTCTTATACCTCCTTTCCTCAAGGTGTTCAAAATTTGCATGAATCAGTGCCTCAGTGTCCTGAATCATTAGCTCAACCATCAGTTGAAATACAATCTCAACAATCAGTAATAATTCAGAACCACTCTTCTACACAAGATTTGGTTCATTTAGAGAATGATGGGGTTTTAAGTCAGGACGGTGAAATTATTCAACATCATAATGATGAAGCAGGAATCTATCATCTTCATGTAGATTCAATGAGTGGAAGCAGTAATGACAGTGCACCAATACGCCCACCTGCATCAAACACGGTATTGTCAATTTATTCTCAGCAACGTAAAGCACCTTAACTTATTAAAATTAATACGTTTTTTTTTTCCTTTCTTTTTGCAGTATCTTTGTACTCAATGCAATATGAGCTTTCACTCCCCTAGTGCATTGGCAAGTCATATGACATCTCATCCTAAACCTGAGCAAGAAACAGGAAATAGTTCTAAAAACGCCAAGAAAACTCATCAGTGCCATTTATGTGATAAGACTTTTACTCGTGCTTTTGGACTTAGTGGTAATATTTTATCAACATTTTTTCCTGGTATTTAGTGATGAACTAAATCAATTTTCTTATGAAATTTGTTTTTGTATGGCAGGTCACCTTCTGCTTCACTCTCGCACAGAAAAAAGAAGGAAACCTAATCCAGATTTTTGCTGTCCAGTTTGTGGGAAAATTTTTATAAGGCGTGCAGGTCTAAATGCTCATGTTTTGCAGCATGAGGGAGTTCCGCGTTTTTGGTGTGATGAACCTGAGTGTGGGAAAGGATTTGTCCACTCATATCAATTGATTAGACATAAACGGATACACTCTGATGTTCTGCCATATACTTGTCATGTTTGTAAAAAATCATTTCGGCACAATGATTTACCCAAGCACATGCGAACCCATACTGGAGATAAGCCTTACAACTGCCAGCATTGTGGCAAAGCATTTGCGGTAAGATTTAGCATGTTGAATTTTTTAATCTGGAAGGCATTGCAAATTTCTAAAGCTAGTTCCAAATTTTAATGTGTTGTTTTACTTTAAATCTTGCAGTTCAGTTCCAGTTTACGTACACATGAGCGAATGCATCTAGCATTGAAAGAAAATTTATGTGAAATTTGTAATATGGGATTCACAACTACAGCTGGTTTGAGAAGGCATGCTAAGTGTCATGAGGATGAGAGGGAGGAACTCTGCTCATCATGTGGGAAATTCTTCCCTTCAAAATTGCATCTCACTCTTCATATGCGGGAGTCACATCACTGTGCTCAACAACAGCTCCCGCAGATACCACAAGATGACCAGATGCAACATCTTCAGCAGGTTCATATTCAACCAACACAGCACTTGCAAGTTGTGCCTGTTCCTGTGCCCCACATCCAACATCCTGTGCAACAAGCCCAACAGCTTTCCCAGATTCCAATGCATGAGGTGCAAGTGGATGTGCAGCAGCATCCCATGCCAATAGGAACTGCTTTAGCTACACTAGCAGCTTCAAATGCTGATCCCATGGTTTCAGAGGAATCATCCCAGACCACATCTTCTGCAGAATCTTTGCCTGTTCTAGTACCATTTTCTGTATCAGTACCAATCTCTGTACCGTTCGGCATTAATTCTGATCAAATTCCATTAAATCACTTTTTAAGTTGGGAACAGAAGTATTAATCATCTTCTGACTTTATTATTTAACTTTTGTTACTTTTAATCTTTATCATGAGTTTTGAAGATATATTATCTCATCTTTATTATTAGTTTCGAGTTTTGAAAGTGTATTTTCTGTAGTATTGTTTTCTTGTTTAGATCAGGTTTGATTCCAGTTTCATCTCCCCCGGACACAGTAGTGAAGGGTTGATGCAAGTGCTGTTTTGTGATAAACATTTGTTTTATAAATTTACATATACTAGATTGTCTATTTTTTTATTGCAATTTGTAAAATCATTCACAAAGCCAGTGACATTTATAAGCTTTATAAACATTTTGTATGCCGATAATATGTTTGGTTTTGACCTGTTTTTCTTAAACTGCAAGTTCTCAAATTTGATGGTCTAACAGATAATTGCACACATCTGTGTATTTTGTTATGGTACCTTAGCCTCAATTTTCTTAACTACCTTACTGGGCTGGTGTATTTTAATTAAGGATGAGTTGTAGACATCTTGAATGTGTTTCAGCATTGCTATGAAGTTCAGATTTGTTATTATATCCCAAGTGAACAATACTACACATACAATATTGACTGTCAAACCATGTTGAATGTTATTGTTTTCACACCAATCATTAAAATGTTATATCCAGCTTATTTGACACCTTTACAACTTTTCTGTCCCACTCCCATGTCATCTTCCGCTTTCAGAAAACGCCAAGGATCAAAATGATAATTCCTTTAAAGTTAATGTGGTTTACTACAATTACAAACTCTATATCAACACAAAATGTTTGTACATAACTCCGTTGCAACGTTTACTATCTCAACGTTATGCAGGAACAATTGATCAATTGATTACATGCAAATCAATAAAATAATCAAACAACAAGAGCAAAGAGGGGAAAAAAGAAAAAAAGGAAAACAATATTCTAAACTAAACATAGAATAACACAGAATCACTTGATTCAATAAAAGTCCTCAAAATAAATCACTCTTAGCAAGAGCTTCTCTTAGTGCATAAAATTGAACAGCTAATAAAAGATTAATTCTCTTTAGGAGATGTAACCTCTTGCTTAGATGAGGTTTCTGCCGCTGAGGGTAAGCTGCTATTAGAAGTTTCACCTCCTTCCATATCTTCACTTGAAGCTTTTCCTCCCTTCTTGTCCGAATAGCGGAAACGGTCATAACGACCAGACTCATCATCATCGTCACTTGACTTGTTACCAGGCTCCACCTGTAATTAGCAAATAGTTTTCAGATCTTAAATAAAAACTGGCAGTCTCAATAGCTAAAACAAACATAAATTGAAAGCAAGGAACACACCTCTTCTAACAGCTCATCCAATCTTTTATCAACATCTGCCCAAAGTTTGTCATCTAGATCAACATTGTCCCCACTAGCATCTAAGCTGGTGTTAGCACTTTTTTCAGGTTTCACTTCAGTGTTCTCCTCTTTGGTTGGGGCTTTCTCTGCACCACTGGAGCTCTCACTGGCTTCTTTCTAAAAATAAACAAAGGTAAAGAAGTAATTAGAATGAGGTTTAACTGAAAGACGAATAAATTTGAATGGATTGAAGAGAAAATGAAATCACCAAAGAAAACATTACACTAACCTTTGCTTCTTGAGCCTTGCGTGCCTCCTGCTCAGCTTTGTCTCTTCGGTGAATTCTTTCTGCTTCTTTTCGAAGGGCTCTATCATCTTTATAGCGGACATATCTTTGAAGATGATTTCGAGTGCGACAATGGTTGGCCAGGGCAACATCTTCTTCACCAGTCCGTGGAAGATATATACCACACAACTCACAGTACATCACTTGGACCTTCTTCACATAATCAGCACCTGAAGTAATCAAGAAGATAGATAGATGTTAGATAAAAAATTCTGAACCTGTAGAAACTTGAAAGAGATTAGAGTAAGTAAAACTAGCTCACCGAGGTTAATTTGGGCCTTTTTCTTCTTCTTCTCTCCATCTCCCCTCTCTGATTTTTCTTCAGACCCTTCCTCCTCAGAATCTGATTCTAAAAGATATAAAAATTCGTAACAATTAGTATTGAACAGGCAAATCTATAAAATTTAACAGGGGAAAGTAAAGAAAACAAATAAATAAACTTGATTTTGTACCATCTGCACTTCCTACACTATCCAACACAAGAAGGCTGTCCATATCAACTTCCTTCTCAGCATGATGCTCGCGGTCACGTCCTTTGTGTACTCTTTCTTCCATCTGCAATATGAGAATCACCTCTATAACATATGCTAAAGGAATCAAGTTCTGTAAACCGCGTGCAATCTTCCAGCTTCCCGAGCGAATATTTCCACTCGACAATCTTCTGCCGATCACGCGAAATACAGGAGCACCGGAACCAAACATCACTAGATATAAAATTGCACTTGGTTCCCCCCCTCCCCCCCCCCCAAAAAAAAAAAATTGAAACATTACCCAAAAAAATTAGACAAAAAAGGGACCGGCAAGCAAAGCCAGGAGTAAATCAGTGCACTCGCGAGAGCGTGCAAAAGTTTCTATTTTCAAAATCCGTGAGTACAGCCGGTCGAAAGCATAAAGAATGAGCTCAAATGCGATACTAATTTTCCACTTCACTACAAATGCCCCCCGATGAGTAAAAAACAAATGGAGAATTTTCTCTTTTAGAAGAAAAAAAAGGAAAAAATAACTTGACCAAAACGGGATCGGCAAGCCACTAACGCTGCTCCGGGTCCCAACACTCACCTTAATGTGTTCCAGGGAACATATGTGATTCTCAAACAGCATGGGGCTCCTGAAGTTGATACGGCAGATAACACACGTCGGCATCAAGAATTCCTTCATTTTCTGCAAAGAAAAGGAAATTATTAGCTACGAAATTACTAGGAAAACAGGCACTCATACACCTCGAGCCACTCTGTATTACCCTGCATGATATTTTCCTACAAGTCTTTTTATTTTTGGGCTTGACCACACCAGTTTTATCATTCACATAGTAAGTTGTGCGGACGCCCGCATTTCTAAAAACACCCTTTCTGAACCCCATTATTGCTCACGAAATTCACTCTCTTGACTAGACAAACACTAACTACCCGGAGCCAGCGCCGGCGAAACACAGAGAGACTGCTAGGGCATCAGCCAATCAGGATGAGGCACTTGAGGGCTTAGAGGGAGTGCTTTCAGAAAGTCTCAAAAAGAGATATTTTTCCTACCAAAGACTAAAAGATATTTATAAAAATAATTTAAGACGTGCAAATTGAAAGTAAATTAATTATAAGCAAGAAGATGTTTGTAGGAAAAATTTAAGATCTAAGCCAACTAATAATTAAAAAATTAACATGATGTATAAATTTGTTTTGGTTTTTATAATTTCAAGCAGGCTGTGACTAGAGGTATCAAATAATTTAAAGATTAAAATGAGCTTCAAAACATTGTGTTGCCTTGATATTTCATTTCTTCACACTAAAAGAAGTTTTTAGAATCACAAACAATAATAATAATTTAGTCCCTGAGAAAATCAGTCCTGATGAGAAAATCAAACTGAGGTGACCAAGGGGAAGGGGACCTCAAGTTAGGAGGCAGTGCAATAAATTTATGTTTTAAAATGAAACTTGAAAATTTTAGATATTACTTTTCTTTAAATCATAAGGCCTGCAGACAATTAATTAGACCTTGAATGAACAGAGAATTAAGAGAAAATGTGATTGGCACATTCACAGAAACCAAATCAATAATATGCCCGCCGATCGCGAGTGCCCACCGGTGGCCTAAGGTGGCACATAACATTCCAGATTTTGAATTATTCGACTCAACATAAGTTTGCTTAAGTAATCTACATTGCTCAGCAGTAAAACTTGTTATTTTTTGAACTTCTCAATATGAAAATGATTTGGCATCTCTGTTAGGTATCTATCAGTGTCCATCACTTCAGGACATTCCTCTTGGGGTGCCAAATCATATTCATATTGGGAATTTTGTAGGCAGAAACAGTTCTTTTACAATTTTGAATGATGGCCGATGGATGCTATGTTCCACTGGAGTGCCATTATTTGACACCCAAAGGAAGAACACAGCACACAAGTGATATGCATCAAATTAAGAGAAACTTACCTTATGCATTTCTGACTCGTTGTGTTTGGCCCGGTCAGAGCGGTAGTTCAGTTTGCAGGTTTGACAGTAATTTGTTCGTCCTCCTGTTACTCCTCGAAGCTCGTCATCCTTCTCATCAATCCGCTGCTGAATTCTTTGTTCAACTCGCATTCTGGCAAGATTTTGCTTCAGGCGGAAGGACAGCTTGCGCATGGCATTCACATGTTGTAGACCACGAAGATGGTTTTGATATTCCTAAGACATTTATATCACTTCAGTTAGTTAAATGAAGACAAACAAATTAATTTGTCTAAAAAATAATGATGCAAAATACCTTAAAAGTGATATAGCGCTCTTTGCAATGTACACAATACAGTTTAATGTATTTGTAGCCTGATTTAGCAGTGGTTGGCTTGCGAATTCCTTCATCACAAACATCCCTGGTATCTGAATCCTGCTTAATAGTGACCTGAAACATTCAAATTGATTCTAAAATTTTGCTTACGTACGTCAGAAAAATCACATCTAATATAATGAAAAATACTGACCTGCATTTTAGGCTCTCCATCACCATCTTGATCATGCTCCGCTTCTTCTGTTGCACCACCATCTTCATCAGCTGCTAGGTCATCAGTAGCTTGTCCCTCTTCTGCTTCCTTTGTAGTATCCTTTAAGTCATCACCTTCATGTTCAGATGGTGCAGTCTTCTTTTTTATGGGAACTTTCTTCACCACTTTACGAACAACCTTCTTCTCTTCACCATCTTCGTCATCTGGACCCTTGGCACCTTCTTCATTTTCACTAATAGAGTCCTACAAAATATTACAGTTCCTTTCTAGATTATTATTATTTTACAATAAGATAATGAATATGAATAAAGACAAAAGCATACCTTCATATCAGGTTCATCATCCCAATTTTCAGCATCCTCCTCGCTGTCCTCATGATCTGACTTGACACCATCTCTTCGTGCCGACATAAGGGCAGCACTGAAATACAGATATTATTAATTCATTGAATAAGGAAACATATGATTAGCTTGAGACCCCTTGTTTATGATACTTCTTTTATAAAAGTAGAATTAGTCTAAACCCAGAACAAGCACTTAAAATCCCCAAGAAACTTGTGCCAGCTCAAACTTAAGTGCACCATACATAGAGAAATTCAATTCATGGCAAAAACTCTTCCATAGCCACTAGGAGAACCAGATGTCAATCCATACTTGATACTACTGCCAACCCTTAGCAGATACTATTTATTTAAGTCAAATGAAATATCAGACTTTCGGCTTCAGTGTCTTCAATGCCATCTTCAGAACTTAAAAATCTCATTAAATTCTTCATGGCAAAGTAGCGCATTTACTCATTCAAAAGCACGTCTCATTTAACAGCATGAAATATAAAAGGATGGAAATCAAAATGCAATTGTGGATGATTATCATTCACATACGATTGCTAGCGGTGAGCTTTTATGAGGAGAAAACATAAATCAACATTCACGATACTGTTTGTTTGGGCTGATATTTTGCATTTTGATGAAATAATATACCCTTGGGCTATTTCAAAGCCATTCTTCAGCAAAATGCTTTATCCATTAGGAATCACCACACATCCAGATTACAAGGATGTTCTATGTTAAAAGCAGATGCCGGCATACTGCAATTAACTTTTTCCATATACACGACTCTGTTCTCTTTCTTCCTCTACTGTTCATAATTACCGAATTTTCCTCATGAAATTAACATACAATTACCTCCTTAATTTTATGCTCTTCAACTTCTTGTAATAGTCCTGGGATCTTCCAGTAAGAATGCGTCTCTTGGCAGCATAGGCCTCTATGAGCCTTGTTTTGCGAGCAGCAAGTGATACATCTGTTGGCCTTCTTGTAAAGACACGAGTGACTCCACGGCCTCTAACAGTTGCACCTCTACTGCGGTAACTACCACGCACAGGACCAGAGGGAGGAGGCATTGTTGAACCAGATAGCTCACGGCTACGAGGGGAATGGAAATCATCCCTCCTGTCAGCTGAGGGCCTTCTTTCTTCCCTATACATTGGACGTCCACGATCCTCACTGTTGTAGCTGCCTTTATCAGAGCCATATTCATAGCGCGTTGAGCTTGAGTATTCATAGCCACCATCATGGCTGCGCCGGCTTGATGCCTGTGTATTCAAAAAATCCACAACTTTATGTTTAAAAAACAAATACACAATGACGCATCCGCTACAGAAGAACATGTATTCAGGAAAAAGAGCACATATAATATTACCAGAATTAGAGATCATGTATGCATTTCATTACAAATGTTGTAAAGACTTGCAATTCACGTTGTTAAGCACAACAGTGCAGTCAACTAAGATTGGCAAAGAACCATGCACATAAAAAATGGGTAAGTTCGTCCATACCCTCTTTCTTCACAACAATTTCTGTCTACAAGAGCAGCATCTGTACACTTTTGCCGTCAGAATGGGAAAAGGGCACATTGTCAAATGGTACTCAAATGCAATCAAGCGCTTCTAGTTTCCCTTGCTTTAAATGACAAAGTCTGTTCAATATCTTCAGTTTGCTCACATCAGACAAGAAGCTTAGGAAAAGTGAGAGCTCTCAGCTTGTTTGTATTGTTTACCAAATAGAAACACGAATTAAATTCTGTTGGCGATCAATGCCTCATATCAAGGACTTTTTCTAGCCAAAGATCTTCACGACTTCAAAGTCTTCCCCTCAACATGGGAACAGCGGAGCAGTTCACAGCTCATGTAGGCATTTCCCCAATCCCGTCATCTCTTTTCCTTACCCACTCAGTAAAAAAAAAAAATGTCAAAATTAAAGGGAAGTCAAAAGTGACTCACAGGTGAATAGGAGTCTGTTCGCAAGCGCTTCCTGGGTAGAGGATCTGGTGACCGATGGTGCTCACGTCCTGACGAATAGCTCTGCGGCCCATCCTAATAATCCAAAAGGACATGTACTGTATGTTAGAGGACCATATGTAGAAATTTGGCGGGGAAGAGGGAGGGGGGGGGGAGAGAGGGAGGGGGGAGCGACTTGTCATTGATGAGACTTACCCTCTGACTATATCTCCGGTTGTAGTCCACCGAGCTTCCACCGCGGGTAGACGGGTACCGTGACTCGTTGGGACGCGAACCTGGCGAGCAGAGCACAGTTTAGACACCTGTCCCGGGCCACTGCAGGGCAGCGTTTGGCAGTGCCCTCTCTCGCTCCTTATGGCTATGCCCCGTCAGTGCGACAAGGACAGAGAGACGAAACCACCGTGCGGTATCACTCTAGAAACGCAAGTGTGTACTTGAATGCAGTATTTCCTGCATACCTATATGTATTCAGGAAATACTGTGTACTTAGTCAAGTATGCAGGAAATACTGCATACTTGACCAGGTACACACTAAAACCTCCATACATTTATGAGGGAGATTTAGTGTGTACCTGGTCAGGTACACAGGATTTCCTGCATACTACTTGACCAAGTACACAGGATCTCCTGCATACTTGACTAAGTACACAGTTTTTCCTGAATACATGAAGGTATGCAGGAAATACTGCATTCAAGTACACACTTGCGTTTCCAGAGCACACAGGTCACTCTTGGGCCCCGCCCCGCCCAGCCCCACCCGAGGAAGTCAAGTCAACTCTGTTAATTAAATTCCTAAAGAACATTCAAACCCATACTCATCCAAGCGTACGAACGCACACCTAAAAGTGCGCGACATTCACACACTCGAATTTCCAATGCTGCACGCAAAGTAAAAATGTTCTCATTTAGGTGCATTAGTCCATGTACAATCATTTAAACAAAAATAATGCACAGAATGAATGTGAACGGACTCATGCACAGCGAGCTAACTGAAAGAGGGGAAATTTCTGCACACTAATTTCTCTTTTTCAATCTAAGAACAAGAAAAAATAAAAATTGTCGAATTCCGAAGAGCAAGGGAAATGAAGATAAATCCAGAGAGGTTTCCAAAAAATCGAAGCCAAAGTTGCAAGAATTTAAATTAAAATTAGCAAAAACCCAAGGCAAGTGCGGGCACGTGTACACGAAAAGTCAGAAGAACTTCCCCTGAGTTGGCAATCGGGCGGGCAAGGGCCTCACCACTTTCTACCCCACTCCCTCCCTCTGGTTAGCGTCAGGTGAGAGGGAGCGAGACAAAATACGTCGGCACCGGAGAAACAAAAGTGCTAACTCGAACCTTTAAAAGGTGCCTCTACAAAGACACTACAACTGCTGAAGGCACTAAGTTTAAGCACCTTCAGGCCTCTTAATTGTCTTTTAAAGAAAGGGAACTAAACTCAAAATTTCTTCAGCACCCTTGCTTCTCCAGTGCCCGCCCGATGGCCAGCACTGAGCTTCCTACCCGTGTACTCACCCGACGACTGGTAGCGGTCCGCGTTGCTGCGGTAGCTGGGCTGCGACTGGTGGTCCTTGTTGTACCACTGGCCGGTGCCGCTGGAGCCGGACGACATGCCGCCGCCGCCGCGCGACTGGTACGAGTTGTAGCCGCCCCGGCCGCGGCCGCGCGGCGTCCAGCTGTCCGAGGAGCCGCGGCCGCGCGGGGCGCCGCGCACCGGCCCCGGCCCGCTCGAGTAGCCGCCCCGGCCGCGAGGCATGCCCGACGGCGGCCCGCTGCAACAGAGAGCACGCCAGTGTCAAAACTACTCCACTTACGCCAAACAAACACAAACAAAATACCACTGATAAACAAGTTCTCCTGAGGCGTCAACCTAAGTTCCGTTCCGTTCCGAAATCGTAAAGGCTATGAAACATGAAACACCATGAAAATTAGTGTTCGCAATCGGGCGAGGAAGAGCCGAGCCTCGAGCCTCACCTGACATCCCTCTGTCGCTCTCTCCCTTTCACCTGACGCAAACCAGAGCGAGAAAGATAGAAGACGGCGGGTGAGGCTCTTGCCGCCCGGCCGATTGCGAACACAACAGCGAATTTGCTTCGACTTCGACGGGCAAAAGATGTGCCGTCGTAAATTTACAAAAAAAAATAAAATGAACTAACAACTGAGAGAACAATTATTGTAATTTTACGAAAATGTATACAGGGGGAGGGAAGTACCTGTGGTGTTGTGGTTACACTGTCATTTGGGGGGCGCTCAGTGATTGTACGCCTAAGGCGTATAGATTTTGGGCATTGTACGCCTTAGACGTATACAGTAATGACAGCACATCTATGGCGTATAGATGATAGCACACCTTTTTAGTCCCATATGTTAATGCACCAATGCAATGGAGCGGAGTGGACCCAGAGGTCTGCATTGGACAGATCTGGACAGAACTGCTCGAGAACCAATAGCCTACCAATAGCTCAGTTTCGTATGAAACAGAACGGAACTGAGCTTGAAAGCTGGAGTGGGATTGGACCCTTCGCGCCTGCTACGATCGGTATGGTTGCGAACGAAACTGAGCTATTGGTTGGCTATTGGTTCTCGAGCAGTTCTGGCCAGACCTGTCCTCTGAGTTGCCTCTGAGTGGACAACAGACACACGTTCTGCTCCGTTGCATTGGTTCATTAACATATGGGTCAAAAAAGGTGTGCTATCACTATATGCACTGTTAAAAATCCCGTAACATACTACGGAAGTGCTACGGGACGCACCGTGATTTTTTTTTACGGCCGCCTGTATTTCTTAAATACGGGAGAAATCCGAAGTGGAAAGTTACGGGCATTTCCGTACCTTTACTTAAATGCAAAGGGTCAAAGGTCTCCGGGGGTCCTTAAACACAAAATAAGGGATTTTGGTGTACGGGACAGTCCGTGATTTCAAAGTAGGGGAAGGTCCGTATTTTTCTGGTACGGTCGTCCCGTAAATTTTAAAACGGTTAAAAACCGGCTAACAAATTTCCGGGCCATCCCGTCAAAATTCCCGTTGTAATTTTTGACAGTGTGCTTTAGATAAGCCGTCATTATACGTCTAAGGCGTATAATGCCCAAATCTATACGCCATAGGCGTACAATCACTGAGCACCCCCAAAGGACAGGGTAGGCAACGCAGCAGACACTCATGGGGAGCGGCCGGCCGGCCAATGCATGCGAGAACAGGCGCGCTGCGGGGGTAGTAGTGGCTAAGAGGGGGATGGAGAGGGTGGTGATCGATAGGAGATTGGCGGAAGCGAACCAACAACATAAAAAGGCCAACACATTGATTGGTTCAAAAGAGAACCATCACATTCGGAGGTCGTTTGGAGTTGAACCGACACATTGCGTCTATCAGAGATCAACCAACACATTGGGATTTTCACTATCAAGCCGATTATTGCTTCGTTCAGAGTCGAACCAACACATCAGTTTGGTTTGTTCAGGGACGAACCAACACATTGGTTTCGTTTCAAAACCAGCGAAGTCATTGGTTTGAACTAAGTTAAACCCAACACACCAGACTTGTTGGGAAACCAAGACACACAAACACATAGGCTCATTGTGGAACCAGGTGTCAAAACAGCCAACACATTGGTTCCATCCACGTTTATTGTGAAACCAGGTGTCATTCCAGCCAACACATTGGTTCGATCTACGTTTTTGGGAAACCTGGTATCAAACCAGCCAACGCATTGCTTCGATCTACGTTTATTGTGAAACCTGGTATCAAACCAGCCAACGCATTGGTTCGATCTACGTTTATTGTGAAACCAGGTGTCAAACCAGCCAACACATTGGTTCGATCTACGTTTATTGTGAAACCTGGTATCAAACCAGCCAACGCATTGGTTCGATCTACGTTTAACTAAAGCATAAGAACCAACTGATACTTTCGTTCGTTCAAAGTTTAAGCAACACGTAGGGTCGTTCACTTTCAAACCGACACACTGGTTCGTTCAAAGTGTAACCAACGCATTGGTTCGATCAGAGTTGAGCCAACACATTGGGCTAGTTTGAGACCAGCCTGATTCGTTTCAAGTTATACCAACGCATTGGGAACGTTTTAAGCCAGCCTACACATTGAGATCGTTCTCAACTCGCGCCAACAAACTGGCTCTATTAATCAAATACATTAGGTCGTTTGCGATGCAATTCGCCGAACCGTTTAAGAATCAGCCAACACATGCAAAACAACACACAGCTTTGTTCAAAAAATGACGCAACACATTTGTTTGTTACAAAGGAGAACATCGCATTGTTCTGTGAAATAGAGAACCAATAAATTTGAACCTTGAGAAAACAGCAAACTTCAGTTTGTCCGCAGGCAAATGAACCATCACACCAAGGGTAATTTAGAGAGAAACTATCAAACCGGACGAATCAAAATCGAAGCGCCACACTCTGCAGTTGAAAACGTGACGCATGCGCACCACGCCCCTCGTACACTGGCACGATCCGTCACTGAGCACAACGCCCGATTTTTTGAGAAAAGCGGTAAATCTTTGATAACTCAAGTAAATTCTCTAAAAACAAGGATTAGAAAATTTCCCTCACCTTAAGGAAACGCCCTCAAAATCCGAGTTTCCCTGAAAATCAGTTAATACATCAAAGTTTTGCCGTTTTACTCACGAAAAGAAGCAACGGGCAATGTTTTCAACAGGAGATGGGATGGACCTTGCTACCCCCACCACTGCCACCACCGGCAAGAACGTAGCCAGTCGCCCTGCCCATCGTACATGTCGTGCACTGGAAAAACCGGGAAAAACTAACGTGACGTGCGCCGCGACAGTTGGCGACCTAATTCTACGACAAAACACGCAATGCGACGCCAGCTCCAGCAGTCGAGGGGGCCTCAACCAGAGGTCTGCATTGGATAAGTCTGGCCAGAACTGCTCGAGAACCAATAGCCAACCAACACAGTTTCGTTCGCAACCATATCAATCGTAGCAGGCGCGGAGGGTCCAATCCCACTCCAGCTTTCAAGCTCAGTTCGGTCCTGTTTCATACGAAACTGAGCTATTGGTAGGCTATTGGTTCTCAAAAAGTTCTGCCCAGACCTGTCCAATGTAGACAACTCCGGCAATCCGGTGTTCCCCACCCTGGCAATCCGCCAGCAATATTTAAAAAAAAAAAATTACCACCAATGTCATGCTTTTTGCCTACAGACAGGAGCAAGGTAGATAATCTTGCCTACGTACAGGCGTTCAATGCTAAAAGAATCCCAAGCTGTAGGCTAGCAATGCGGCAATCTGGTGTTTCTCCAAACGATGAGTGGAGGCCCCCTCGAAAGCAATATACTTCGGTCGCGTCACTTCTGTGACCAAAACTACCGCCACACTTGCAAGTGTGACGCATGTCACACTAGTTTTTCCAGTGTGGCGTAGAGGACACTGTCAGAAAATAGCACGCTAAAGGCACGAACATTAACTGGTCAAGTTCTTGCCTGCTCTGAGTGTACTTGCCTAGTACGGTATTTTGAGGTAGGGTGTACAGTAATCATACGGTAACGCTAGTATACTTATTAACTCAAAATACCGCGCTAGCCAAGTACACTCAGAGGACATGGACTTCACCAGTAAATTATCGTAATTTTAGGGTACTTAGGTACGATTTTTCTGACAGTGGAGGGTCTGGCACGGTCTACCTCGGCCGCCCCGACACAGGGTCGCCTGCCCCACCCTCGATCCTCCACTCTCGCTTTTCGGAACCGTGAGTCACGGACGGGCAGCAACCAAAGACGAAACTGACTCAAGCCTACTTGCGAATCCGACCAAACGGGCACCGTTCTCGAAACAAGTATAGCCTTCCTTGAGTCCGATTAGGACGCAAAAACCTACCGCGCCTCAAGCCTTTCCGAAAGGCAGACTAAAAATAAAGCATGTCGAAACAAATGTCACCAAGTATGTCTGTTAGTTTTTCTAGAAATGTCACATTTGCAGGTACAAGTGCATGCGTGGACATTCACACACAAGGGTTCCAGACGCTAACACAGTCAGACTGGTCAGACACATTTCCCGGGCGGCCGGGCTCACACAGCCCAGCAGCCCAGCACACTCACTGCATGGCGTTCAGGAGGAGAAGCTCACAAAGGCCTCCGGCCTACACGGGCCGACACGGGGCAGCTCGACAAGTCCGGGATCTTCAAGCTCTGTGACGATCACAACAGACCGGGGATGCAGCGCGGCGAGACACCGAGAAGCTTTGAGGAACGAGGAACACACGTGCGACCAGCGACCAGCTCGGCTGCTTGCCTCAAACTGACCACACTGACCACGCGACCACGCTCGGCTCCGGCTCGGCTCGGCTCGGCGGCTCGGGCTCGGGCCTTGGGCCGGGCTCGGCTCGGGTTCGGCTTTGCTCGACTCGGCTCGAACGTATGCGCTGGTCCGGGCAGATAAGTCCCTTTTGGCTACCGGTCGGACAGGGCTCGGCTCAGTTCGGCTCGCGTTCATTAAAAAATGTAAAAAAGCCGGGCTCCTCGAAACTTAAGCATTCTTGCGGTGCTGTAACACAGTTAATGAAGTGTGCTAAAAAGTTAACTGAGAAGAACACGCACAGGGGCGTTGGACTTCACTCGTAAAAAAATAATTTAAAAAAAAAACGATGAAAACCCAAGCGCTTCATTACATCAAGCTGCTTCAGAGCGCCACGGCGAGTAAAAAAAAATCTCGACCTGGCGAATTTTCGAACTATTTCTTTAAAGAAAGAACATGGCTTTCAAAACGAACTTGAACAAGTTCTAATTTTGATGAAAACACGGAAATTGAGAGGTAGGCCACCATGGTCCAGAATCTAATGAAACATCAAATGAAAGTCGAAATACAGCAGCTAAGAGCTCGACCATTTTGCTTAAAACTTGAAAGAGACGTAGCACATTTCAGGAATTGACGTTACAGAACGCCGCATTCTTTGTTTTATAACGACGTACTTTGTTTGAAACGTTAAACTATCCCGCTTTGTTTCCAAAAACCAACATTTTTGTGAAGTGCGTTCTAAAGTGTGTCCCTAAGAAAAACTTGAGTACTATTTTCCACTGTGTGAAAAATACTTGTAAATCAACGATATATTATGCAGATAACAACGTAGAAAATACTTTGTACATATAGAACAACGGATTCTTGCTAAAGATGAACGTCAAATCGCAACGTACTGGTTATAATTTTATGATTTGCAATTGTAGTTTTAAACATTCAAGTATTTTGCACAGGGATGGGAGACATAAAGGTATAATTTTGAGAAGCTATGACTTTACAAAACGACAAGTTTAACAATACGAGTAGTACTTCCTTCTGTTGCACTTAGTGCAGCTGAGAAAAGCATCTACGCACCCACACATAGGGTTGTAAACAAACGAACCAATATATCAGCGGTTTTGAAATCAAACCGACACATTGGTCCGTTTTTTAAGCGAAGCAACACATTGACAGTGTGGCTGTCGTATGAACCTCTGGTTTGGACCGCGACCACCTAGGACCCATTTTTCTTTTTAAAAATCGTAAAGTTGAGATAGTACCCTATACATAGAAGTAAAAAGTTTTTAGTGTTCAAAACAAACGGTGAAAATAATTTGATCTCAAAGTTTGAGGTTCGCGCCGCAGCTACACTATCTTAGAGCACGCAGAAAAAAAATTCAGCATGATCGGACCATTTTGAGGGTAGATAACGTGCACGTCATGCGTCCACTACATTCGTGACAGTTCGCAGGCTGTTTCTCCGGCTTGCGTGGGGCCCGACCAGCGTGCTTGAATATTTTGACTCATAAAGATGACCAGTTAACAAAAAAAAAAAAAAAAAAAAAAAAAAAAAAAACAAGACAGTCTTGAAAACGTCGGAAACAAGACACTTTCTTGCTTTGCCTAGTCCGGCGTACGCCTCTACCACGGCGGTACTAGGAAAATCAAGAAAGTCTCTTGTTTCCGACGTTTTCAAGAATGTCTTGGAAGACAGCATGGTTTTCGAGACAATTCGTATGAAACCAGGACGGATCAGCTGGTTTTCCCGATTTCCAAGGTGCCGGCTTGAATTCCAAGCTGAACGTATTGGAAGTCGGAGTAGAGTTTGCAATCGATCGGGCAGACCCTAGCGCGCTTGCCCGACTACCGTAAGTGTGAGAGAGACAGCACTAGCAGTCTCTGTCGCACGTACGGTGATCGTCACCTCAGTTATAGGGTCGGGTCGGGCAAGAGCTGCCAGCGTGCGTCGGGCAAGCGCACCGGGGTTTGGCCGACCGATTGCAAACTCTAAGTCGGAGCGACTTCCAAGACACAAGAGGGGGACTATCTTGGTTTTCCCGAAATATCTTGAAAACTGGGAAAGGTGCCATGAAAACCAGGACGACAATTTTACCGTAAACACACTGGAAAAACAAAGGTAGGACTTCATGGCTTTCTAGGGGCGTGAAATTTTAATGCCTATGCTAAAGCACGAAATTGTCCAAAGGCATTAAAATTTAACACGTTTGGGCAGTTTTAATGCCTTTGCAGGGGTGCAGAATTTTAAAGCCTTTGTAAAGGCATTAAAACCCTTCGAGTTCTACCTTTGTTTTCCAGTGCGAACACGCGGAACACGTGAGCCCCTTTGAAAGCGAACCAACACATAGGGCCGATTGAAAACGGGCCGGAAACACATTGGGCCGTTCAAAAACAAACACGTGAGGCCGTGTGAAAACGAACCAACACATAGGGCCGATCAAAGACGGGCCAGCTACACATTGGGCGGCTTAAAAACAACAAACACCTGAGGCCATGTGAAAACGAACCAACACATAGGGCCGATCAAAGACGGGCCAGCTACACATTGGGCGGTTCAAAAATGAACAAATTTCGTCAGGACAGAATGCCAAGCTTTTGGCATACAAATGTGCCAAGGCATTTACTGTGTGCATCGCACATCACGATGCTCAAGAAACGAAATGTAGGAAAGGCTGTAATTTTCTAAAGCTGGTTTCAGCAAACAATGTGCGTCATGAATGACACCCGTTCTGAAAGTCTCTCTCGCACTCCCCTACTCACGCCCGTCACGCGACGCTCACCTGCTCTTGTAGTAGGACGTGGTCGTGTAGTTGCTCATTCTTGACGCGCAGGAATCAGCGCCTGGGAAAAAAAAATCCGCAGTTAGGAAAAGCAGAAGGTTTTACGGGTGGCACGGTAAAAACGATGTCTGATTTTTTGAGGAGAAAGGGAAAACTTTGAGAACCTTGGATGCTTAGAGGAAAACTCCTTAGATTTTGAGGAAGTCTCCTCAAATTTGTGAAGATTTCCCTTATTTTATGAGGAGCCTTCCTCAAAATCTGAGGGGTTTCCCTTCACTTACGGAAATTACTCAAAGATTTCTCCCTTTCCTCCAAAACTCAGACATTGTTTTTACCGTGAAACATTTAGTTCAGCTGCAATACGGGGGTGGCTACAAGAATATCGACTTGGAATTCATTCACAAGCAGACAAGCAGGAAAAGGCTGCGGTCAATATTTTCTCACTGTGGCTACGCGGAAATTGTGCCCCGCGCGGGTTGGACGGTTTGGATCACGCTGCATTTACTTGACTTGTTCATAACACGGTAAAAATAGTTTCTTGCATTTCAAGATCTTTCTTGGTTCTTATGGAGAATACCACTGGACATCCAAGACAGATCTTAAAATACAAGAAACTATTTTTACCGTGAACCGTTCTGCCTCCTACGCACGGCGCTGTGGAGCACCATTTAAGGACGAACCCCGCGCTCCACCCCGTCGGCCCCACATGATGCAGTTTGAGGGATTAGTGCAGGCCCTCTGGGCCGGCCGAGCCCAGGCCTTGCCAGTGCAGCCGTCCGGTCCGGTTCCGAGCATCGCGCTCGTGCCTCCGTCCTTGTCGCAACATGGGGCCCGGCCACTCCGAGTATAGGGCACCGCCATGGGTGCGACAAGGACGGAGGGACAAGAGCGATCTTCGGAAACAGACGGGTGGGGCGGGTATGGCCTCTCTCCCCCGCCCCGCCTCCCCCGGGCCTCTCCAGGGCGACACATAGGGCTGGGGCTCGGCATCGTACCACGTCCAGGTAAAAAAACCCACCCCAACCAGGTGTGTGCGTCAAGCTGGGAGCCTGGAGGACGTTGGAGTCCCAAGAAAGGGACACCCAGGTCTCTAGACCGAGGGGTGAATCACTCTTAAGCTCGAGCGTACACATCAGGCTGTACTCATCTGTACTCAGCGACAATTTTCAGACAAAACGTCAAAAATTTAGGCATAGTACTTGTTGAACATTTTGTCCAATAGACTGTGAAAAATATCCTCGTAAATTTACGACATTTTTTGTAATTCTGATTTACAAATTATATTGTAAATTTACGACAGCCAATTCTTGCTCGTTGATCAATTCCAAGTCGATGCAAAGTGCTTGTAAATTTACAGTTTCAAATTGTAATTTTACGACTCACATCATGGAAAATTTTCCCGTAAACCTACGACTATTTTTCACAGTGATAATTTCATTTAAAAACAGCCTCTTAAAAGCATACAGTGGTTTTCACTGTGAGCTACAGTAAATCCTGATGAGTTTCACTGAAGTTTAAGTGATCCACGGTGCAGCGCTGTAACTAAAACTGGTATTTACTTTAGCCTACGGTGATATTCACCGTAGCTTACGGTGAAAGTCACCGTACGGTGCAGCAAGGTTCACTGTGGCTCACAGTGAAAATCAACGTAAGCTTTTAACAGCGCAGTTTAGAGCTATGCTGACGAAACAAATTCGAATTCAGCCCTCTACATCTACATATCAGATGTACTCTCGGATGTACTCCAGCACTCACATTCTCGAGTGCACACTCCGGCCACAACCCAAGAAAAACACTTGAAGTCAAAATGACTGCAAAGTGATGCCATTTTGACCGGTTTTGGTCAAAATTTAGTCGTTTCAGACAGGGACTCAGACATCATAATAACTGTCACAAGGACAGGATTTTGACTTGATTTGAAAGGAAAGGCAGACCTCGGCAGACGAACACCTGTAAGGGAGAGTGGGGCACATACTGCCACTTTTTGTAAAAACCGTTCCAGAAGGCTGAGTTGTGGAGACATTGAAGTTCTGAGGGTTGATATACCTCTATTGGACCTTTAGGAACTTAAAAACATTGAGACCTTCAGTAAAAGTCTTGTCATGCATTGCGAAATAAACTCAGAGAGCAACCTCTGCAAATTGACAGTTAGTGCCCCGAGTGGGGCACATACTGTCAGCTGGTGTAAATGGGTCGCAAGTTATCAAAAAATTAATTTAAGAGTTCTCACAGTAATCGATGACGTGCTTTGATTGAATTCGAACAATATTTTCATTTCAGAAGCCAGTTTTTATCGTTAAGAAATGATACAAAACATTTTGCTCCGAAAAGTACCAAAACCACATTTTCTGAGAGCTTGTTTTAGAGCATGATCGGAAATTAATGACAATTACACTAAAATATATGTTTACATTTACCAGTAGTCTGTAGGTTACTAGTGTACCGATCAGAACAACTACAGTAAGCCTTTTTTAATCTGAAATGTCAATTTTAGTGTGACAATATGTGCCCCGAGAAGCACTGACAGGACCTGCCCCAACTGCAGCCTACTCAGACACGCCCTCCTGTAAGGGTGCCAGGTCATACCGGGATCGGGACAAGATCTCAATATATTCGAGAAGTAGTAAAGAATGAAACACAATGTTCGTTATGACCCGAATGATCACCAGAAGAGCGAGTCAGGTGATTATTTAGATTGAAAATATGGAAACATACCTAAATTTACAGACATTAAAACTTCACTTGGTTCTTGCCGCCAAACCAGTCAACCTCGGGTCACCCATCTCAGGCATTCAAGTTCAAGTGTCAAGACGTTGCGATTTCACTGAAAAGCTGGATGAGAAACTGAACGGTCTGGACAGGCCAGCGCATTGACAGTATGTGCCCCTGACAGTTGGTGCCCCACTCTCCCTTACTGAGTTTAGGTACACACAATGCGTAGCTCTTTACTACCTTGCTGCGAAAAGAAAAGTGATTCACTGACAAGCAAAGTTTGGGCCTATTAACAAACCACCATAAAGTGCTCAACACTAGGTTCGCATGTAAGGGTGAGCCAGGGGGTGAGCCAAGGTGTCAGCCACTTGCACACCTATCATTTCATCATAGTAATTGAAAAACGGAAGCGTCAGGATGGCCTTCTGGGTAACCCAATGTATAGGAAACTATTAGTTACAACAGTCATGAGAATTTGGGATGAAATAAGAAGTTATCAGCCAAGATCTTGTGGCAGTAAGCCTGAACTAGCCTGAAGAAAATTGTCAACTGAAAATTTGAACCAACTATTAGCTATTCTCTGAAACAAAACTAAGCTAGAAAACCGAAACTTACAAGTACTGAAAATAGATGGGGAAAAAAACAGAAGTAAAGTATGGAAACTTTAAAAATAGACCAAAACTTCACACAGAAATCTTCAGAACACAACTTTAAAAAACATAGCTATAAGAAGATGGGTACATTGTACAAGCTTTGACAAAAAGAACAGTAAGCAGACTTTTAAAAAAAGTAAAAGAAAAATAAAAACAAATAAAGGGGGCCAAAGCGTTACTATTTGGTTGTTTAATTTCTTTCCCAAACCAATGCGTTGCTCCAGGGTCATTAAAAAACAGTTATAAAGAGATGGGAACATTATACAAACTTTAACAAAAAGAACAGTTAGCAGACTTCAAAAATTAAAAAATGAACCAATGCGTTACTTTCTGGTTGTTGAAATTTTTCCCCAAACCAATGCGTTGCTCTAGGGGCATTAAAAAGCAGTTATAAAGAGATGGGTACATTACACAAACTTGAACTAAAAAACCGGTTAGCAGAGTTCAAAGAGTAAAAAATGAACCAACGCATTACTTTTTGGTTCCTGAATTTTTTCCCCAAACCAATGCGTTGCTCAAGGGGCATTAAAAAGCAGTTATAAAGAGATGGGTACATTACACAAACTTGAACTAAAAAAACAGTTAGCAGACTTCAAAAAGTAAAAAATGAACCAACGCATTGCTTTTTGGCTCTTGAATTTTTTCCCCAAACCAATGCGTTGCTCTGGGTGCATAAAGTTTAAGTTTAAAACCCTAAATTTGATACCACTGGTGGGTTTATCAGAAGTAATAATAGGGCATGTCCCACTGTTTTCCAGTTCAGAGCCCAGGAGTTCCATAAAAAGACTACGCGTACTAGGATTATAAGCTGTTTATGCCCCCCTGCCAACGCATTCCCCAAGGATAAAATTGATAGCCTTTGCCTGAGCTACTGCAAGTTTCTGACCAATGTTAAACTTCTGATATATAAGATGGGTAACATTGCTTGTTAAAAAATTGATAAACATACTATACAAATTATACAAAGTCAGAGCATTTGAGGCATGACCCAGCTCCTGCAGTTGAATGAGTTACAATGGGGTAAAGAACCTTCCCACACTTCTGAATGTCCAAACTCACAAAAACCAGCAGTCAAAGACAGTTTTGAAATCACTTCCAAACACAGTTTGCAAACTCACCTTGCTAGTGGAGGGAGAACACCAACCAAACACTTCAAGTGCCAGACAGCCCAGCAAGAAATCTGGAAGCAGAAAAATAGCAAACAATTAGATAGGGTTTAGTTTATCTATAAAAGAAGTTAAGTTTTCTGAATGTTGATGAGCCTTTTTCTTAAAATATTAAAAAAATTGAAACTAGCACTTCATACGCCATTGGACTTCTCAATGGAAAATGAACCAAAATTAAAGGAAGCCAGTTGAAATCACTGATTTGAATTTTTGAAGCATAAAGCCGCAAGGTCAAAAGTTAACAGAAAAATTGCGAATTTGAACCTGTCGCCGAGGGCTGCATAACCTCAACATGATGCACCCATCTTCAGTTGGGCTTGAAAACACCCAACATTGAATTCTCTGAAAGCAAAACGTCTAGAAATATCCAGAGGGAATGATTCTAAAGGAAAAATATAATTGTGGAAATATTTGAATTAGAACCCATGCACCCGGCGTCGAGATACCGAAAACGACAACGGAGACTACGCTTGAAAAATACTCCCTTGGACTTCGACATACAATACACAAAGTCAATAATCAGACGTACGAAGACAAATCCGAAACATCTTCAAAAAGAAGATCCAGGCTGACGAGTTTAAAACTTACAGCAAAGGGCAGATGAAACACGAATTGCGGTGACAAGTTGGATCAAAAACTTTTAACACAAAGCATACAACATTCCAGCGGCCAGCGGCCTACTACAAGGCGTCAGACAAACGCCGGAAGTTGTCGCCGCCGCTGAACGTGAACGATGTTGACCCTGTTTCCGGTATACTAGCAAATCAGCGGGATGGTTTAAAGTCAGAAGAAGACTTCATTGCCATTCGAAGACGACTACAGTTTAGGGATGGAAAGAACAAACAAGGTCAACCGATTATTCGAACAAAGTAGTTAGTTCGACCCCGATTCATCGGTGAAAACTGTTTTTTTACTAATGAAAATTCGAACAAATAACCGAATAACCGGTGAAATTTTGAGTTCAAGCACTGATTAACCGAACAATAATATTACCCTACCAACCCTGCTACGGTTTTCTTACTGTTAGTTTGATATGTGATTCACAACAAAACATAACATTCCTAGTGGGTCCGTTCATTAATTATTTTTTTCGCGAGTATTAGAATGGCACAGTAGCAAAAAACCAACATAGCCGCTGGTTAAGTTGTGTTTTTACTTCTTTTAAACTACACAAAATATCATGTACTAACCGGGATGTAGCGATAAAGACACAATATAATAAGTGATGGGCCTCTCTCCTCCTCTCTGCATGGGGGTGGGGTACCCTAAGCACAAGTAAAGGTGGCCTTACACTCGACATTTTCGATGCATCCGCCTGTAGGTGGCCTTACACTCAACATTTTTGATGCATCCGCCTATGTCTGTTTGTCGATTTTCGTTAATATTTTGTCTGATAGTGTAGAAAACATGTACTGTTGTACATTTCAACACAACCTTTGGGATTTGAGTGACAACGAGACTGTCAAGAAATTAAAACGGCCACAGGCGAACATGACGAAAACGCTGAGTGTAAGGCCAACTTAAGACAGCCAATGAAGACAAAACCTGTCACTGAACTGTTAAGCTACCTGACTCAAAAAATATTTAAAAACCGCAGTTCATCTACTCAAAAAATGGCTATGTTGACATCTTTTCTAATAAACTAGCAACAAGTTAGTTTATAAGGCAGGGTTTGTTGGTAACATTCCCGGGAAGTCAGCAAGGATTAACTAAAACTGCAAAAGCAGCTCCCTAAAACTCTAGTTAAGTACTTGTCTTCCTATTAGGTGCAAACTTTGAAGCTATTGACGTCAAAGACATTGCAGGTTATACCTGTGGCTAGAAGATTAACAGAATAACAAATATAGGAAATCGTTTTATTATAAGTAAGTATCCACGGTTCAGAAGTTTGGTGGCACATAAAAGACTGCAGTCCACTTAGCCACAAATATATCAAAGTACCTTTAATTGAAATCTAACACCCTGGATGCTGCAATTTGATGGTGTCACAAAGAAGGTAAGAAGCAAGGTACCTCAATGCATTGCATGGCAAAATAGCCAAACAATGTCTTCTGATACAGCAGATCCTATGTGATCTAATTCTAGGGAATGCATTCCTGCAACAGATAGATTGCTTTCACAATCTAAGTTTGTTTCTTCAAATGACAAAGCAGGCAGTCACCAGAGTGGGATTGTATCCCCTACAAAAACTTGACTTTACAAGAACCAAAGAAGACTAAGTTACAAACCTTAAAGACAGTTTGAAATAGCCAGATCACAGCTTTCCTTATGTGAAAGCCTGCTTTGCCAAACCAACCTAACGCATACCTAGTTTGGGAGTCAACTTAGTGTAGCCATACCAACGCATTCCTCGACTCAAATTCAGTTTTGATAATTAAAACCAATGCGTAAGATTCAGCATTTATTAGAAAAACAAGTAAATAATTTTACACCCCTTCCACCTTGAGTTGCTAAATCAATGCATCCCTGCATCCCTAAACTCAATGCCTGTTTGGTAAAAACAAGCCAACGCGTTCCTTGTTATAATGATTATCTTGTCTAGGTGAACCAACGCGTACATTGATACAATTATTTTCAAGTGTGTTTTGATAAAGACATATTGTCACAGTAGCAATGCACACATTAAATGGATACTCCATCAACAAAATATATATTCCAAATGATAAGTGTTTCTTTAATAACAGGAAAAATCCTGTAAGATAAGTATGTTGTTACTCCAAAACATTTTGAATGCTTATAATCAGATCTCATGCAAGGCACTAAACATATCCTGTGTCTGCTGAAAGAGTAGAAGCAACGCATTGGTCTGGCTAGTTTACCTGACAGTATATCTGAAGAAAAAATCTAACTGAAATGTAACCATACCAACGCATTCATCGACTCAAAATCAGTTTTGATAATTGAAACCAATGCGTAAGATTTAGTATTTATTAAAAAAACAAGCAAATAATTTAACACCCCTTCCACCTTGAGTTGCTAAATCAATGCATCCCTGCATCCCTAAACTCAATGCCTGTTTGGTAAAAACAAGCCAACGCGTTCCTTGTTATAATGATTATCTTGTCTAGGTGAACCAACGCGTACATTGATACAATTATTTACAAGTGTGTTTTGATAAAATAGACAAACTGTTACAGTAGCAATGCATGCTATAAATGGATACTCCATCCACAAAATATATATTCCAAATGATAAGTGTTTCTTAAATAACAGGAAAAAATCCTGTAGATAAGTATGTTGTTACTCCAAAACATTTTGAATGCTTAAAATCAGATCTCATGCAAGGCACTAAACATATCCTGTGTCTGCTGAAAGAGTAGGAGCAACGCATTGGTCTGGCTAGTTTACCTGACAGTATATCTGAAGAAAAATCTAACTGAAATGTAGCCATACCAACGCATTCATCGACTCAAAATCAGTTTTGATAATTAAAACCAATGCGTAAGATTCAGCATTTATGAGAAAAACAAGCAAATAATTTAACACCCCTTCCACCTTGAGTTGCTAAATCAATGCATCCCTGCATCCCTAAACTCAATGCCTGTTTGGTAAAAACAAGCCAACGCGTTCCTTGTTATAACAAGATAATCATGTCTAGGTGAACCAACGCGTACATTGATCCAATTATTTATAAGTGTTTTTTGATAAAATAGACAAACTGTCAAAGTAGCAACGCATACTATAAATGGATACTCCATCCACAAAAAATATATTCCAAATGATAAGCGTTTCTTAAATAACAGGAAAAAATCCTGTAAGATAATTATGTTGTTACTCCAAAACATTTTGCATGCTTATAATCAGATCTCATGCAAGGCACTAAACATATCCTGTGTCTAAGAACAAGGCTGAAAGAGAAGGAGCAACGCATTGGTCTGGCTAGTTTACCTGACAGTATATCTGAAGAAAAATTCTTACTGAAACAACTTTATGGGAGGACATTCAATTTCAGCACTTGAAATTTTACTTGTAAGAAACTACACCAGCGCGGTTAAATACAGAGAAGTGTGTTTCTTTCACACAAGCACATGGCTGTGTGATGTGTCTTCCAAAAAGACAGATAACCAAAATGCCATACCTGAAATGGTTCTAGAGGTTCAGGAGTTGATTGTTGAAGAGTCTATTGAATCTACTACTCTATGACCTCGACTCCATCTCTCTTGTAGTTCTACAACGCAATCAGGCAGCTGATTAACAATCTATGAATGAGAAACAAAGGTGGGAAGGGTTAGTAATTTGTAGAGTTAGAGAAATGACTTATTCATTCATACTCACACTAACGGTCGTTTCCCTGATACCTTTCGTTACCAGATATGACGTGATAACTAGCAAAGATGAGATTTGAGATTTGATAAGAGATCGATGAAGGGAGAAAAATTACACCCAACTTCAAATTAGCTTTCGTTCAGGCAGGATATGATATCCTCGATATAAAAGCTCGATATTCTTGCGGCCAAAAAAGCCAAAATATAAAGCTTGAAAGGGGCTTGAACCGAAAGGGCTGTGCTCTGTACGCATTGCCAACACACAGGACAATAACGTCTGGCAAATCAAGTTAAAACAAGTTAAAATCATGTCAGGTTTGCGAGTAGACTTCATTTAAAAAAAACCTTTACATGTTTCAAAAATAATTATGTTTCCGGATAGAAACAATTTTTGTTGGATCATACGAAATATTAATACCGATTTGGTTTTTCGTTGTTGGTGAACTTGGCGGCGGCTCCATGGGAAGACGCATTTGTTTTGTGAAGGTTCTTCGCATAGTAGTGCATGATAGATCGGATCAAAGAAGAATATTGTTTAATTTATCTAGTGCGTCTCAAAAATGGGGGGGCATCTCTGATTTCCGTATGGTACTGAATTTCGTAGCATCTACGGAACTCCGCCCCTTCACCGCTAACTTCATTCTTCCTCTAAGGTGAAACTAACTGATAGTGCGCCTCGCCTGTATTGGGCTCATTGGGCTGGTGACGACATACAGACCGTAGGATAGCTCTTCTAGTGACTCCAAGTTTGGCGTAGATCGACAGGAGAGTTGTTGTAAGACAAGACGTTGAATCTAAGATAGCTCAAACTTCCCTGCTACTTGTCTGCGTCAGTTTGCTCAATCCCCCTTGGACTTGGAAGCACTTCCTTCATTAATTCAATGACATGCTAATTTTTAATATGATTGGCTCAAAATCTAGTGATTTTTTATTACTGCCCAGATGTGCACGTCGTATTTGGCATGATTTTCTGTTGACATCCGTAGTTTGATTCAAATTGAGCTTTTCCTGTATATCATTACATCATCATTCTTTATTTTGACATCTTGTGTGAAAGCCTAGGCTAGTCATGTTAACTTGACTTACCATTTCCTTTTTTGTTCAATTTGGTGTTTATTTTGTATTCTTATGCATTTGCAGATAAAAATTTAAAAATGATTGACCTTACTGTGAAAACCCTTGATTCCCGCAATCATGCGTTTTCTATGCCTGATGATGTAAGTATTTCTGTTCTGGTATTTATGAACTGAAATCATTACCTACATTTTGATCTCTTTTGACACTTCAAAATTAAAACTTGCATATTCGGCTGTTTTATCTTTTAGGCAACTGTCCTCCAATTAAAAACTAGAATAGAAGAAACCATGACCATTCCAGCAAACCGCCAACGTTTAATTTTTCAAGGAAGGGTTATGCAGGATGATAAAAAATTATCTGAATATGGTAAGCTAATGTTTTATTTATCACTGTGCAGCTTATTTTTTGAAAACTCTTGTTCTATTAACAATTTTCCTTTGCAGAGGTGCATGGTATGGTTATTCATTTAGTAAAGTCTCAACCTCCTCAACCTGGATCTAGACCCAGCGGTAGTGGCTCAAACACCTCTACCTCCTCAGAAAATGCCAGTAGGCCTTCAGGTGCCCGTTATTTTGGTAGGGTTGATGGGGGCACCATGTTTGGTTCTGTGCTTATTCCTGTCGTCGGTGAGACAGGTAATTGATTTATTTTGTTCCCTTATGCATCAATTGTTTTTTATAAGGATTTTTAAATTTGTGTACTCTGTTTTCAATTTAAATCAGGAGTTGGTCGTCACAGAGCATGGAGAATAATGCATTTAGCTGATCGCATGATCCAGCGTGCTACAGAAGTTCTTGATAATCATGAAAACTCAACATCAAGGACAACATCCGCTGCAGCTTCTGCCACTACCACACCATATAATAGCTCAAGAGATTCTAGTGGTAGTCATAGTCCTGCCACAGAACCATCTCAGCCAGGAAGAACAGCCTCAGAATCACGGTAAAGATTAGAAGCAATAAGGAATTTTCACTATAAGCACTTTAGCTTTGAATGAAACTTCATCTTGTTTCTGATACTTAGGACAAATGCAGCACCTGCAAACACTGCTCCAGCTGAGGCCGCTACATCTCAAAATTCAACAGCAATGGATACTGAAATGGAGACAGATAACAATTCTTCTACTCCCCACATCACTGTCAGCAATGCTGATCAAGCAGGAGGTTCGACAGTCAATGAATAATGTCCCGTACATGTATGATATCCTGTGTCATTGTTATTTTTTAACATTACATTGTGGTTTTTTTCTTTCTTTTTTTTTTTCTTAGTGTCATCTTCAACCAATACATCTGGTTCCTCTCAAGATGGATCATCTACTGATTCAAATCAGCAGCGTCTGCAGAGAGGGTATGTTCGCAGAATGCATCAAACGTCTCGATTAAAACTTTTGGAGTTTACCTTATATTTACCTATGTATTCTTTACAGCATACCCTCCACCAGCAACATGTCTGCATTAATGACTAAACTACGTGCCTTGCAGACACGCTTTGATCCTCTCCTAAGTCGCTACCATAATTTAATAACTGAAGATTCTGCTACAAATAATCCGCAGCAATTAGCAGAGAGGTCAAGTTTGACTCACATAGTCCCTGAAGTTCTGCATCTCCTCTCACACGCCTATCATGCCATCAGTGAGCTCACTATTGATTGGGAACAAGCCCCACCTCGACAAATGCATCCTTTACTGGCACCAGCAATTCAACAACTTGTTCAACTGACAGAAGGTATGAATACTTGGGGTTTAACTATTCCCCCTCCACCTTTTGGCCAGATGGCTCAGACAGCAGCTGCTAATGCTGGTAATTCCACAGCATCTTCTGGGTCAACTGCTCCATCACCTGCAAGTGCATCGGCAAGTTCATCATCCACCTCACCATCTGCAGCCGTATCATCTAGCAGTTCAGCCACAGCCCCTGAAGTGACATACATGACAACAACATTCCCAGCTGAGGGTGGAGAGGCTACTACCACTTTTACAACCAGACCAGCAGCAAATTTTGAAGCAGCTTCAGGATCTACAAATGCCCAAGGAACTGGAAGTGCCAGCAACCGTTCACCTGTTGTTACAACCTCCATAGATATCTCAAACCGTAATCCAGGCCTGAATGCTGCCTTGAGTGCTGCACTTGCCCTCGCAAATCGTCTAGCAACTCATCCAATACCTCACCAAGCTGCTTCATCTCAACAACCACCTCAGCAGCAGCAGCAGCAACAGCCAGACCAGCAACAACAACCTAATCAGCCACAATCACAACCTCAGGCTCAGCAGACTCGAGGTGGCTCTATAGTCACTCTGCCTGTTGGGATGATAGACATCCCTACTAATGTGGAATTTTTCATGGAAGTTGGACCAAGCACTATCACAATTGACTCTCTTGAAGCTACAATGGTTACCAGTGGTAGTTTTACTCCTGGTACTAATGGCACTACTGATGGAAACCGTAAGAATGTTATATTGTAATTTTGTACACTAATTCTTTACTCTATTGATTGTTGCTGAATACATTTCCTTAACACTTATTACGTTCTCCAGCTCTCAACATGCATCTTCCTTGGGGAGGTCATCCTCAGGATTTTTTGCAAGGTGTTGTTCATGCATTAAATGGCTTTATCACCCCAAATCTCCGACGAAGAGGAAGTGCCCCTGAAAGTACACAAAATCCTAATTTGCAACGACGTGGAAGTGCACCAGAGTCTGAAACTGATGCTAGTTCTGCGGCTAACGGACCTGCTGCTGGGAGCACTCCATCAGCCTCATCCTCACCAGGAGCTGCGGGAGGTCAGACAAGCCAAGCAAGAGGTTACACTGCCACTCATCCAACAACATCAACTCAAACGCGTTCAACAGCTCGTCCGCAAGTACATCATATTGCAACTGCTCCATTTCCAGGTTATTAATGGTTTCTGAAATTATTTTTAAATGAATTGCAGGGCTTCTATCTATTTTGAATTTTATTCATTTTTTACACAGGCCTGCAGATGGGATTTACTGACCCATTCTTGCCATGCCATTCGCAATTCTTTGCGTCATGGCGCCGCTCCCGACTAGGCACCACTAGTAGTTCGTCAACTACTGCTAACAGTGCAACCCAAACTAATAGTGCTACACCAAGCAATAGAGCTACAGCTTCTGGGCAGTCTGCCAATCCTACAAGTTCATCAGGACCTGTACCCTCAGCCGCATCGTCTTCTGCATCAACTTCCTCTCAAACATTACCGGTTTCTGCTATTAGTCCAGAGGCAGCTTTGCAAAACATTTTAGAGGCATTGACTAATCGTATGTAGTTTGTCTTGTATTTCTGTGTTTTGTAAAAATATTTTTTCAGTACTTGCCTTTTAATTTTATGAAATTTTAATCAGGGAATCCCTCAGGAGGACTCTTGTTGAGTTCATTGGCCTTCGCTTCTCCTGAAAATGGAACTAATGTAAATTTCTCAAGGACATTCTGTCGTTTAAATTCAATTTTCTTTTGTGTAATTCTTTGGTTTTAATGCCTGTTTAGGTGCCAATTATCAATTGGATCTCACCTGGATCCACGCATCAAGAAGGAGAGTCACTGCTTTCGGACTTGAGACTGACAATTGTAAGTTAGTTACATACTTATTCAAAAAAGATTCTCATAAAGTCTCAAAATTTTCTCAGGCAATGTTTTGCTTTATTCTCATGTTTTAGGTTCGAAGTGTCACTGTATCTGACTTATTAGCTCTCTTTGAGGGTAACTGGGCTGCTTTAAATCATGTTCGCAATGATTTACGGCAATATGTAGTCCAACACCTTTGTGAAAGTTCACAAACTGAAGAAAGCTTGGAGAGGGGGACAAATCTTCTTATGGCAGAGCTGAGACCGCTCTTCCAGATCATAACTGAAGGTGCACTTCGAGAAGAAGTCAATGCTGTAGCAACTTTAAGCCGCTTTCATGAATCAGTCATACCAGAATTTTTGAAGTTAGTCCTTGATGATGGTAAGGTGTTACTTTCTTGATCATACTTCTTGGTCTCACTCTTTTCTCATAACTATTGTATTGACGAATTCTTTTCTTTTGATTTCTTAGAAAATGCGTCAACTTTTGGACAGAATCTTCATGACATGTATTACAAATATTTGAGGAACCTTTGGGCTATTATCAAACACTGCTGTGCAAATGATGATGCTATTGAAACTGTTCTTCAGTCATGTTTGGTATGATATTTTCCTCTTAAGCTGATCCAAGATCTAGCTAGCACTTGAGCAGGGTTTTATCATCCATCCGTGTTTTCCTTTTCGCAGAATCGCATAACTGAGGGTGGCTCATTAGTCTCTGTAGCTGCAAGAAGTTGCCTTGATCAGTTGAATAGTGTGTCTGTCAATGTACCCTTTGAAGAAATTCAACCATACATTGTCTGTCGCACCTCGGTTCAGGAAATGGCGTCACTCTCTACTCATGCATCTACTTCTGCTCAGTCCAGTGTCCCTCCAGACTTCATGAAAATGGAACAATCTGTAGAAGAGCCAACCTCAGCAAATACCATAGAGGTATTTTGTCTTTTCATTTGTCACATTTTAAGTTTAATCAGTTCAGTATATCCTTCATTTTTTTTTCTTTTTCTTTATTTTTTTAATCAGCCAATGGACACTGACTCTCAGTCCCCACAGCAGCCTACCCCATCAGCATCTTCTGCACCCCTAGATGTCCCATCTCACAGCTCTGAGGAAGCCACAAGAGTCACTATTGAATCATCAGAGATTGCTCCTATGGACACAGAAGTTACTCCACCTGCACCTGAGGCATGGCATAGAATTATTCCTCCGGTGAGCAAATATAAAATGCTCAGTATTGATCTTTCTAGTTCTTAGCATTCTGATAGTAATGTTGTATTAACCTCCATCAGGAATGGGTTCCAATCATAACAAGGGATACCACACGTCAACGTCGACCAAATTCACAAGCACCCCTCAGTGATGCATACCTTGCTGGTATGCCGCCCAAGCGTCGTAAAGTAGTAACTGCTAACAGGCCTCATGGGTCCCTCAGTGAAGTTATATCAGGTTTGTGTTCCATTCGATTTCTTTGTCTCTTTCCTACATCGGTATTTATTTATTGTTCTATTTTCAAGCTAATATGGAAAGCGCCATCCAGTCATCTGGTGTACCAACAGCAGGTATTGCCCTTGTTCAAGAAGAAGCTGGCAGAGATCCTCGACTGCGTGAAGCTTATCGCGAACAGTTACGAGCTACAGTAAGAGCAAGTTTAGCTAACAATCCTGATTTTTCTGCTGAACGTTTCCCTAATGCTGCACAATATTTTGGTAAATCATGAAGGTATCATTTTTGTGTTTACATTAGAGTAAGCTTCATGATGGGAGTCACTTGATATGATATGTACTCCTTGCTGCTTTACGAACATGCAGAGGATGTATTTTTCTGAAAATGACTTCAAGATTGTGCTAGCCAAATAGTTTGTGTTAGAGCAGCACGTTTGCAAATATGCGTGTGCTTTTATTGAAGTGCTGATTGCACTCTATCTTATATGTGATAGAAATGTGATGGTATTAGTAACAGAGTGTGTGTTTTCGGACCACTATTTCATGCATCTTTTCTATTATTGTACTTTCAATTAATGAAAGGACCACCTTTACAGTTAAGTACAAAGTTTCTTTCTTTTTCCTCTTTAATATGTGTTTTTTTCATCTAAATCAGGGATAATCTTTCCTACCCGTCTCTATGATGTGTAGGTCATGTTTCAAAGCCAGTTTGCTCTGTTGATTCTTGTTTTCTTTTTCTTTTATATCAAATAAAAAAATCAACCGTTCCTGCTTTTATTTCGAATTATCAGTTTAATCAATCTGTTCTTGTGAACAATTCAAATATTCTTCATGTTACCGGTAGTAACATTTTATTCTCACACATGAACAATTTGTTACAATAAACACAAAATAGAATGTGCAGTCTTTTACAGTTTTCCTTTTTATTTTCTTTGAGTCCTAGTCTTATTCAATTCCTTGCGTTCCTCATGTAAGTGGTGGAAGCATGTTTGACACTACAAGTCACAATTATCAATGTCTGTTTACTTTCAAAGTCGTCGATAGAAAAGGGGAAATCTATTGTGCTTTTTATGGTTAGTGACTGATAATATCAATATCTCTTGACCATCTTGGTTTCCCTCTTATTAAAAAAGTAAATTTTGAATCATGACTATGTCATCAATATTATGTACATGAGTTTTCCAATGGTATAACACTGGCTGCCAGCCGTAGCTAAGAGTTCTACTTGAACTTTATCTAACTATGTCACCTGTAAATAAGTAGACCCAACTATTGATTCAAGATTTATATTATGAGTATTTGTAGTGTAGATTGTACAAATGCCATCTATTGTTAATGAAAGGTCTAGTGATAAAAGTTGTGGTTGTGGCTTAGAAAGGTGTTATATTGGCGTTGACCTCAAGTGGAAACATTTGAACAGGGTTTTGTCAATGAGCAAACAAGGTAAAAATCAGCTTTCCTGTTTATTTGAATGAAAGTTCTCCTGAACGTTAGGGCGGGAACAGGGTTTTGATCTTTGAACCATTATAATTTTGACATGTGTTTTTTTTTAATTCTGAGCGTAGATTTGTACTTACGACTTTGCTGTTTTCTCTTTTTGATTTGCATTCATTGCTCAAAATTTGCAAAAAAAATTCTTACCTGGGGCCACAGTTTTTGTTCGTTAAAAGGGATGAGGTTTCTTCCTAAGAACTTCACAGGCAATACAAATGCCTGTATAGCTCTTCAAGAATGACAGTTTTTGTATGTTTTCTTTTGATTTCAGTTATACCTTTGCCCCTAATTTTAAATGGAGTTTGGTTTCTAAATGTTCCGTCCTGCATTTCCTCATCCATTCATGGTGCTTGCATTTACCAAGTTCCCATAACTGACCTGTCTCTTCTGTGCCTTGAGAAATCTTGTTGGCTGCCTACCTCTCAGACTGACAAATTCAAGGAGAAATGTGATAATTTTGTATGTGAACAGTAACGCCCTAATGTTTTGTTCTGGAACTACGTATATGCAAATATTGTTCCTGTGACTCTTCATTGTCTTACAATGTTCTGAGGAGTCACCACTTTTCAATAATAAATTAGGAAAACTCATGATGATGCTTTGACTAAACAGTAACACCTATTTAACTAGTGGTATTTTGTGTTTGCATAAATGAAATATAAAATTAAATAATATAATTTTCTTATTTTCTTGCAAAAGTGGCTCTAATAATTGCCTTGCCTCTCACCTAAAAAATTAGAATAACAATTTTAATATCATCGAGCTTAGCTCTGGAAGAACCTTACCCAACGTGCTGTGTAAGTCCAAAAGTAAAGGAGAAAGTCTCTAGACATGTCCAGGTGATAAGTTCAGTTTGAAATATATAGGATCTTTTCATGAAAGGGCTTTCTTAGCTGTTAATCTATGAAATTACTTAGCTCTCAAGTAACATACTCTCTTATTCTTGTATTGAATGGTTTGCAAAGAACAGTTTCCCCTTATGATGAGATTGATTGACAACAAAGGAAGGTTTTTATGATGTGATGAACTGCCTATATTACTGAATACATTATGAAAAAATAACTAGAAACGGCACAACCTGAGTCGAGAGCAACTGGCATGAAGTTTGCATCTTGGGCAATGAAGGCTATGGTAATTTCATTGAAACTATTTTCTTTTGTCTCAAGAGATACGAATGCATAGTACACACATATATCAAATTTTCTGAAGTAAGCAAACATCACAAAATCCAACTCTAATTTTTGAAAGTCTTTGTAACAGTCACTGGTAAGTAACTATATGCTCTGATTACACATAACAGTTATATTTAACTAGACTTTAAATTAGCTTAAAACTAAAACTAAAAAACCTAATATGTAACACAACTGAAGCCTCAGAAAAGATTTGGTCAGGAAAGTCCAATTTAGTTAATTTCAGGTTTCATGGTAGTAAAATTTTGTGCTTGCTGGGTATTCAAAGCAATGGTGACAGTGTTAGGTCCACCATTGATTTCAGAACCAGAAGGGTGCTTTGTTAATAAAAAGGTCAATCAAAGAATTCTATTTTCTAATCACAAGAGGGAAAGCCTTCTTTCCCTCACAAAATTTATCAAACACACTCATTTTCTTAGTTGTAAACCCTTCACATCACAAAGTTCAACATTCTACAGTATGACAAAAACATTGTTGCTTGCAAAAGCTTGAAAAGAATCACTGATGTATGAAATTATTAGAAACTTAAGTAACCATGTTCTTGACAACACAAAATTGTCAGGTTTGCCATCAATTATAATTTGAAATTAAGAAAAATTACTAGAAATTCAGTTTCCTGAATCAACATAATCCTTGTTTGCACTTGTTACTTATAAATACATTCTACAGCCTGTCTCTTCCAATACAATACCTTAAAGTTTTCTTGGGTGTGTTTATCACAATATGTAACATGGTCACACAAACATGCAATAATTCCTGCTAATATGTACGACTATATGTATGCATAAATTACAGTAGTAGGGGATAATGGGAACGTTTACACACGAGTAAACTCACTTTTTACACAAATTTCTTGATGATCATGCACAGCACAGTGTGTCCTTGGCGATAGCACCACACGGTCAGAGAGGGGGAGGGGAATGTATGGGAATACTGTGAACGCGAGAGGGAAGGACCCGGGCCAGGGCAATACGAACATGAGCCAAGCCGGGCCCGGCTAGGCCGAACCCGATCTCCGGGGAACTTCAGCTTCGACGCAGCTCAGGCTAGAGCCCGGACTGGATGAGTGCGGCTCTGGCATCGGCTCCGGGCTCGCTCACCACCTAAGGGCAGAAGTGAAGCTTACATCTGATCCAGATCGGGGTAGAAACCTCCGGAAGTGAGGTTCGTTTGGGCCGGGCCGGGGCACTCACCTAAGCTGCGCCGGACCCCGACCCGGCGGACTCGAGTGACAGCGCCAGGGGTTCAGGGTGAGGGACCGGGACCGGGAGCGCCGTCTCGTTGAGCAGCTTGATGAGGATGAGGGGCTGCAGCTCTGACGCTTCGGGCGGGCTGTCGGCCGCCATGGGCTCGGCGGCGGATTGCGGGGGCGGGGCAGGCGCATGCGGTGTCAGCGGCGCGGGCGGGGACGGGGGCGGGGGTGGTGGCGGCTCCTCAGCTTCAGCCGCTTGCGTCGTGTTGGCCGGGGGCGGGAGCGGCTCAGGCGTGGCCACCTCCTTGGACCGGTCGTCGGGGGGCTCGTTGCCGTCCTCGGCTGGGGGCCGCGCACGCTCGGGGGGCTCTTCCGGAGGCTGCTGGCTCGGCGGCGTAGCCGGCGGCTTCGTCGTCGTCGACGTTGTCGTGCTGCTCGGGGGAAGCGGCGAAGGCGGGAGCGGTGGCGGGGGCGGTGGGGCCAGCGGCGCGGCCGCCAGCACCAGCAGCTCGTCGTCCACCAGCCTCGGGAGATCCTTGGAGGGCTGCACGCTGTCCTCTGGCTTGAGCAGCTGGATCACAGGGGGCAGCTCCTTCAGCACCGGCACCACTAGTCGATCGTCCTCCTCCAGCCCAGTCCCCGGACCCGGACCCGGACCCGGACCCGGACGCGTCACTGGCCCCGCCTCAGGCGCTGCCCCCGGCAGCGGCATCGCGGGCAGTGGCACCAGCGGCGCCGGCAGCACTTCCGGCAACGTCTCCGACGGCGACTCCAGGACGACTGTCTGATCCGGCGCCGAAGCCACCGACGCTTCTGTTTCCGGTTCCGGGTTCAGCTTATCCCGCAGAGCCGTAGGCAGAGACGCATCCGGCCCCGACGTCGGCTCCGTCATTTGTGCCGTGGTCGTGGTGCTCGCTGGCGCGGTGGTCGTGGTGGTCGCTACCTCGGTCACGTCCGGAGTCGTCGCGGTCGTCGGAGCCGTCGTCAACTCGATGGCCTCGGTAGTCGTCGTCTCAGGCAGCGGCGGCGTGGGCGGCGGAGTTGCTGTGGTCGTAGTCGTCGTAGTCGTCGTCGTGGTGGTCGTGGTTGGGGGCGCCGTCTGGACCGCCTGCGGGGGCGCCAGAGGCTGGAGCGGCGCCAGCGGGTAGCCGCCGAGAACGAGAGTGGAGGGCTGCCCCGGCACGCCTATCACGCCCGGCACGCCAGGTACGCCTGGTACGCCAGGTACGCCCGGTACGCCCGTATACAGCACGGGCACGTGCATGGGCACCTGCATGGGCACCTGCACCGGCACGGCCAGCGCGCCCACCGCGCCTACGGGCACCTGCATGGCCTGCATGCCCACGGACAGCAGCAGCATCTGCGGCAGCGACAGCGTGCACGACGGCACCCCCTGCAGCTCGGTCAGGTTGGTCTGGAACGCGAGCAGGGCGCGCGCCAGCTGCTCGTCACAGCGCACCGGGTTATCTGCAAGCAGGCCGCCAGGGCGCACAGGAGGATCGTTAGAGAGCTCGCCGCGTTACTCTCGACGGGGCTACTTCCGGTCAGTGCTGCCAGAAAAAGTTAGGCAAAAAAAAAAAGAGCAATACACCTGTGTGCAGGTGGTGGTATCTCCGCCTGCACTCCCCTGCCCAGACGTTGCCTAGTAGGCAGGCGGAGATACAGTCCCGTTACGCACAGGTGTATTGCGCGGTTTTTGCCTAACTTTCTGGCAATACCGCTTCCGGTTCGACTCTGGACTGTTCGCGCCAGAGGTCTGCATTGGACAGGTCTGGCCAGAACTGCTCGAGAACCAATAGCCAACCAATATAGCTCAGTTTCGTTCGCAACCATACCGATCATAGAAGGCGCGGAGGGTCCAATCCCACTCCAGCTTTCAGGTTCAGTTCCGTTCTGTTTCATACGAAACTGTGGTGGGCTATTGGTTCTCGAGCAGTTCTGGCCAGACCTATCCAATGCAGACCTCTGGTTCGCGCTGAAGATCCCATACAGTTTCTTTTGAGTCTCGGCCTCTCGACTCGGAAGAAGCCCGTTCCATATTCTCAGACTATTAATTTTCCTGGGATTCTTTTTTCCCTTCTAACTTTTCCCGAAGCGTGCGTTTGAGCGAAAATTCACGGAACGCGAGTTCCAAGTGTAGTTCAAAGCTAAGCTTTTAAGTTTGTTCATCACGTTGCTCAGGGCACCGCTGCGCTGTATGTGCAACAAGAACGGAGGGACGATTCAGTTCTGAATCAGTCGTCAGTTGAACGCGTTTGACGGCAGTGTGTCTGCGCCGTTGCGCCGCGCGCTCACCGTGCAGTGCGATGCGCAGCACGCTGTTGACGCCATGCACCTTGCAGCGCGTCTTGGCCGTGAGCTCCGGCCTGATGAGGCTAATGTTGTTGCTGCTGAGGTCGGCCCGGCAGAGCGCGGGGAGGCCGTGGAAGTCCTTTTCCAGCGAGGTGAGCAGGTTGTGCGAGGCCATCAGCTCCTCCAGCGCGGGCATGAACGTCTGCAACAGGAGGGGGAAACAACTCTGAATTTTTCTTTTTAAACTATAGTAAATATTTCTGATTTCTTTTTCGAATTTTTCAGAGTTTTTCTGAATTGTGTGGGTTTCTCTGAAATTTTCTGACCTTTTTGGGGGGGGGGGGGATGCCCCAGAAAATATACGCACATCTGATCCAAATTATTCTCTCAATTACATGATTAAATAGGATTTTTAGAAAATTTTTGTGAATTTGTGAAATTAACTTGCAATAATGCAAAATAATCACAATTATTATTTCAATTATTTTTTAAAACTTTTCAGAAAGAAATTTTGCTCTGCAATTGAAAGGGTGAAGTGAAAACATGGAAAATTTTTGCGGCAGTAAACCTCCCGAAGGAGGTTGCGGTTCCCGCCAGGCACAGGGCCTTAACCCCCTGTGGCAGCCAACTGCTTCGGTGTTCCATGGGAACCGGCGCTTTGCTGACTGCGATCCTATCGCGCAATTTGACAGATTGATCCCCGTACCACCATTGGCCTACCCCTAGAGGTACGAGCGGTGTCAAGGGCGTTAGACTTCCAGAACCCAGTTTCAGAGGCCTTACCTCAGAGGGGTACGCGGGATTCGAACCCACAACCCCGAGTGCCGACACATAGCCAGAACGGGAAGCGACCCAACGCCCAGAGCCACCGAGCCAACGGAGGTGAGACGTGTTTAATTTCTACTTGACCTCCTGGAGCAGCTGCCAAAGGGAATGTCAAGCGCGAAAAGCACTTTCCCGAGTGGGAGTCGAACTTCGCTCGTTTTGGTGATGCGCGCTCTACCAACTGAGCCACGACATCTCGATGACTGTACTGTGCGACAGGTTGGCGTCGTATTTGCCCAGTGCTCGTGGCTGGAGGGGGAAATCCGAAGTAATCCGTTGTAATCCGGATAAATTTTAGGGTAATCCGGGGTAATCCGAGGGGGAAAAAAGCACCGTTACCCGGAGGACACTCCAGAGGTAATCCGGGGTAATCCGTAATCCGGCTGACATGAAACTTGACAGTCGTTTTCCCCCTCGGCGGGGGAGCGGAAAACTGCTGGTCGGGTGGCAGGGGCAGGGTAGGCCACTGGCCTTATTCGTATGTGTTGCGGTACGGGTCTTTGGCCTACCTGGCCTGGCAGGCGCCAGGGGACCCCCACCCGTGCACAAGACCCGAGTTGCTGGGAGCCATCGCCTCCATCGGATCGGGCGCGGTTTAAGGTCCGACTGGAAGGGTTGGGGGGGGCGCCTCACCCCAGGTTGCCTACATACAGGGGTTTTGTCGCGCTATTTGCCTACTTTCCAGGCGACTATCTAGTGACCGAAAGGGGGGGGGGCGATCGCCCCTCCCCCCCCCCTTAAACCGCGCCTGGCCTCTATTCTTAGGTACGGGCCACAAGACAAAAACTCATCACTCTTTTCACAACGAAAGTCAAAGTGGCCAACTTTGAGGTATGGCATATGGCATATCTCCGGAACGGGTGGTCGGAAAAATCTGGTCGGATGATTTTTGGATTCAGCAGACCATTTTGCCTCGTAGAATACACTTCCGGAATGGCTGGGTGGACATAATCTCACCAATCCCAAGATTTGGGACTTTCTATGCAATTTTTCGAGAAAAATGTAAAATTCTCCATGAAAGAGTTGTTGTAGGTCAAATCTGAGGCTTTCTCTGTGTGCCTCGTTCAATTTTGAATCAAGCACAAAAATGCCGAGACAGTGGGTCACTTAGTCGCAAGTTTACTAAAAATACCCAAATTGGCTTCAAATTTCACCAAACACACATCAAGTTCCTATATCTCCCAAAATAAATTTTTTGGGGGTCTATTTTTTTTTCTTCTTTTGAATTCCCTCCTAGGGACACTACCAACCACCAAAATATCAGAGAAATCCAAGAGGGCCGTTGTAAGGTCTTGCTTTTCTGAAATAAACCTGGTCACTACACGAAACGTGAGTAGTACTAATACTGCGACAGTATTACTAGTAACGTGCTCAAGCTGGGCGGCCTTCGCGCAATCTATATACTTCCAGCCATGCTTGCTCTTCACTTCACGGCCTGCTCGGCGTTTTCTTAACTGAATACACCATGCGCTTCGCAGTACACTGCTGGGTTTGCCGCATGTCCAGCGTGAGGCGAGGCGGAAGTCCCCCGCTGCTTGTCGCGCCTCGTCACGCCTCTGTCACAATCATGTGCACAGTCACACACACAGCCTCACCTTGGACGTCTCCTCGAGCGTGTGCAGCTGGTTGAAGCTGACGTCCAGGGCCTTGAGCTGGTCCAGGCCGATCAGGTCGTCAGGGGAGATGCTGGACAGCATGTTGTGGCTGAGGTTGAGCCGCTCCAGGCCCTGCACCCCGCCCAGGGCGCCGTCCAGCGACACCAGGGCGTTGTACTCGAGGCGCAGCTCCTCGACGCGCGTCTCCGAGTCCACCACGTTCTGGAGAGGAGAGGAGCGAGATACAGTCGGAGCAGAAAGTGGAAATGCGGCCTCAAGCATCATTTTGCATGACATTCAGAGGGGAGGGGCCAGAAAGAAAACTTAGAAAATCCAGAAGAATTAAGGACTATTGAAGTAAATCCAGACCAAAAAAAAATTGTGAGGAAAAGAAATGTACCGGTACCAGGAAAAATTCATAAAGAGTTTGCGGGAAAAAAAATCATTAAAAAAAAAAAAGAATGTTTTTGTAACGAGCAATAATCTGCTGGTGGTCTGGTTGGCCAGCCCCGTACACGTACCTCCATGCGGCCGCTCAGCCGGGCGATGCGGTTGAACGACAGGTCGACGATCTTGAGCCGCTGCAGACCGTGGATCTCCTGCAGGCTGAACTCGGTCAGCCTGTTGTTGGTGAGGTTGAGCAGCTTGAGCTCGCGGATGCGCAGCAGAGACGAGTTGAGCGACTCGATCTCGTTGTGGCCGAGGTGGAGCTGCTCGATGTTCTCGGCCTCGGCGAAATCGTCCTCGGCTAGCTGTAACACAGCGCAGCGAGCGCAAGGCGCAGCGGCTTAGCCAACGCTTAGACAACGCTTAGCCGTAGCTTGGCTAACAACACGATGGTTTCGAACTTCTCAACACGTGTATTATTCCTCTCGGAAACACAGTTCCGCTGGGCGCGCTGGGCAGCCTTACCGTCCTGATCTTGTTGTTGCCCAGCTCGAGCAGCTGCAGGCGTCTCGAGCGCGAGAACACGCCGTTCAGACTGACGATGGCGTTGTCGCTGGCGATCATGGTGTCGAGGCGCGGGCAAAGGCGCAGCTCGCCGGGCAGCCGCTCCAGGCGGTTGTTGGCCACGAAGACGAGCTCCAGCTTCTCCATGCCGCGCTCTGGCAGCTCGCCGTCCAGCGTCGTGAGCTGGTTGAAGTTGAGGAACAGCCACTCCAGGTTCAAGAGCTCCCTGTTCAGAAGAAAAAAAGGGTCGTCAAGCCTGGAGTCCCGGGGGTGTTCAGTCACCTATAAAAAGTTCTCGCTGCAGTAGACCATTCCGCTCGTACCCCTCGAAAAACAAATGCACCGGAAGTCGGCTATTTCAGAGTAGTTCAGCACTTGTGAAATTTCTGATAAGGGTCACAAGTGCTGAACCCCCAAAAAGTTATTTTGGCGACCATGTCGAAATACTTTTTTCGAGGTCCTGATCATTTCTGGATGGTCGCCAAAATAACTTTTTTGGGGTCCCTAAAAGCGGCTATAAAGAAAATAAAATAACACGACATAGCCTTAACTCCCAAACCATTAGAGTGCCCAAAAAGTTCTTTGTAGAAAAGGGCAATGTAAGAAAAATTTTGGGGGAAAAAATCTCGATACCATATTTGAGATTTTTAATTTAAAAGAAAGGTTTCCAAATAAAAAAATAGTAAAAAAAAATATTTAAAATCTAAATTTTTTTCTTATTGAACTCTACCCTCTAAAGATGACCTGTGCAAATTTGGAAGCCTCAGGGACCAACCCTTCCCCTATTAAAATTTTGCCCAAAGTCAAAATACATCAAAATGTCGGAAAACCCATTTTGCCCATATCTCTGGAACCGCGTGACCTAGGAGGCTAAAATTTTGGCTCTAAAAGTTTTTAGTGATAGGAAACATGCCCTGAAATTTTAGTTCAAATCGGTGGCTACGATGTCAACTCTCCTACCCTTTCGTATGGAATCACCCCCATAGATCAGATTGGGTTAGGTCAGGTTGCGCTGGAGACTCACCGAAGCGTCCCGTTGAGGTGCTTGAGCTGGTTGCCGCCGAGGTGCAGATGCCGGAGCGTCTTAGGAATGGAGTCCTTCTCCAGGGTGGTGAGGGCGTTGCCCACGAGCACCAGATGCTCGAGCACGGGCAGGTCCTGCAGGTCGTGCGTCCGGACCGTGGTGAGCCGCGATCGGCCTAGATCGAGCGTGCGTATCTTGGGCATGAGCGCGAGCACGGGCCGGGGGATATCTGGTAGTGCGTTGTCCGCCAGGCTGAGGTACTGGGTGCCGTTAAGGCCGCCGAAAGCCTCCTCGGGCAGCTGGCTGAAACACCACAGGCACTTTACCCGTCTGTCTCTCTCTCTCTGTCACAATTTCATATTGCGAGGCTATCGGAGTAACTTGTGTGCAGGGTGCGTTTCTTTTTTCTTTATTTTTCTTTTCCGCTCCGTGCGAAAGAGACCCTGCCATTTACCTTCGTTTTCCTAAGCTATTGAAACTTCCTCTTCCTCTTATAAGACACTATCTCCCCGTTCGTGCTGTGAGGTTTGCCGGACAGCGCGCCATAAGCGCCGTGACAAATGCTCGACCCTCGACATGGCACGAAAACATGTGATTACGTTTAAATCTCGGCCGTGGTCGGGAAGGCTGCTTGATTTGGGAGGAGGGGGAGGGGGGGGGGTGTAAGTCTCCAATCATCCATTTGGTGTTAATCACGGACGATTGTGGTCAGGCACGAAGGCACGAACCTACCATCAGGTCACCGCCAGGACGAGTCTGAGAGGCTGTGCTGTACCACCCCCACCTCCAACCCCCTTCCACCAGCCATGAAGAGGACTGAAAAACAATTGGCCTGTCCATCCTAGCAAGCAAAAATCTGGCTGGCGCGTTCAGCCCCCGCATTCAGAGGATTCAGAGGATCGCCTTGTGGTGCCCTCTCATTCACTCCTAGTGGACGAGACCCATGCATGTCATAAGGACGGAGATACTAAAGCGCTCTTCTGAATCTGACGGCAGGAGGGCCTAGCGGGCTGAGGGAGGGGGAGGGAGGGGGTGGAGTAAGAGCCGAGGAGAGGGAGAGGGGAGGGGTTGTGAGCGTACTCGCCGTGCCATTGCTTGGCCAAGTCCTAACGCGCTTATCAACAACACAGCCATTATCGCGACAGGCAGGGTCGCCAGGTCACCCGCCCCGCCTCACCCCCCCCGCCCCGCCCCGCCCCGCCCCACCCGCACTGCTCTGTCACGCTATGCTGTACATCGCCCAGCCCCGCATCCCCGACACGAAACCGCGCGGAGCGTGTAAGACTTGGCACGGCGTTGCCGCACTTGGCAAAAGATTTCCATGCGACACGTCGTGCTTCTGAATGAAAGTCCTCTATAAAGACAAACACATCACGGGCTCATAGCCGGTCGGCAGGGAGGATAGGAGGGGGGAGGGGGGGAGAGAGGGAGGGAGGGAGGGAGGGAGGGAGGGAGGGAGAGAGGGAGAGAGGGAGGGAGGGAGGGAGGGAGGGAGGGAGGGAGGGAGGGAGGGAGGGAGGGAGGGAGGGAGGGAGGGAGGGAGGGAGGGAGGGAGGGAGAGACAGGGAGAGAGAGAGAGAGAGAGAGAGAGAGAGAGAGAGAGAGAGAGAGAGAGAGAGAGAGAGAGAGAGAGAGAGTCCGGCGGCCCGAGGAGAGCTGTGCAGTGCACCAAACGCGACGCATGGGCGCGACCGCAGCGGCACGTTATCGTGCCGTTATCGCTGCGCCGGCGTCGTTATCGGATGCATCGCCTGATTTTGATGCTGCCACATCCCTGGCGGCCGACAGCGTGGAGCGGTAGCGCTCCCGACCCCGCCCCGCCGTGCGAGGGATTTGGAGGGTGCTGGAGGGGAGGGGGAAGGGGCGTGCACCTGCACCTGCACCGGGCCGGGGCGGGGCGGGGGCGCCTGGTGGATAGGCCACCCGAGCGCACGACAGGTGAGCGGGCGGCCCAGCCTGCCTTTCGCGGGCGCTCCCCGTGATGGACCCCCGCCGGGCCCCACGCTCAGAGCCGCGTGGACTGATTCCGCATGGGACTTTCATACCTCCGTCCTTGTCGCACTCATGAGGCACTGCCATTGGGTGGGAGAGAGAGGACCGCGTCTATCCCCCATTGACCGATTTGCGGAATCAGCCTACCGGGCCCGGCCGCATTTATTCAGTGCTCCGGGGTACCTGGATGTCTGAAAAATAGCTCCTCTCCCGCCGGGCTAGCCCCGGATCGGGGATGGCTTGGTGAGGAGGAGTGCGCGCTCCGGGAGGCGTGGCCGGTAACTACATCAGATACAATGTCTTACCAAATAAAACACAATTTTGTACTGATAATACCAAATGTGTTCAATTAGATATGCACACAGAACTCCGGTGATCTCTAATACCATGGTCCTCAAACATTAAGAGTGTCCTCCCTCAATGTACGACCAAGCAGTAAGAAAAGACACTCACATTGTAAGCGCAATCAATTTTAATGAGGCAACCCATTTTTTTTTTTTTTTTTTTTTTTTTTTTTTTTTTTAAAAAAACCTAACAGTGCATAGCAAAGTTTCCATATCAACAAGTGATTTTCCTATACATGCATAGCAGCGTGTGCCCTCCACACGTGTATTGCAGATTTCTGTGACATTAGTAGTGGTTTTCCTAAATAGTTTGGGATTTTTCCATACACGCTTTGAGATCTGATAGAATTCCTATACATTTGTAAGATTTTTGAGGTACCATATGTCATACCCAAATGTCAGGTGACAGAAGGGTGTGCGAGGTGTCTACAGAAGCGCCACAGCCTGTGGAACCTATTTCTGAAGTCAGAAGTCCCGGACACCCAACGAGAAAGGCGCCAGGGTCACTTTGGCCTCCGAAATGTGAACGTATCCTTGGCGCGGAGCTCCCGGTACGTCGTGGTACGTCCTCGTATCTCGCGAACCGAAGGCCGCAGCGCAAAACGGTTTTCGAGGCCGACCTCAGCAGGTCCCCGACAGTCGGAAAACACGTGCCGGATTGGTGGTCATGATGGAACCCATCGAGGTCCACCCTGAATGACGTCAAGGACGTCGAGTACCGTCGGAGCTTCGGGGTTCGCCGTTTCGCACGTTTTCCCAGGAACAACTCTGGAAACGGAAATTATTTTCCAGGCGCGGCCTGGAAAAGAGACTATCGGCACAAAAATCTCAGGGTGCGCCTGGGAAAGGGTCCGCAAACCCAGGGTGCTCCTGGGAAAAATATATGCGAAACCCAGGGTGCTCCTGGAAAATGACTGGCGCGCCTGGAAATTCCCAAAAGCTCCTGGGAATCCCAGGGGTTGCTTTTGCCGTGTTTGTTACCTGCACGCTCTCACAACAATCTATTTTTGAGATACTACCGCAGTATGACTTTTTTTTTCCTTTTTCATGTTTTCAAATGTTATCTGTTATTTGCAGATACGCGCTCGGCCCCGCCGGCCCGCGGCAGGTATTTGGCGGCCGCGAGCCGGAAGCAACCGGTTGTATCCGCAGGCTGGGCGAGGGGCGGGGCGGGGCGGGGCGGGGCGGGGCGAGGTGGTGACGGGTGTGGTGTGGACGCCCCTCCCTCCCCTCCCCTGGCGGCCAATGAGCGGCGCGCTTGGCGGCCCCGTCGAGGCCCGGGCGCGGCCATTGGTGCGGGGGCCCCGCGCGCCCCTCCGCGCCCCTCCGCACTCAATGGGGCCCCTGCAGGCCCCGTCAGCCTCCGCGCGAATATTGCAAACAAACACAACTCGGACGCGCGGCATAGCGCATCTCCGTCTGTAACCACCGCAGCGCACCGCGCAGGGAGAGTGCGCCATGACCGTTAGGTGTTCAGACCAAAGGGTCCACCACTTCCATAATCCTTCGCACACCCCTCCAGACGATTATTGATAGGCACATAATCAGAACCATGGAAAATTTTCAAATACATATTGACAAATTTTGACAAATATGGAGAAATACTATCAAATTTGACCAAAAGTTCCGTGATTACTTGCCAATGATCAGTAAATATGTGGAAGATAAACTCAAATAATCACCATCACTGGAAATGGGGGAGTTGACTTTGTCGCTCTTGGGAAAGCGACTTTTCTGTACCAAATTTTCGTGCTCCTGGGAGAGCGAGACGGATTAATATCGCTCGATAAGAGTAACTTTGATGACTCTTTTTGAATCAAGTAATAGAACGTCACTTACTTGAGCGATTTCAAAGTACTAGGAAGCACTACTACTGCGAAAGGAGCAAAGAAAATTTTGAGGCCTTTAAGGCTCAAAAATACCTGTTGTGGCGCCAAAACGTGCCTCCAATAACGCCAAAATGAGGTAGGGTGCACTTTACGTTCTCATTTGGACAGGTTTCAGCGCCCTTGCTGGTCGCATTTGGCGCCCCAGTGGAAAGGCTAGCAGAGATCTCAAACGGGAGGGGCCGAGGACCCGGAACGCGTCCGAATTCGCAGGTGAGAGCGAGAGGGAGATACTATTCGGTTACAGCACCTCACTCGCACCTACGGTTTCGGACGCGTCCTGGTTCCCCGGACTCTGCAGGCTAGCAGCCCACCAAAGAGATTTTCGGTATTCAATTTCCAGCTTTGGTGCGCCGGAGGCCAAGGTAGGCGCAATCTTAGCTCAGCTTCACACGGTTTTAACGTACGTCTTCCTTGTTACAAAGTAAATAGTATGTAGGGTGCAAAACGTTCGACTGATTTGCCGTCCCGAAGTGCCTCTTCGCTTAAAACTCGCAACTTCGCAACTTAAAGCTTACTTTGTCAGGAGGGAAAAGTTCATCAAACTTGCGGTCTATTTTGCCTGTGATACAAACAAAGGCTTTTTTACTGTAAATCTTCCAATTTTTATGCAACGTTTGTTCGTAAGGTTTTGACCGAGGGACCCTTCGCCGTGTACGAGGGAGTATACGCAGAATACCAATATGATATAGGTAAAATGTGTATAGCTCATGTCGCAAGCGTTCCGATGGAAGTTCCCACGCCTTCAAGAGGGTGACATTGACATACTTTGGTTTCCAGTGACATTTCTTTCTGAGCGCTCTCAAAACAACAAATGAGCGGACTGTCCCGGCCTCATATGGCGAACGTAATCTGAGCGGATTCTTCCTGAGGTCAGCCGCGGGAGCGTCACGCACGCTGTCGATTAGGAAAGGAGGCCAAAAAGGAGGAGGAAGGAAGAAGAAGAAGAAGAAGAAGAAGAAGAAGAAGAAGAAGAAGAAGAAGAAGAAGAAGAAGAAGAAGAAGAAGAAGAAGAAGAAGAAGAGGTGGGGAAAAACACTGCGTCCCGTGCCGAACGCCAAGGCCCTGCAGAGGCGGAGGGCGGCGGCGTAGGCGGCGGCAGGTGCATCCTACTGCACTGTTAAAAATAATCGTAACCTTACGACATATTAGAGAAAAACAATGTCGTTTTTCAATGACACATTTATGTTATGACTTTTGTCGTAAATATACGACAAATTTGTTGCTAATTTTAATAGCGAGTCAGTTCGTTTTAAAACATGTACAGACGTAAATTTACAACTACGATCGTAAATTTAAGACCGATCGTAATCTTAGAACCTAAATTGTCACACGGGTACGACTTGAGTCGTTATGAGACGATTTTGGTTGGAAATTAACGACTTGGGTCGTAATTTTACGACACAAATCGTAATTTTACGACAAAAACCGTAACGTCTTGCCAACTTTTTTGGACTTTGGCGGCACAATAATGTACGACCATGTCGTAAGGAAACGATTTTTAAGTCGTTGAGTTACAACCAAATCGTCCCAGAACGACTTACGTCGCTATAAAAATTAGCGACTGATACGATACGTCGCTAATTTACGACAATTTTTCTAACGGTGTGCACACGTCACTCTTCTTGCAGTTCAGTTAGGACCAGGGCGTGCTAACTTAACCGAAATCGTTTTCACCTTTTTGGCAGTATCTTTTCAACAGGGGGACATATGAGCGTAAACGAGTGACCATTAGAAAGATAAAAGTACACTGAATTTTCGTTACCCTATCACCGAAAGTGCTCAAACCACTCCTTGTGCCCTAAAATAGTTTTCGTTACAAAATAATTTGCGTTAAAGTTATTTTGTAACAAAAATTATTTTAGGGCACAAGGAGTGGTTTGAGCACTTTCGGTGATAGGGTAACGAAAGTTCAGTGTACTTTTATATTTCTAATGGTCACTCGTTCACGCTCATATGTCCCCCTGTTGAAAAGATACTGCCAAAAAGGTGAAAACAATTTCGGTTAAGTTAGCACGCCCTGGTTAGGACCAAGTTACGACATCCTCATGCCTCCTTTTCTGGCAACAGGGTTCATGAAGGGTTGAAGCGAGTGACTGAATATTATGGTCGTTTTTTCGGTGCATCGTGCACCTTTGGTTGGTGCCCGGCCCGGTCCGGCTACGCTGAAGCAACATCGACTCCTTCCCTACCCTGCTGTTCCGCCAGCCCCGCCCCGCCCCGCCCCGCCGATCTCCCGCGCCTGTACAGGGCTGACGGACGCGACGGGGCGGGGCTGGACGGGGCGGGGCTGGACGGGGTGGGGCTGGACGGGGCGGGGCGGGACGGGGCGGGGCGGGGCGGGGCGGGGCGGGGCTGTGGCTATCAGCTACCGCAGTGCTGGCCGCGTCACACTAGAGATTCTCGCCCGCACCAAAAATAGTGACCAGTCCAGGAAGATCAACACGACGCGTCTGGTGGTCACCGCTGACCGCTGCGTGTCTCCATGGCCCCGATTATAAAAGTAGAAGTTGAAGCGAAACAGGGCAGGCCGGGGCGGGGCGGGGCCAGTGGCACTCGTGTCAAACCGCGCCCGTTATGTTGCGTAAATGTCACTCTCCCACAGCCACACCTGCGTTGTTGAAAGGTTAAGGTTTTGTAGTCACGTGCTCGCTAAACGGGACTTGGGGCGGCGACACTAACAGGGATGGACTACTTGAATTTAAGTTGAACATGGAATACATTGAACTGAAAATGACACTATATTTCAATGTAGATTTCAATGGAAGCTTTTGAATGTACTGTATTCCCTGGACATTTGAAATACTTTTTACAGAATAATGATACATTCCGATGGAACCTTTAGAATTGCCCACCAGCCAACACCTTGGCACAGCCACATGCATGTTGCCTAGTAGGCATAGGCGCAGGTGTGTGTAGCGCTCTTTACTCGGGGACGGAACAGGCCAACCAGCACTCCCTATCTCCCCTCTACTCCCCCCCCCCCTCAGCTCTCATCTCATTCATTCGACTATGACTTGATTTGCGACCATGCGGCCTGAACCGAGAGACGTGGGATTGGGTCACTCTTACAAAATTTGTAAGTACAGTGATTTTTTTTGGAAAAGGAGGGGGGGGGGGGCTTTTGAGTTTTGTTTCCTGAGTTTTGATTTTGATTTTTCTTTTGATTTTTCAAGAGAATAATGACAATTTATGTCATGTTTTGAAAATTTTAGATTTAAATCAATTCTTAAAACAATTCTTAATTGTGAAACAAACTTTGGCATAACTAGGAGAAAACAATTTCTGTACAATGTGTTGAACGCAAAAGTGCTCAAAACTCTTAACTGTGAAACAAACTCAGACATAAACAAGAGATAACAATTTAGTGCAAAAAAACTGTAATCATAAATTAACTTTGAAAGTGAACTTTAAGTTAGCTAAAACTTCTCCATAAGTCATGACAAAGGTTTACTTATGGCTACAAGGTAGACTCAACATATATTTAGTATACTTTCAGATAACTTTTGGTGTACTTTCCAACTTAACTCCGAAGTACACTTTGCCATGTATACCTAGAAGTATAGTTTAAGTTAACTTCCTTTCGCCCGGGTTTGCTCTCATTTTTTCTGACTTTTTTCTTTTTTATCTGCAGTTTTTTTCTTCCTTTATTCTTGGTTTCTCAGATTTTTTCCTTGAATTTTTTCCTATCTTGCTCCTTGATTTTACTTTAATTCTTTCAAAATTGTTTTTGATTTTTTGTAGTGATTTTTGGGGGGCCGTACAATGACAGACAGACAGACGGACAGACAGACAGACAGACAGACAGACAGACAGACAGACAGACAGACAGACAGACAGACAGACAGACGACATGAATTAGCCGAGTGCAGCCGTGCTACCCGGTCCCGATAACCTTGGTCACCCCGCTGAGGCAGCGCGGTCTAGCGCCCCGCGTCAACCAGTGCACTGGTAAAACAAATGTTTAGTTTTAATACATCAATGGTGTTTAGTTCCAAATGTGCAAACTTTGCACACTTCAAGGTGTCGAGCTTTACTAAACGTAATTTGGTGTGAAATGTTTCAACACTTCCGAAACGTTTAATAAACTGCACACCATTTCGTGTGCAGTTACTCGACGTCTGTTATGGCTTCCTAATAGCTGGTGCATGTGTCCAAGTGTGCAAGCATTCGACACTTGCGGGACGCTTAAAGTTTAGAAGACGTTATTGTAATGTCTAATAAAACTCGACACCATATGTAATGTGCAAAGTGGTAAAAAGCAAACTTACAGTGTGCAAAACTGCACATTTGTTTTACCAGTGTGGCATGTGGCAGCGGCCGGGGCCCAGTGGAGAGTCTATCCTCTCCACTCCAAGTCCCTCTACTTCCTGTCAGAAGATCAGTTTTCTTTTAGCGAAAGTGAGCCGCAAGAGAGACAATTGCCACGCTTTCGGCTAATTTGCGGTAAAAAAGAGCTGTTCGAACACCTGGATATCAGAAAATTGGGTTTTAATACCCTTCCAGTGGTATTTCCGATCCAATCAGCCGAATGGCATCGTATTTTGACCACGCATGTGGAAGTAGGTTGATGAAATGAGCCATCAATGCAAATGCAAGAGTGAGATATCTCATCAAAAAGTTATTTAAGTCATTTAAAGTCATTTAAGTGAGAGTTTAGAATCCTGCTCGCTCTGGTACACTGATAATCCAAGTGTTCAACCCTTCAACACTTTTAAGTGTTCAAATACCATTTCAACAAATAAATGTGTTCAACAGAGTTGTTGTACACTTGCAAGTGTTCAACTCAGAAGTTGTGCACTTAAAAGTGTTCAACTCCCCAGTTACACACTTCCTTAGCTTGAACGCACTGTATTAGGGAAGTGTGCAACTGGGGAGTTGAACACTTGCAAGTGCACAACTTCTAAGTTGAACACTTGTAAGTGCACAACGATTCTGTTGGACACTTTTATTTCTTTAAATGGTATTTGAACACTTAAAATTGTTGAAGGTTTGAACACTTGGTTTATCAGTGTATTTACAGTGATGAGCTGCACCGTATAGGAGCACCTTCACACGTCACCAGTCAGGCCGCGGTGAGTGACCACGACTTCGTAGCTCCCCTGCGAGTCCAGGCACATTCCCGGTCCGCTCACCACACACGCATACGACCTGTCACGTTTTTGTCGGCAAGTATGGTGTCAGAATAAAAGAAAAACGAAAATGAAATTAAGAATTGCGGCCAGAGTGGAAAGTCCCGGGCCGGGCCGGGCCGGCGTGCGCGTTTGTCGCTGCTCCGGGTCCCTCCCTCTCTTGTGCAGCAGGGCGAGTCACCAGGCCGCGGAATGACCGCCCCAGGCCCAGGCATGCACAAGATAGCGGCACTGCGAACAGGGTGGGGGCGGCGCGGGGCGGGCCGGGCCGGGGAGCGGCGCTGTGGGGCCGGCAAGGAGTTAGAACAACGTCCCGACCCGGCCCGCAAACATGACGACTGACTCAACCGTAATGCAAACCTTCAGAGCACCGGAAGCATGTACCGGGTGTTTCTTTGAATGCGTAACAGTGTTGCGGGTTTGCCTACCCCATTCGCTCGTAAGGCGGCATATGGCCCCTGTAGCGCTGGCGAGTATGCAATCCCGCAACACCACTGCAAATATCTCGCCCTCAGGAGATCGAGAAATTTTCTCTCACTCTGTGAGAGCGAGGTTTGGTTTACTTTTTGATGATACATCTCACTCTTGCATTTGCAGTGACTGTTACGCCTTCAAAGAACTTTTTGTCGCGCAGAAATACGAAGTCATGTCGTCTCGTGTCGCCGCAGTGACAGACGATGTCTGTCGCGTGCATCTCTAAATACGCTGCATCACAGACCCCGCTGGAGAAAGTAACAGCGGGTTTGATCTAAGGTTGGTTGTGCGAGCCAAAGAGAGGGGGGGGGACGAGAGAAAGTGAGGAAAGAACAGGAGGGAGGGAGGGTGAGAGAGAGAAAGATAAGAAGGACCCTAACATCCATCAGCTGTGGGTCGGCCATAGAAAAACAACAAAACGTGTCAAAACGTGAGCAGACGATATTTTCGGTCCTTGACTTGAGCCCCATCGCGGCGCGGGGCGCGGCCGCGTCGACGTTGTGTTGCTCGCCTTACATCACCGCCCGGCCGCCGACCGGCCGGCCTCTGCCACTCGGCAAACATGCGACGGTCGAGTGACGGAGGCAGCGGCGCTGGGGAGGAGTGCGGGGGTGAGCCGGGGGCGGGACGGGGGCGCAACTCGTTCCCCGCCCTAGCCGCCCTGGAGCGGAGATGTGCCCTGCCCCAACCTGAACGAGGAGGCAGATTCACCCCGGCAATCTGTGGAGAACGCGGTACAAGAGCAGAGCTTGCTTGCCACGAGGCGCATTATTGCCTTGTAGAGGCATGGAAACACACGGTCAACCTGGAAATCTTGCTTAGCAATCTGGATGGAGTTGAGACTCCCTCGCCTGCACCCCTGCGGCCCGCTCGGGCCTGGGGAGGCCTGTTAACCAATCTCTCTCTCTCTCTCTCTCTCTCTCTCTCTCTCTCTCTCTCTCTCTCTCTCTCTCTCTCTCTCTCTCTCTCTCTCTCTCTCTCTCTCTCTCTCTCTCTCTCTCTCTCTCCGGCATTCCGATAAAGCTCGCTGCCCCCAGACGACAGCCATCACCTCTCATTTTTGATAGCGCGCGCATCTGCAGCTGAGGCAGCTGCTCTCTGTGGACTGATTCCGCAAAATGCTAACTTACCCCAAGTCCCCTCCGCTAGCGTCCACAAGAGTAGCGCAAGTCACACTCATCACCCATGTGGACGGGACTTGGGGTGAGCTAGCATTTTGCGGAATCAGTCCACTGAGCCCCAAACCCGCAGCTGGTCGAGGGCAGGGCCCGGCAGGGCCCCCCGTACCGCTCAGTAAGACTGATTCCGCACATCGGTCAAGGGGAGGTAGACGCGTTCCTCTCTCCCACCTAATGGCGGTGCCTCACATGAGTGCGACAAGGACGGAAGTCCCGTGCGGAACCAGTCTACGCCGTTACGGACCAGGAGGGTCACTAGAGAGCTCCCAGCTTTTCGACTTCCGGTTCTGATTGGTTACCAAATATCAGTGTTATGTTTACAAAATGTAAACAAAAATCCTTAAACTATTAAGACAGTATCCGAGATCAGGACCGAAAGTCAGAAAATCTGGGAGCTCTCTAATGACCCTCCAGGTGTAGGGCGAGGCGGGGTGGGGCGAGCCAACCCCTCGTTTGTTCATCTCTTCCCGTTCTCCGCTTGACACCGCCCCCCCCCCCCCTCTCTCTCTCTCTCTCTCTCTCTCTCTCTCTCTCTCTCTCTCTCTCTCTCTCTCCGGGCCCCCACCACTACCCACTACCCCCGCTCCCTGCCCCCGGCCTCAGCCCCGCCGGCACGGCGGCTCAGCCTTGAAAATCGCAACCTCACATCACATAGCGCATCATATCCAACTGCCAGCCGCCTGGCCCGCTCGACTGTCAGGCCCCGCACCGCTGTCACGCTCCGCTCAGCTCGTCACCGCACGGAGCGCGGCTACCCCGCCCCGCCCCGCCCCGCCCCGCCCCGCCCCGCCCCGCCCCGCCCCGCCCCGCCCCGCCGCAGCACACCCCTCCCCGCCCCCGCTGCCATGCTTCGACGTAAGTAGTTAATGATTTGACGTTTCTCGTCCAGACCTTTTCAGAGGAGTGCACGCGGTGCGCGTCAGAGACAGAGCAGTCGTCTGATTCCGAGGATCGCTCTCGCACCTCCGTCCTTGTCGCACTCATGGCGCTCTGCCATCCCCGACATTATGGTCCCGCCATGGGTGCGAGGAGGGACGCGGTACGAGAGCGATCTTCGGAATCAGATGGCAGAGGTTCGCGGCCTGACCATGCCCCCGAACCGCCCCCCGCTGTTCGCCGTCAGAGGACGCCGTCCGTCCAAGGAAACTTAAGGTATTGCTCCTCCTATCTCTCGGAAGTTCTCTAGCCTGACGTCACGGCAGATGCTAGTTGATGTCAACAACATGGGCGGGGGAGGAGCAGGGAGGAGGAGCTGGTGGTGGAGGAGGGAGAGGAGGAGGAGGAGGAGGAGGAGGAGGAGGAGGAGGGAGAGGAGGAACAGCAGGAGACATCTCGGCAAACGTCTCCGCAATGCGAGTGACTTCACACGAAGGAGCATTTACGCCGTTTGCTTTCTGAGGGACAGGGAGGGACGCCGGCTCGGCTCGGCTCGGCGCAGACAGCCTCATGGCTCATGGCGGCGCGGAGGCCAAATTGTGGAACGGAGAAGGATTCCGCCGTCGCCGAGCCGAGCCGAGCGCGCCGGGCCGGGGCCGGGACAGAGCTCTGCCAGCCGAGCCGGACAGTACAGGACATAGGATGGCGCAATTGCGGTGCGAGCCGAGTTCTTCCCTCCCGGCGGGGGGCAGGGGAGGCCGGTGTAAGAGGGAGGCCGAGGTAAGGTAATCCGGGATAAGGGAGGCCGTGGTAAGGGGGGCTCGCTGCCCGGCCTGGCGACCAACCTCACCCCCGGCGAAAAACGAGACAGAAAAGGGAGACATGCGAGGCGGGAGCATCTCGATCGCTACACCCAGACAAACGTTGTTGCAGCAACCATTGAATGGTTAGCTCAGGCTCAGGGACAAACCCAACATTACAGTTGTTGTAGCCGAATTTTAGTGACCACAATCGTTATGTGTGAACACGACATGTCGTGAGGTATGGACACTACGCGGTTACGCCCCTGTTTTGGGAGGTACACTAGAAACATCTTGAACATTGCTGGCAATAATTTACTGACAATAACTATGCTGGTTGTGACAACCTAAGTTACAATTTTTCCTGTTGTGATAGAGTTACTTCTGAATTTTAGGACAGATACTGAAGAGACGAATGTTCGAATGAAACTTCACACACTTATCAGGCGCGTGATAAGGACAGGCTCTGGAGAGCCACACCACAGTGTTGCCTGTTAAGTCGGCGAAATTCCGCAAATTTTTTTTCGAAGGAGTCTCATGAGCCTGGTCGGCAGTCGAACCCGTTTAAAAACGAATTGTTCCTGAATCCGTCCGCCAGCGGTCCGAATGACCCCCAGAGGCTCCGGGCTGTCCCGTAGAGAGTCCGTACGCCTTCGGGGTCTTCCGTATTTAGTCCGGCCGCGGGGTCGGACAAGTCCGAATTATGCTCCGGGGCCTTCGGACAGTCCGGTTTCAGTCCGGAGGTCCGGTCTTAGCCCGGAAAGGGTCCGTGGTCAGAGTTCGGTCTCCTTGCGGGCTTTTTTGCTCTTTACCCGCTTCGGTGGACTTGTGAACTTGACGATATGGAAATTTTGCTATACACTGCTATTTTTTAAAAAACTTTTTTTAAGGAAATGGGAAATCGGTCACCTTATTACAGTTGATAGCGCTTGCAATGTGAATGTCTTTGTTCACTGCTCGGTCGTACATGGAGGGAGGGCACTCTAAATATCCGAGGACTATGGTATTAGAGATCACCGGACTTCTGTGTGCATATCTAATTAAACACATTTGGTATTATCAGTACCAAATTTTGTTATATTTGGTAAGACATTGTATCTGATCTAGTTATGAGCAGTTCGAAACTAGTTACAAATATTATTCTTAGATATTCAGAGTTTAGCAATGTCACATGTATGTCTAGGTACATTAGTGGTGGTAAACATTTAACGAAGGGTAGGGAGGGAACTGAACCCAGCATCAAAACATCTGGTCGGAAATTCCGCGAGCTGTAAACAGTTGAAATGGCATGAGGGTAACCGGCCACGCCTTCCGGGGCGCGCACTCCTCCTCACCGGGCCATCCCCGATCCGGGGCTGGCCGGGGCTGGCCCGGCGGGAGGGGCGCGCGACTTCGGGATGACCTGGACACGCTGGGGCACGTTTCCTAGCACGTCCCAGTGGTCCAGTGGTCAGCGTGACGGGCTCGGAGCAAAGAAGTCCGGGTTCAACTCATCATCAGGTAAGGTAATTCTTCGTTAGTTCAATATGTAATTACATGTGTCAATTAACTGTCATAAGTAAAGTATAACGAAAGGTAATCAAGAGGAGTACAGGAAAGCAAGGAATCTCTGTTTGCTATTTTGAAAGAGGACTATACTTATGTATAGGAAAATTCCTATATATTTATGGTGAGATCACCACACATAAATAGTACATTCCCTACACACATGTATTGAAAATTTCCTATCGACTTAGATGTTCATTGCGCCACTGACATTTATAGGAAATTTACCATATTTTTTTACAGTGTAAATCGGACTCGCCCCGGGGTGGGCCCGCAGCCCGGAACCCCGCGTTTAGCCCGTAGTTTGGCATTCGGACACACCCGCCAAGTTGCCGATTTGGGAACATTCTGGGTGTAACTCGGAGTAGTCCGCGGAACCTCTCCCGGACTAGACCCCCGCTCGGACTGGTTGCGGATGAGGCTCATTTTTACCCGGGAAGATACCCGTCTGCTTCACAGCGGTGTGTCCGACGGCTGAGCCGGGGTGGGCCGGGGCGGGCCGGGTCACCGTGGTGCTCACCTGAGCTTGTTGCCCTTGAGAGTGAGCTTGGTGACGGAGAGACCCAGCTCGTCAAAGCCGCGCTCGGGGAAGTCGTCGAGCTGCGAGTAGGACACGGACAGCGCGATGTGCACGCCGGGCTGGAAGCGGCCGTGCAGCGCCGTCACCACCTGGCCGAAAGACGTCATCCGCTCGCACATCACCTCGATGGTCCTCGTGGCCCGCGATATGGGGTTGCAGGTGCACGGCGTGATGTCTCTGCGCTCGGCACAGTGCACCGAGCCCCGGGCCGCGCGCGCGCCCGGCAGCGCTCCCTGGAGCGCCAGCGCCAGCACGAGCGCCGGCAGCCACCACGGCGACCTGGCCGACCTGGGTGACCACCCCCTGGGGGGCCCAGGCCTGCGGCTCGGCCCCGGGCGCCCCGGGCCGGCGGGAGGCATGGCTGGAGGAGCGGGTGCGGCCTCACATACTGAGCACCGGGGCCACCGCGCCGGGCCGGACCCGGGGGCGGGGGCGGAGCCGGGGGCGGGGCCGGGGGCGGAGCCGGGGGCGGGCAGGGCACAACACGCACTAACGAAACACACACTTCACTGCACTTGCACACCGGAGAGGACTTGGTACGTCACTGCACTGGGGGAGGAAGGGGGTGCGCAGCGCGCACGCCGCCGGCTGCACCCCTGTAGGGTAGGACACACGCACGCGGTGTTGTTCTCTCTCTCTCACTCTATATCTATCTATCTATCTCTCTTGCACACGCGGCCACTGACACTCGTGCGCGCGCCTCTGTTGGGCTCGTTGCGGGTAGCGGCCTCGGTCGAGTCTCGGCTGCTAGGGGCGGACCGAACCGCGATACGTTCCCCGGGAAAGCTGTGCGCACTTCACTCGGTATTGTCCGCAGGCGGCGCAGGCCCGTCCGCACTGAAGTCCGTGTCCGTCACCGCCCCGCGCGCTGCCCCGCTCCGCCCCGCTCCGCTGCCCCGCTCCGCCCCGCTCCGCCCCGCTCCGCCCCGCGCCCCACGCCCCGCGGGCCTGCCAGGCCGGGGCCGGGCCGGACGGCTCGGGCGGAATAGGGCGTGGGCAGCATCAGGACGGGGCCCCTCCCCTCGGCCCTCGCCCCGCCCCGCCCCGACTCGGCTCGGCCCCACCGGGCGGGCTCGGCCGGGCTCGGCGCCGGCCGGCTCGGCTCGGCCCACCTCGTAGGTCAGGTGGCGCCGTGCCCGGCCCGGGTGGCGCCCACTTGAACTCTTTGATTGGTTCTGATGTGGATGACCCCTGCCGCACTGCCGCTGCCGCCGCAACGGCCGTCACGGGCGTGACTCACGCCCACGCGAGCGTGGAGCGTGAGGCGCAGGCGTGTATTCAGCAGGGGGAAGTCCCGGCAGCGTGCTCGCCCTGCGGCCTGCGGCGACCTGCAGAGGGATTCCGGTGCACGCGCTCGCAGGCGCACTCCTCGAGTGCGAGAGAGACACAGCAGCACTCTCGTGCCCTCGGCACACTCCTCGAGGGCGAGGAGTGCGCGCACCGGAATCGCTGTGCCGCAAGACGCTCCCTTATGCCCTTGCCGCACGAGTGCGACAAGGACAGGGAGACGAGTCACCCTGCGGCTGTTGCGTGGCGGGAGGGAGGTCTCCTAGGCCGGTCCGGCCCGGTCCAGCGCGGCCGCGCTGCCTCGCGACAGCGTTGCCAGAATAGTAGACAAAACCCGCCCAACACACTCAGCTGTGAGGAGCAATCGGTATTCAAGCCTCTGCCCACTAGGTGAGGGGGAAGCAACTGTCAATTTTCGTGCCTGCCGGATTACGGATTACCCCGGATTATCTCTGGAGTGTCATCCGGATAACGGTGCTTTCTTCCTCGGATTACCCCTGATTACCCTAAAATTTCCCCGGATTTCTTCGAATTTCTCCGGATTACACCCTGCCGGATTACCTAACGGCTGTCAGCCGGATTACCTTAGTCGTTTCCCCCTCGCTACTAGGCCATCCTCTGCACAGGTGTGTCAATGTTGCCGAGTAGGCAGGCGAGAATACCGCCCGCTGCACACAGCTGAGCGTTGCGTTGGGCGTATTTTGCCTACTTTTCTGGCAGCACTGCCTCGCGAGCACGCTTCTGTTCGCAGAAAGTACGCTGAAGGACGCGGGCGGGGGCGGGCGGGGGCCGCGCCGGCGGCGCTCGGCTCTAAGCGACCCCCTTGCCCGCCCCCCGGACCGCCCTGGGGGGCGGGCTGCCTACCTCTCAGGGGCGCGGGCCGTGCGGACTCGCGGCCCCGGCCCCGACCCGGGCCCCCGACATGACACAGGCACGGCACGCCGCGGCACGCCTCCCAGTCTCAGTCAGTCTGCCCATTTTCGTCCAAGACCCTGGCTGTTGCGCTGCCGCTGGCCTCCGCCGCGCCGACAGTAAAGCGAGACAACACAACACAGACGAGTAAATGGAGGAGCTCATCTGCGCGCTTTGCTCCGCTCGGCGCTGCGCTGCGCGTCCCCGTAGCCTGCTGGAGCCTGGAGACCGGCGGCGCGGGCGGCCGGCGGACCCGAGGGCAGCGCTGCCTGAAAAGGAGGCAATGAGTAGGCGAAACACAGCGGGGTAGAGCGGGGTGCATCTCCGCCTGCCGAGGGGTCCCCTAATAGGTCTCAGCGTGTACGACAATATTGCCTAAATAACTAGGAAGCCCCAGAAGACCATAAGGACGCCCAGGCCCAGGAAAACCGCATCATACGTACACCGGCAGACCAAAGACAGGGATCCCTCGGCGCCTGGCCGCCTACTAGGCAACATACACGCACCTGTGTGCAACGGGGTTGCCTCATAGGCAGGTGTGGTCCGCTTTGCTCGCATGCGTTTGGGCCACTTATTGCCTACTTTTCTGGTCACACTGCGATGGAGGGGAGCGCATTGCACCACATGCTGTTGCGGAGGGAATCCCTACAACCACTACAACGTTGCGGCCCCTCCGTCCTTGTCGCACTCGTGGTGCAACGCCATGAGCGGGCGGGAGTGACATGAACTTACTGTGAAATCGGAAATCGTCTATACCGGGAAAGAAATCTGTAACTGTAGAGTCTGACATTGTGACGTCTACGATGGTCGGAATAACCCGCGGTCTCGGGAGTCGTGGCTCAGGCGGCTGAGCAACACGCTGATCACGCTTTCCTTCCCTCCCTCTCCGTCTTTTGTCGTCGTATACATCTCGATAAGAACATCAAAACAAAGGAAATAAGGTCCGGAATTCTCAATCAACACGCTATTCAAGAAAACACGATCTTTCGGGTGTGTCGGAGAACACGGGACTGTAAGGCGGGTCTGCCTACCCGCTCCGGCCGTCAGGCGTTGCTGCATTGGTTGCTGCGGTCCCTTGGGAAGGCCGACCCGCGGTACTGTTCCGTGTTCGGAGGGGGCAGTTGGCCGCAACGCACTTGGCTGCACGAGTGGGGCGTGTGTGCCCCTAAAGGAGGCTCGCAGCCATCTGATTCCACGAGTCGGTTTCGTCCATGTTTTATCCTTGTCGGACTCATCGGGCGAAGCCAATCGGAGCAAGAAAGAGGACACTACTAACCGCTCTCTAGAATCAGATAGCTGGCGCTTACGCGCGCCTACTCTACCCTCTCCAACCAACAACGCACCCCTTTTTCTTCTCCCAGCACGGAGCTGAAATGACTTGTGGGTCCGGGTGCCCCAGGTTCGAGTGATGGCCGGGGCGGGGCGGGGCGGCTCGGGGCGGGCGGAGCCAGGGCATGGCACCCCTACGCCCCGCCACGCCACGCCACGCCGCCACGGACAGGACGGAGCAGCCCAACCCAGTGGAAAGTCTCGAACTTTGAGATGTACAGCTGATAGTGAGGGTGAGCGAGACCGTGTTTACTGAGAGCTGGTCTGCTGCTGCGAGGCTGTGGACCGAGCCGAGCCGAGCCGAGCCGAGCCGAGCGCTGAGTGTCACCGCCTGCAGGCTGATTCGGAGGAGCGCTCTCCTCGCCCTGTCTTTCTCGCACCTGTACGGCGCACCCTATAAGTGCGAGAGAGACAGGGCGAGGAGAGCGCTCTTCTGAATCAGTCTGCTGGGCCCACACAGCGGAGCTCAGCGCGTCAACCTCTCAGGAGGGGGCTTCCCTCGGCGGCACGGCTCTGCACGGCAGGGGTCCCTGCCGTGACTGGACAAACCTTTTAACCTGACAAGTGTTAGCGCGTCACCAAGAAAGCAAACAACAAAATGCGACTAGGAGGGAAGTTGGCAGGCTGAGACAAAATTACGCGTCTAAATCTATGCAGGAATTTTAAATTGAAGTGCAGAGGCCAAGGCTTTGAGAACTGGAGGGATGCAAAATTGTAAACATTCCAAATAACTCCACTCAGTGCCAACCTGTGTGAATCTGTGGGATAAATGACACTAAACTAACAAAAATCAAAGTAATTCACAACATTTAAAATTTTGTTCATTTGTTTATCATTCTCTTCTGTGTAAAGAAATTCAGCTTCAAGTGTTTGACTTCAAATAGTTCTTAGATTTAACAAGAAAAAGAATAAAAGGAAAGTGTTACAGAAATGCTCTGGGCAGGCCACCTACTCCATATAGCTAATTTGACGGTCTGTAACATTAATCTTGAAGTATTTTTTTTAATAATGCTCAACTTTACATATGGGTTTCCACTGATTATGAAATTGGGGGTGTTACGCAAACTGAAGATTTTACCCCTGGAACTTTTGACGCCAAAATAAAGTTTCTACTCAAATTGTCATCACAAAATCAAGATGAGAGAAAACAGACAAAATGAGATAGCTATTTTTTGGTAACATGATATCCCCAGCAGGACTTTGAGCACAATTTATGGAAATTTAAAAATAATATGCATGCTGCATGCAAATACTAATAAATTAAGATAATATTTATTATTGCAGATTGATGTTTGTATGTAGTCCAATAGTAAAAGTTCATAACAATGCCAAGTTTCTTCAGCTCTTATACTTTGTCATGCAAGGACAAAAAAATACATTCAGTATGTTTGTTTGAAGAAACCATTCAAAACGTAAATTAGATCAAGCTTGACTGGTGGAAAATATAAAAAAAATGTCTACACAAGAGATATTGTAAATACCACTAATTCATCAATACTGGTTGGTGATTTTGATAATTTGTGTATAAAATGTCATTTTGTTACTAGCCAAGCACACTTTGTACTAAACTTCTGTTGGTAATAATTTTTATACCTACATTTAATTTTATACAAAGGGTCTGTCAAATTTTACTTCCATTTTATTCAAGAGAAAATTCTTGATTTTGATCTCCCTCAGCATTGTCTGTTACCATTTGATCCCACATAACTTGAACCATTTCCACAGTTCCATCGTCATTCACTCTTGCAACATTTCCAACTGACCCTGCTGGAAGCTGACCGACTTCTTCTCCCGACATATCTACCACATGAACATATACATTTCCATCTTCAGCCCCTTCAATGTGCTCCCCTGTGGTTTCATCTGTCATTGGCAAAACACACATAGCTTCACCCTCCACACCATCCACACCCTGCATGACCATCCCAGACACATCTATAGTCATCTGGAATGAGAGAAATGTAAAAGCAAATATAGTATCAACGTTGTGAAAGTGAAAATGTAAGTAGTAACTAGCTTATACTTACAGTGTCATGATTATCTGTTCCTGTCAGGGCTGTAAGCTGTCCATCTTCTCCTTGGGTCATAACAATTGATGTTGTCCCATCAGAACTTTCCGCTTGAGATACAGATGCTATCACCATTGGGCTGTTGCTATTGGTGTGGTTTTGAGCTACCTCGTTGTACTGATTGATTTCTGCAGCAATCATTTCAACTGTTTCTGCATCACCAGGATCTAATGTTTTAATTTTTATATTACTATTTTCATGTATGTCATCAACACTGTTGGCAGATTCAGACTTAAAGCGTTTGTGAGCTTGTGTACTATCAACAGAATCTTCCTGTCCAGCAGGAGTGGTCTCTTTCTTTTTTGAATGTTGTTTGACATGATGAACCAGGAAAGCATTGTAGTCAGTAGTGTACTTGCACTTATTGCACTGCATCCATGTGTCAGACTTTGAATTTTTTTTTCCATCACCAGAGTTACATTCACCATCGCTTTCACCATCAGTGCTGACAGCTTTCCGTTTTTTACTCTGTGGAATTGCATAAGAAAGAAAGAAATTTAAAAATGAATCAGAGAGTGAAAACAAGTGAGAAAATAGTAATAGAAATGCACAAAGTGAGTTAAATGGCCTTACCGTATCAGTTTTTTGCTCTTTACCTACAAAGTGGATTAAAGAATGAGAAGTAAAAAGGACTAATAAATATAAGCTGCTCACAAGAATTAGAGAACACTTGGCATTCAAACAACCTCGCTATTTTGTTTGAATGAAGTAAGACTAGACAAATTATTAAAACTCACTAGGATTTGTTGAAGGTGTTATTTGAGGGGGGGGAGCTGGTGCACCTGTGGGTTTGCTGTTCACAAGCTCTCCTTCTTCAAGAGCATACTTCTTTTCTAAAAATCTTAGCACCACTCCACGAACAGAGCCCATTTCAGTTTCTAGGCGGTCAAGTGTATTTATGAGAGTGGCACATCCTCGGCAAATAATATCATCCTCCGATATGACAACCATATACCTGTGAAAGCATCATACACAGAAAATAAGCTCTAATTTTAAGACTTGATATATTATAAAAACAAGTTTCATAGAATGACATTAAGTATGCAACTAAAGCTTTTTAAATGTAACGCTGTGTCCACAATAAATTACCTTTCTCCGACTAGTTGACCTAACTTTTCAATCAATCTAACTTTAGTGCTTTGCGTGCGGCATGTTGCAAGAGTATAATAACGGCCTGAGACTGCGACATCACAAACAAAGCAGTGAAGATCTTGACCAGGTAAAACAGTTCCAGTATGTGTCACTGCGGCTGTCATTTTACCTACAAGCAGAAAACAAAGAGACTTGAGTTTCTCCAAAATTGTAATTAGTAAAACAGGAAAAGGAGGAATCCACTTGAGGAGGAAGACAACTTCCGATGATTTCATAAATAAAATACTCATTGCAAAGTGCTTTCAGAATCAAACAGAGAAAAGCAAATATTGAAAAGAAGATAGTAATACTGGGAATAATTTAATAAATTGATAGAAAATATCAAGTTTGGTTTATACATGCTGTATACAAAAAATTAGAAAATAAACAAACAACCTATCTCAACCTATCTTCACAAAATTGGACAAATTACTCGACATGAAAAATTAGAGAATAAGTTTGTACAAGGGAAAAATTAAATTTGGGTGATTACATCAAGTGTCGTCGCTTGGGAATAAATATCATACCGTTCTTCAAATCAAAAGTAAATAAAGACACAAAATTCAAATGCCGCGTTCGCGTTTGTCGGCTCGGACGAAGTCGCTTGGAGCACTCGAAACAATATCGAGTGGACGCTCCGCCTTCACTACAACTTTGAACTCGTAATGATCAAAATGTAAAGAATTAATTACTTCAATGCAATTTAAAGCGACTAAGCGCGTAAAATGGAATATATAAACAATGGGGAGGGAAATTCCTGAGCTAGAAAACCAGTTTTTTCTAGAATCCGTTCAGAATTCAGTAGCGTCATCTGGCTTCTTTCTGCTTCGACGACGCCGTGCGTGCGCTTGCTGATCAATTCAGTCCAGTACGCCGTGCAGAAAATCTAAACAACACCGATAGATCTGAATTGAGGTATATTATATTTTCCTTTTCCATTGACATGGTTCAATGGTGTTGTTTTGAAGGTCGCTAAGACAAACAGCAAACGAGTACGTTCATTTTCAAATACTTCCCCGCCAGCTTTAAGAAAAGTTACGCTGCGTGAAACATTCGGGGCGCAGTGTTGGCTCGCGACCCCGGGCTCTCGACTGACGATCTTCCTGCCACAAAATTTGAAAGGTGATAGGCGCGAGACTTTTTCTCACCTTCAGTTTGTATTTACCTACCCGCTAGATCGTATTTTTACGATGTCGACTCCTCTTCACTTAAGAAAGTTTGCGTGCGGCTCCGTAGACTTCCTTTCAGTCGGGCTCAGTCCGCCGCATAACCTCTTTCGCCTGGAAGTTCGGATGTGTGGGTTATTTACAGTCTGTATTTAGTAATTCATATATACGTCGCTATAGAAAACTTCAGTGGTTTTCTACTTATCTTGATGTCGTTTCTTTCTTCCATGTTTTTTTCCCAATAACTTTGGAAATTTTAATGCTTAAAAATTTTTGTGTGTATGGTGTCCTTCTCTATCTGCATCTAGTCTGCATCACCAACTAGTTCCTTTCATTTCAAATTCCTGCTTTCTTTTCATTAGTTTTTGCATTTAAACAGCATCGTGAAAATTTGAATTGTATCCAAATTGAATGTGACAACAAGTGTTCATGTAAAATTTAACTGTAACTATCTTGTGATTCCTTTCAGAGTAATGTTGGAAAATACATCTTGAACCCTCAGAATGAATTGTTCAAGTTTTGAATCAATGCTGTCTCACATCAGCATCGAAGTCACACGTAATAGCATTTTTGTTTTGCTGTGGTAAGTACAAAGTTGTTTTGTATTCATTATCAGTGTCTATTCTTAAGTTTCATTCAATTCAATAGTATTCTCTTTTCATTTTTAGAATACGGCTTATCCCAGATGTAGAAAGCATGGTAGCTGAGGCTTCTGAATGAAGTAACGGAGGCGTTTTGAAATGTCAGGAGACAAAATTTTGATCACAAATGAAGATATGAGTGCAAAAGAAGATCATAATGTTCCTGAAGAAACACTAGTCTATCAGGATATCCCATTCTCAGGAAGTCCTTCTGCCACCGGCGACAAAACTGTTGATGACATTGAGGGTGATTCTGTTGGCACAAGCAAACAGGTCCCCATTCCAGACGGGTCCTCCTCTGATGTATCAAGAGTTGGCGTTTCTGTCATTGCAAGCACAGCAGAAGCTGAGGCTTACCTTTACTCTGAGACCAATCAGAGTGGTGTCCTTGAATCTGTGAATGAACTAGATAATGCCCAGTCCTCCTTGGCTGCAGAGCAAGTGTTTGATATGACTTCAGAAATCAAAGGTGAACTCACTTCAGGCCTAGAGATTGTGGAAAGTAATGAGCAAGAGTCCTTACATCACATAGAATCCTTAGGACAACACACAATGGAAGGTATTGAGGACTCAGGTGGCTCTGATAGTTTTGGAAAGAGTAGTGAAGTCGTTCAAAGTGAGTGCCATCAGGAAATTGAGGTAAATAAAACTGGAAATATTGATGGAGAAGAATTTTACGAAATGCAAGTTGCTGAGAGCCATCTTGTTAGTGATAGTCTGGAGATCAATGAAAATCATGATTCTTCAGAGATTACGGAGAGTCACTCGTTAGACAGATCTGAGGAAACTGACAAGACCCATGCAGTTGATGATGATCAAGAACTTTATGACAGACAGGTCATCTATGAAATACAAGAAGAAGATGTTAGTCAAGAAGGAGATGAAATTCAAGAAGGTGAGATGAGTCAGGAAGTGTATGAAATTCAAGAAGTGGATGAGGTTCAGGAAATGGGCGAGGTTCACGAAGTGAATGAGGTTCAGGATGTGGACGAGGCCCTAGAAGTGGACGAAGTTCAGGAAGTGAACGAGGCTCACGCAGTGGACGAGGCCCTGGCAGTGGATGAGGCCCAGGGCGAGGTTCAGGAAATAGATGAGATTCAGGATGTGGACGAGGCCCAAGATAGGGAGGAGATCCAGGAAGAGCATGAAGTTCAGGATGGGGAAGAGATCCAAGAAGGTGATGAAATTCAAGAAGGATTTGAAATTTATGAAGCTGGAGATGTTTATGAAGGAGAAGAGGTTCATGATGATGATGAGAGTCAAGAAGAGAGTGAAATTCCTGAAGACCATATGAGTGAAGGTGCTTCTAGTCAAAGTGCCAGTGATAGTCAAGATAAACATAAAAATTTTGAGGCTCAACACTGTGAAAATGAAACAAATGAAAATGAAGAAGTCAAGCAAGTCATGGAGATGAGTAAAACAGAGGTTGCTGATTTACCCATGGACGTGGATGAAAGTCAGGATGGTGATGAAAGTCAGGATGCTGAAGAAAGCCTAAAAATAGATGAAAGTCAAGAAGTCAGTGAAAATCTAGAAATTGATGAAAGACATCAAGATGGCAGTTCACAGGAAGTAGAATCTGAAGCTCCCAAACAACAGACTGCTGTGGAAGATGAAATGATAGATACTTCTCCCTCTGACCCAACTACAACAGACCCTCAAAATTCATCTGTGCACACTGCTCTAGAGGGGAGGGAAGCTAATTCTGCAGATGGCGTTAGTGCCATAGATGAGGAAGCGCCTTCCCAATGTCAAAGCCATACATCCAGTATCAGTGATGATAAGAAGAGTGCTGAAACATTTAAGAAAAATGATGTTGAGGGAATGAAAGTTGAAAATTCTAAGCTATCTGAAATTCATCCTCAAAATAATGTCATTTCAAATGAAATTTTATCTGAAGATGGGCCTGAAAATTGTAGTGTTGGGGGTTTGGAAAGAGGGGAGGAAGAAGATGACATAACAGAAGATGGAGAGGAAGATGTTGGTGAAGGTGATATAGAGGATGATGGTGAGGGAGAAGATTTTGTTGGCGATGAGGAAGATTTTGAGGATGGAGATGACATGGCTGATGAAGTTGAAGTAGAAATAGAGGATTGCTCTGATCCAGAAATGGAATCAGAAGGTGGTGTAACGTACATCATTAGCGAAGGAATGATAGTTGTTGAGGAAAATGAAAGTTCTGAGGCGTTTGCCACAGATCAAACGGGTAAGCAATCAATTTTTCTTTTTCAGATTCTCTTGTTTGAATAAAGAATGTTTTGGTCCAAACTTATAATCTTTATTTTTATTTTAAATTTTAGTTGTTTCAGCAGAAGAGGAAAATGTCCATAGTGATGATCAAACAGGGAGTCCGCAGAAGACTACCCGAATTATTATCAAAATGCCACCTTCCAAAAGTAATGCCAATGAAGAGGAAGCTGAAGTAAGGGTTTCAAATCAGGATGTCCTAGAAGCAACAAAATCTGCCAGAAACTCCCCAGCGTCTGAACAAACTTCCAGTTCTGTTCTAGAGGAGGTATCAGATACTGACAGGTCTTGCAGCAAGAAAGCAGTGATTCCCTCTGCAAATGAAAATGAAGCTCCAGTTTGTGCACCAGAAATGCCCGTGAAGGTTGACGAATTAGAAAAACCTAGCAATGTTTGTATGACAGAGATTGTTGAGACTTCAACAAATAAATCAATTACCTCAAGCTCTATTGAGAAAACAGTGAAACGTGAAAAATCAAACAGGAGTGTGTCTTCAAATGTTAGCCAGATTTCTGGATCAGATGGTAACAAAACTGAAGAGTCCAAAAATGCTGTTGCTTCTGAGAAAACTGAAGCTAGTCTACTTCTTGCTAAAGAAACTCATACAGAACCCGCCAAAGAGCAAGTTGAATCATCAACAGGCCAACAAAAATCTGATCCTGGACCTCAACAAAGGAGTTTGAAAAATGAAAAGTTGTCTGGAATTGAAACTACTGAGCAGGAGAAGGCATCAAAGGTTGCCCAGCAGACATCCACTTCTAAAAGTAACAAGCCAGTGGAAAAGTCATCAACAAGAAGTGTTGTGTCCTCCAAAGCCCAAGCAAAGATCCCTAAGGTCATTGACGGGAACAAGAGTGAAAAAGTTCAAAAGGAGCCATCTAAAGAAAAGCACACCCTAGGTGCTAAGGATATTTCAAAGCACAGCCACAGTGCTCAGAAACAGAAGAGCATTAGAAGCAGTACAGAGGAGAAGACACAGGGCCCAACAAGAACTTCAAAACAAGAGATGTCATCCAAAGATGAACGATCCTCCAAAGCAGAAAATAAAAAACAATCAGAGTCTAAAGATGTGACTCGTTCAGCTCAGAGTGAGGTTCAACACAGCAGTAAGGCCCTTCCCAAACAGCCAGTTGTGTCAAGCCATCGGACACGATCTAATTCAACTTCAACAAAGGATTCTTCTGTCAAAGAGAAAGAAAAGAAAGTATCTCGTAATGATGAGGTTTCTGAGAAAAAACTTGCTACGTCTGATGAACCAACCCCTAATAAATCAAATTCTGAACCCAAGGTGGCTCTACGAAGTAGCAGATCTCGTAAATCTCAAACTGAAAGCACTGCCACAAGTAATTCTGAAGAACCTGTAAAGAAGTACAGGGCTAAACCTATCACTGAGACCCTTCCGAGGCCTCGTCAAAGTGAGCGGGTTTCAAAGGCAACAGAAAAGGCAATTGCTTCTGGTCTTATTTCTAGAAGATCCAAACCACCTGCCCCTGACAACAGTTGCTCAGAAACTCATGAAAAGTCATCTGATTTAAGCTCTGAAGATCAATCTGCATCTCAGAGAAGGAGCAAAAGGAAAGCTGACTTGTCACCTCCTGCTAGTAAAGAGGAAACTCCTGTGAGTAAACGTCGCACAACAAGGAGTGGGGATGCCCAGCCATCAGAGGAAACAACCCCATCAACTCCTCAAGCTGTAAGATCTGCCCGTAAAAGCAAAAATCTAAAGAGGAAAGGTTCAAGCCCTGATGTGTAAGTGCAATTCCCTTGTATGTTATATGCTTGCATGTAGATTCAGTTTTTAAATTGTTGTTTTTGTTTTAGGCCTCCTGCCAAGCAGCCTCACACTGAAGAGACATCGCCCAAAGACAAAGATTTAGAAGAATTTGTAGCCAATATTTCTAAAATGTGCCGAATATGTGGATCAAAGAATGATAATCTGTTGAACGTCTTTGGTCCTGAAGGGCTCACTATGCAACTTTCAGAGAAAATTCATAATATTCTCCCTATTAAAGTAAGACGAGTTGTAGTTCAATAAGTGTATCTTTTGTTTCCAGTTTTGTATTGTCGTATAATCTTGTTCTTTTTTTTCCTTTTAAAACAAAACAACTTTTAGATACGAGCAGAGGAGCCCTTACCCTCAGGAGTCTGTCATCCTTGTGTCGTTACACTGATGGCTTGTGAGAAGCTTGTTGAGAAGTGCTCTAGTATTGATAAACGCCTCCGTGTCCACTTCAAGTGCCCCACTGAAATTGTGCAGAAAGACAAAACAACTCAGTTGGAAGCGCCCTCCTCTCAAACACCTGAGAAAGCAGTCAAAGGTGCCGCAACTGCGATGGTGAATGTTGATGAAAAGTCCAAAGATACTGCTTTAAAATCTTCTGAATTACCCGAGAAATCAAAGGATTTGACCTCTGATCCATCTGATGTGACCCCATCATCTGTGTTGGCCCCAGATCTTGAAGAAACAAGTTTGAAGTCTACTGAAGGATCTGTTACTCCTGCAGAAAAGTCAACTCCCTCACAGAAGCATGGACAACCTACTAGGTCTTCATCAAGAGTTTCAGCTAAGGATAAGCAGTTTAAGAAGGGCAAAAAGTCATCAAATGAGCCATCTAAGCCAACAACCCGATCAAACAAGGAAACTGGAATTGCAGGAAAATCCAATGCAGCACGGAACACAGAAACAGAAGATTCCCCACCGATCCTGGAGGCTGAGCCTCCACAGTCAGTAGAAGCAGCAAACCAAGAGCCACTGTCTCAGCCTCCCATTCTCATACCCCAACCGGCCAAGCCTTTGCCTGGGTTAGTTCCAATCCCTGCTGAAGATCCTAGTGCAAAACGGTTTGGCAACACCTATCGAGCCCGAATGAAACCTGGGCAATGGGAAAAAATTGAAAGAGGTTTGGAAGCTATTCATGGGGAAGCTCCAGAAGATGAACAGGAAGAAGGTTCATGTGATGTTAAACCACTCACTGGTGCTCAGGCAGAGGAGTTCCACATTGTGGACCTTGATATGAACATGGAAGAAGTACAACCAGGGTCAGCACCGGGAGCTGGAAAATCGAGTGTCGAGTCTATTCATGTAGAAATACCACCTGAATCGGCGGAAGAGGAAACGGCTGCTCAACAAGCTAGCCCAAAGAGTGTCGTTGACAGCATTCTTGTTGATTGGAGTGGTGACGAAGAAGAGGTAGTAGCCCCTGCTCCGAAAGGCACTGCTGTCAGTCAAGCAAGAAGAGTCAATGCTGCTGGAAGTGGAAAAGATAATGTTAATGGTAGAGTACAGAGAATTGAAGCATTGCCTGCCCCTTGTCTATTTGCTGATGATGAGGGTGTGGAAAATTTGCCACAAGTCAAGTCGAAACCTACCACTGTTACAATTAAAGAAGAGTCTTTCTGGCCTGAACCTGCTCCTGGCACCTCAACATCATCAACCTCAGAGGTCCCTTCAAGTGATGTTCCTTGGAAGTGCTTTGTGTGTGGCAAACGTGGGAAGTCTCTACCAAAATTCCTTGAACACAAGAAACTGCACTTAAATGATAGAAAGCTTGTTAGCTGTCCAAAATGTAGTGAAAGCTTCAGTAATGCAGGTCTTTTGAAAAATCACATGAAAGCTCTTCATGGAGATGACGATGAAGATGACGTAGTTGAACAGCAACCAAGGGTCAGCAGTCGCCGGAGAGGTAAACAGCAAGACACAGTTGTTGATGCAGACTTCTCTCCTGCATCAGATGGTCTTTATCATTGCAGCTTATGTCAGAGTGCATTTACAAGTATTGAAAGCCTATGCCAACATAAAGTAACTCACCAGAAAACTGAAATTGATGTTTTTAAGTGCAATGTCTGTGGAAAAGTTTTCAATCGCTACAATGAATATCAACACCATTTGGCAACCCATCAGACTGGAGCTCAAAATATTAATATGTTTCAATGTGGTAAATGTGATATGAAAATGGCAAATCAGAAAGAGTTCATTGATCACATTAATTCCCATTCCACTGAGCAAACAAGCTTCACTTGTGATCAATGTGAAAAGATATTTGACACAAAGCATAAACTGAGGAGTCACAGAAGCACTGCCCATAAATCTACAGCATATGCATGCCATTTGTGTGACAAAGTTTGTCAGAAGAGGTAAGCCTTGGTCATTTTCTCTGATTAAAGGTTGTAATTGCCATTATTTTCATTTTTAAATTGTTATTAAATTCCGTTTCAATTTTTCTTTCTTTCAGAATAACATTGATTGAGCACTTACGTAAACATACGGGAGACAATCCTTTTGCGTGTCCTGTTTGTAATAAGAGATTCAATCGCTTAGCAAACTATAAGGCTCATATGACAATTCATGAAAATGCTCGCCGTTATGAGTGCCCATATTGTGGAAAACGCTTTAATCGTCAAAGCATTCAACAACGCCATATTAAAACCCACACCACCGAGCAGTCAAGAAAGCATCGCTGCAGAGTTTGTAATCTCACATTTAATTTGGTATGTATCGTCTTTGAAAGTCCAGTAAATTAAGACCAACAAAATCTTACTAGTTACAGTTTGTGATGATAGTTAGAACAAAAATACTTATTTTGCCAGGTATTATTTTATAACTCTGTTCCCTCCCTACAGGCCACTGAAATGTTTACTCACCGACGGCTTCACACTCGAGATGAGGTAGAACGGGCTACTTGGGAGGATGAGAAACAGCGTTTAGCTCTCACATCCTTCCCGTGTAAAGTTTGTCAGATTCCCTTCAATACAGTTGAAGAGGTTCTTACACATATGCCTTCGCATACAGATGAAGAGCGAGATATTGCTGCAAAGCTTATCAATCCTAAACTGGAATGTGACATTTGTGGTAAAGTTTTGAACAGCAAAAGAACTTTTAATGCTCATCGTTCCTCTCATATTGATGGGAAACCATTTGTGTGCAAAATCTGTTCCAAAGGGTATGCCACGTCCACTGGTCTGAACTATCATATGCTGTCGCATACTGGAGAAAGGCCATACCCTTGTACGTTTTGTCATAAGGGATACAAAAATAGCACTGATCTAAAGGTTCACATGCGCCAGCACACAGGTGAATTCCCATACAAATGTAACAAGTGCAACAAAGCTTTCCGATCTGCTTCAAGTTTGCAGAAGCATGGATTTGTTCATTCAGAAGTCAGACCTTTCAAGTGTAGATATTGTAATATGTCGTTTAAAAGGGAGACTACTAAGCATAATCATGAAAGAATCCATACCAATGACAGACGTTTCAAGTGTAAAGTTTGCACAAGAACCTTCATACAGAAAGGAGCTTGTGATGCTCATGAAAAGTTGCACTTCCGAGGAGGAACACAAGTGCTCTTAAATGTAAATGAAGGTTTGACAGCTCATAGATATGTAGATAATTTTGAAAACTCTCAAGACATTTCTGCTTCAACAAGCTCTAAAAATGATCTATTTGAAGATTTTGAAGAAGAAGAGTTTGAAGAGGATGATGATGATGAAGATGAATACATTATCTATGAAGATGAAGATGGTGTTGATGAAGAGGAAAGGGAAGAGGAAGAAATGATCATTGATACAGATAACTCTCACAACTCTGTTAAAACAACTTTGATCAATGTACCATTTGATGAGACATCCAAATCGAGCAATGGGGTGGTGGGTTTACCATCAGCTAACATCACACCCATACCAGTTGCTGTGTCAAGTGATGCAATTCCAAGTATTGGTGACAGTTCTCTTCACATTACCCTTCTTTAATTTTAATAATCAACTTCTATATGTCATTGACATATGTCTCTTAGGATTTCTTGTGTTCAACTTTGTTTATTGAGACATTTTGTGCCATCTCCTAAAAGGCTTACTTCAGGGGTGGTCACACATGTCTAATTATTATAAAAAGTCCTGTAGAAATGTGTGTGTTTGTGTTTGTGAATGTATGTGCGTGTGCAGTGTACTGAATGTTATTCTTTATTGTGGCATTTTTAGTGATTTGTGGTATACTTTTTCAATGAAGTAGTGTTTTACATGGTTATTGTTAAAAATTTTCTGAGATCAATGCATAATCTTAATTAACATAAATATGTTAAATTTAGGGCTGTAGTCAATGTTTGTGTTTGGAGTCATAGCTGTATGATTTTAATTTTGAACTGTTTTATAGAGTATATATATATATATCTTTATATTGAGGAGAATGTTCCAAAAATCACTCCTGTATTGCAGGTGCTTCCAAAGTGTTGCATCATTTTTTTTAAACATCTAGACTGCTGTAAGCAGAAACTTTAATTTGGGGTCATCAACTTATTCATAATTTAATAACTGAAAAATAATCTGTAATTTTTTCCGATGTATTTAGTTGCTTTTGTACCTTATATTTGCTACTTGCAGCATTGAAGGTACTTGCCCTATATTCACCAAATACAGTGAAATATGACAGGTAGAATATATATTTCATTGTCCACTAGTTTTTCTACATAGTTGTAAAATGTATCTAGTGTTTTTCAAGCAATTTTCTTTCTTTTTTTTTTTTTTTGTACATAATCTTCATTTTTTAAAGTGTGAATTTAAAGAAAATCAAAGAATATTATTTTGACATAGCAGATAAATATATTATTGGTTATCAACATGTAATTTTTGTGCAATATGCCAGCTAAAAGCTAGCTTAGTTGTAATATTTGTTTTACCTTACAAGATCAATGTCCTTTGCACTATCTAAAGCTTTTCTCTCCTCAAACAAAAATAAACATGACTTAAGATTTATCCAATGTTATCAATGGTTCACCAATACCTCCGTGCATTTTTCTGCTTGTGGCTATCCACAACCCTGGAAGACTCAGGGAAACGAAAATCGCTCAGGGATTACGACGCTCTCGACTAATTTTATCATTTAACAAAATAAATTCTTGATTAGTTGAGCTGCGAGCTGTGTGCAACCTGTTTCACAAGCTTTTTAAACTTAATGTGTTGCGTACTTTCAATATAATTTTTTTTTTAAAGTTAAGTTTGCAATCAGTGAAAAATGTGACTGTTCCGTCTGGCAGGTAGGCAGCTACTCGAGCCCTCATGCCAGATTGCTGGCCGCTGGCCGCCCAGTTACAGCCTGATACTATTCCAAGCCAGAGTCATTGATATGGCATCTGAGATTCTTCGCCAAGTTCTGGAAGAAAACGCATGCTAGTATCAGATTAAGTGTTCACCTCTTCACTGCAGTAAACTCAGGTGCTCTCTTTACTTTTCTGTTTTACTGTGTGAAGCCAGTGAATGTCTTGGCCGATAAATGAATAAACATTGTATTTGTGAGAGAAATTAATATTTTGTACAGTTGATAATATATAAAACTACAGGTACATAGTTTACACGAGCAACATTTTATGTAGTATTAAAAGGCAGTTTGTGAGCAATTAGGTTACTATGAAAAACATCGATTTCAGTCGTGAGTACTTATTGCGTTTCTGGTATTTCCAAATTTTAAAGGCGTACAATGGGATATCAGTGTTTGTACATTTTTTACAAGACGTGCGAGACCTCCCCTCTTCTTTCACAGCCATTTCGATCGTTCAAAGGGCTCGATTCCCTCCGACTTAAGTCGTGACAGTATCGGTCGGTAAATCTCGCGGCTGAAGGGCAGGACCATGCCGGGTTTCTGGATCTCACCTGCGTGGGGAAAACAAGAGGGGGTAGAGCTGGTCGCTGAGGCGAGAGCGAAGGCGACGAGAGCGATGCGCAGACGAGTCACGAGTCAGGACGGTTGGAGGGGTGATGAACTTCTAATTTGCATCTGTTTGAAGCTGTACACTGCCAGAAAAAACTACGGAAAGTACTGTTAATTTTTTCACAGTACTCCTCCGTACTTCAAACCACAGTGATCTCCGTCTTTTGGCTACGGAAATCTTCCGTCATTTTCCTGATAAGCTCTCCGTATAGTGCCAGCTAGTTTTCATGCTGTTTTGACTGTTTAAATTGCACGTCAATTTAGCCTGACAAATGGAATGCATTTAGAGCAGGATCTCAACCAATTTAGGGCTGAACTTTGTAGAGATTCTTGCCAATTCAAACAGCATGAAAACTAGCTTGCACCAAACGGAGAGCTTATCAGAAAAATGACGGAAGACTTCCGTAGTCAAAAGACGGAGATCACTGTGGTTTGAAGTACGGAGGAGTACTGTGAAAAAATTAACAGTACTTTCCGTAGTTTTTTCTGGCAGTGTCTATACCTGTCCCGACCGTCCTGACTCGTCCCCGCATCGCTCTCACCGTCTTCGCTCTCGTCGCTCTCGCGACGCTAGATAGCCCAATGGAAGGGGTCATGCTGGAAATTCAAGTGTACACTGTTAAAAGCTTACGGTGGATTTCACCGTAAGTTACAGTGAGACCTGCACCACTGTAGCTTACGGCGAATATCACCGTAAGCTACGGTGAATTTCGCCGTAAGCTACGGCGGCTGGCACCGTAAGCTACGGTGAATCAGGGAAGTCACTGTAACTTGCAGCGATATTCACCGCAGCAGCTTACTGTGCCATTCACGAGGCTATTCACCGTAAGCTACAGTGCTGCAGGATTCGCTGTAACTTACGGTGAAATTCACCTTAAGCTTTTAACAGTGTACGAGGATTGTAGACTTGCGTGCGAGTCAATACTGAATAGCACACACACTTGCGGAGACAAATAAGCCACACACTTGTCCCTGAGCGACTTCCCACTCGTACAAGCCACAACGCCACTTCTCGAAATGGCTATACGACGGCTTGGCCTGCGGGTCAGCGTTGCCAGGAAGTTAGGCAAAGAACAGCGCAATACAGTTGCTGGGCGTAACGGGACTGTATCTTCGCCTGCCTACTGGGCAAAATCTGTGCACGAGTGCAGGGAAGTTGCCTAGTAGGCAGGCGGAGATACCGCCACCTGCACACTGGTGCATTCGGGTGCACTGCGCGGTTTTTTGCCTAACTTTTCTGACATCACTGCTGCGGGTTTGTACGAGTGAGCAGTCGCACACCTACGGTGTGTGAATGCTTTGTCACGCGTCTGGAGACCGACACTCGGATGATGAGCCCTCTCCCCTCACCGTCGAGCACCATCTTGGCGGCGATGGCGGCGGGGAAGCCCACCGTCCTGGCCATGGCGGAGTGGCCGTTGGGGTCGCCGTACGTCACCAGGTTGATGCCGCGGAGCTCTCGGCGACCGTCCGGCCACAGGATGTCCACGTCGTGCCTCAGGATCACGATGTCACGCTCGTGGGGCTCTGTCAACACCGATATCACAGGTGTGTGACTGTGCGCGGGAAGGCCTCGACAAAGCATGCATGAACCACACCGCGGAGCCCAAGTGTGAGAATTCCCATTCGTGCACCGAATCAAGTGCAGGAATGGGCTTTTCTGGAAGTCACACGCACGTGAATGGAAGAGCGTGCTACATTCACACATTTGGGCTTCTGGTGAATATTTTTCTTTACATTGCAGATTGCCGCAAATTTAACACACTGTCTTCACATTCCTTTCGGCAAACTTGGTGATTTATTTGAACTCCACCCTCTTCTTACCCAGAACGAGCCTCTTGGACAAGTAGTGGGACAGCGTGTCCAGTGGCGTGTCCATCTTCTGGATAGGGTCCTCCGAGAGCAGCCCGAGGTTCTCGATGGCGGCCAGCCGCTCAGCGCTGCCCACTCTCTCCGCCAGCTTGCTCTTGAGGTTCTCGTAGAAGATGTCAACGTCCGCGATGCCCAGGAGGTTGCAGACGAAGTGCCTCTGCAAACGCATCGGGTGTGAGTGAGTTCGCGGTGCCAACTACGCTCTTCGTTACAGTTTGTGTCAAAAGTGTTTTCTGCGCGGGTTTACGCTTTTTCCAAAATCCCGGGACCCGGGTAGGAGTTGGGCGTCAGGCACGGTAGAACCGAGGTAGAACTCGATTAATCGGGCACCTGGCTAAATCCGTTGGAACCGCGCCCTCGTTGTGCACACGTGTCACCGCCACCGCTCCCGGAGGACAGGCGCGGGGCGGGGCGGGGCACCCGGCCAGGCGACCATTGCCGACCCTCGTGGCTCCCGGATTACCGAAATGGATTAGGCGGCTTAAGGGAGGGGTGCTGACTGTTCCGTTCGAAAAGTGTTCCGTTCAATATGTTTACGATATTATTTCAGAATCGTATCCGGATTCAAAAAGTTATACGATTGAGTTCAAACCGAGGGGTCGACAACTCGTGTATGACTTCGCATTCTCGCGGTGACTGTGATACACTAGAAAAACAAAGGTAGGGGTAGGACTCGAAGGGGTTTAATGCCTTTACAGAGGCATTAAAAATCAGCACACCTGCAAAGGCATTATAACAGCCCCAAAGGTGCTAAATTTTAATGCCTTTGGACAACTTCGTGCCTTTGCAAAGGCATTAAAATTTCATGCCCCTGGGCATTAAGTCTTACCTTTGTTTTTCCAGTGTACCTGTATGCAGGGTGTTTCCCTTCATTTGGGCCAAAAGTATAGAGTAGGTAGAGCATGCATAGACGATCATTTTTAAACAGTACACTAGTGGGAGCAAACGTCAAACAACGCGGATAATTAGGTTTTTGTGATTCGGTCCGCCGCCTGGAAGGTAGGCAGCGCATCATGCGCGCGCACAGTGCGGGGTGCCTGCACTACGGCGTTGCGGAACTGCGAGTCGTCTGCGCGTAGTCTGCACGTCGTGTGCTACGCGCCATTTTGAGATGCGACTGATGACGGCGTCACGTGGTGGCTCTGTCGGATGACGCCGGCCCTTTCGGTGAGCTTACGTCGGTTACGTGCAGCCGACACGTAGCGCCATAGTGCAGGCAACCCACCCTGCACGCACGTGTGATGTGCTGCCTACCTTCCACACGGCGGCCCTAGTTTCAAAAACCTCAAAATCCGCGTTGTTTGACGTTTGCGCCCCGCTTATAAACAGTTTAAAAATGATCGTCTACGCACGTTCTACCTACCCCATACTTTTGGTCCTAATGAACGGAGACGTCCTGAATTAATTTTCTTTATTACTTGCATATTACCACAATTTTGCCTCTAAATTACCTCTATATTACTCTACATTACTTTTTATTACTTTATATTACATACATATTCCCTATATTACTGGTCCTTCGTACACGGCTACGGGGAGTTGCCAAACCCTACGTTCAAACGGCATGTTCATACCCCAATTTTTAGTCTGGACCTGTCGCCGTGCAATAATCGAACGATCGGAAACGTTCAGACTACATACTAAAAATTTGGAGTTGAACATGACGTTTGGACTTAATCGTATCACTTAAACCGAATAAGATTCTGAAATAACTGAATAAAAAAAACGAACGGAACACTATTCGAGCGGAACAGGCAGCACTCCTCAGCTGAGCCGCCAAATTGCGCGCCTAATCCCCTCGCTCGATATATCCGATCATACTTTTACTCAGGGGTAACAATATTATGGTAGAGGTCTGAGCTCCGGTAACGTTCGTGAAACAATGGAAAATATTCCCAAGGATAACGGGAAAAATTTTCCAAGATAAATGTCGTAAAAGTTACAAACCCCAGTTGTATTGTTACGGTAATTTTTTGACCCCATGAATCGACGTAGTTTTCTTTGACAAGTAAGAATTTGCTATCGAAAAACTACGAATGCGTTCGTAAATTTACAACTCTGTGCCGTAATCACAAATTACGGAAAAAAGTCGTAATTTTACGGGGGGAAAAATCACAGTGAACCAATGAGGGCCCATAACATTTTTTGTACCCCCCTCTTCCCCTAGGGCGCGTAGGCATAGGAGAAGAACGATCCCTTACCCAGGTGATTTCGGGGCCCTTGGGGTGCAGTGCCGGGTGGGGCTCGGCGTTGATGAGGCCCAGGATGTGCAGGCCCTGGACGGTGTCGGTGAAGCCCCGGTAGCGCAGGGTGCCCCTGAGCACGGTGTTGGCCTCGCCGGCGATGCCGTAGAGCTGCGCGTACTGCAGCGAGTCCCGGTTCGGGTAGCCCTCCAGCGCGAAGCCCGGCAGGAAGTCCAGGTCGTGGGCGGTCCTCATGAGCTCCCCGCCCGCCGGCACCTCCACCACCTCGTTGTTGCGGAGGTACTTGGCCGTGGACATGGTGTTGAGCAGCGCGCCGCGCGGCGACCACGAGAACTTGTAGCGCAGCGCGTTGTCCGAGCACTCGGGCGCGGGCAGGCCGCCGCAGTACGACACGAAGGACACCACCTTTCCGCCGCCCTGGTGCACCTCGTCGAAGCAGTCCATGGCGAGCAGGTGGTCGATGCCCGGGTCCAGCCCGACCTCGTTGACGACGGTGATGCCGGCCTCGACGGCGCGCTCGTGCAGCGCCTCCATGGCGGGCGTGCAGTACGAGGCGGTGACCATGTTGGTGCGGGTGTCGATGCACGCCTCGGCCACCACGTGGTGCAGCGCGTACGGCAGCAGAGAGATCACCACGTCGGCCTCCTCGATGAGCTGGCGCAGGCTGTCGGGCCGGTTCACCACGTCCATGAGCATGGGCCGCACGCCCGGGTAGCGGCTCGCCAGCTTGTCGGCCTCGTCCTTCAGCGAGGACGCTGCGGCCAAATACGGTGTCAGAGAAAAGCTACACCAAGATTACTGGGAAAACCGAGTGGAAAAACTCTAACTTATGTGGTGTACAAGTCGGCACAAGTGCCGTGAATTTTTTTTTACGTTCGTTTCTCGTAAATTATTTCTGATCTTTTTCTGAAAATTCTAGATTACGACGTGTTATGCAAAAAGTTCAGAGTTGTTTTCCCCTCGAGAAAAACGAATGTGCTTCCAGGCTTAATGCTTCTGATAAGTGTGTTGCGTACCGACAGTGACCGCCACGTTCTTGTCCCGGTTGAGGTACTCGATGACGGGTGCGCTGACGTAGCCCGCCCCGAGCACCAGCACGCGCTGCGCGATCTCCTCCGTGCAGACCTGCTTCTGCTTGTTGCGCCTGCAGGAAAGTGGATGATAGTAAACGCGAGCGGATTATAGGGCCAGAAAAGGATAAATCGCAATAACTGCCAACTGGAGTTTTGTGGACTCACGTGTTCTGGTTCCTGAGCTCCTGGATGTACTCGAAGTTGGGCGTGAGCTTCCCATTGCTGGCGATGATGGCCTGCGCAGAACAGGGCGTGTCACTAAGGTTCATGTTCGGGACCAGGCGAGATGCGCTCGAAATCCAAGTGAGTGAGATATGTCACACTTGTAGGGGTGAGAATTCAAGTGCGTGAAACTGTGATGGGGAAATCACAGCCGAACTTGATCCAGAATGTGAAAGCAAATTCACACACCTGCAACAAGTGTGCAGCATTCACACACGAGCGCACCATGTGAGTATAAAACCCGCGTTTAGATAGGGCGTGGTTCTGCCAGTCACAAACCAGGACAGAGCGGGGAACTGTTCAGGTTTGAGGACGGGTCCAGGCAAGTAGCGAGGGCGGGGCGGGGCAGGGCGGGGCGGGGCGGGGCGACCTTACCCCGTACACGGCGGGCGCGAAGGACTGCTTCTCGAGCGGCACCGTGGCGTCGGACTGGATGATGCTGAGCGCGTACGGGTACAGCAGGTCGCCGAAGAAGTCGGTGGACTCGCGCGGCAGCTGCGTCGGCATGTTATCGATGGAGCAGACGAGCACGCCCGGCCCCTTGAAGCTGCGACAGGAAAAACGGGCAAGATAAAGGGAGGTCGTGTACCGTATCCTCGACCGAATCGCTACCGCGATTGAGAATCCACACGTCTTCAAGTGTGCCACACTCCTCTCCTCACACACTTGTGTTCCTCACTTAATGCATCGTTTCAATTAAGTTTTTATTTTTAATATTCCACAATAAAAAAGTTTTTTATTATTTTATTTTTAAGAGAAGAAAAGAAAATTTTTCTAAAAATCGCTTGAATAAAGTCAAAAAATTCTTCATTTGAATACTTTAACCAACCAATCTCTCTTTTCTGCTCGCGGGCTGCGCGGGCTGCGCGGGCTGCCCTGCCCAGGATTACCTGGCCGTGTCCTTGTTCCGGTCTGCGTCGTATAGACAGAACGGGTTGTCGATGGTCGTGCACTCGTTCATGAACTCGATGGAGCCGCCCGGGTCGGCCGAGATGTCGCAGATGCCGAGCATGCGGTGCGGGAGCGCGGGCGTGCCGGGCGAGGTGGGCAGCCAGGGCGTGTGCGCGGGCTGCAGCAGCTGCTTGGCGTCCGGGATGGTGAGCAGCTTGGGCGAGTCCACGGCCCAGTAGATGCCGTTGATGATGACGGACGCGTAGGGCGCGATCTGGAAGAGAAGAGAACGCACGTTCACACTAGTGTTTCCAATCGGTCGGGTTCCGCCTGTACCCGACTGTCTTCCGTCTCTCTCCCTCTCACTTGACACGCATGAGAGTGAGAGAGACGGAAGACAGTCGGGTACAGCCAGAATCCGACCGATTGGAAACACTAGTTCACACTGCCGCATGATCCCGAAGATCGCTCTCGTACCACCGTCCTTGTCACTCTCATGGGGCCCTCCTACCACCCCCAACATAGGGCGCCGCCACAGGTGCGACAAGGACGGAGGAACGAGAGCGATCTTCGGAATCAGTCGTCAGTCTGATCAGCCGTAGCGTTCACGGACATTCCAATAATATGTGAACAAATGCCGGAGATATTTTTATTTTACTTTTATTTTCCGCACACTCGTGTGCTGTGAAACTGGAAAGTGAGTATGGCCCCGAATTTCTGTTGGCTACTCCTCAGCAAATGCAGCAAACCTTCCCCAAACTCCGGCCCACCCCTAGAGACCCTCCTGTTGGGGGGTCTCTGGCTCTGGTCTCTAACCGCCGCCCGGCCGGACCTGAGTAGAGTCCTATATAGGACTCTAGAGCGAGGGGTCGACTACTCGGCTTCGAACCAAACACAGGAGTTCGGAGTACACGGAGAACAGCTGGAGTTCGCAGAGTTAGTTCGGTTGGAGAACAGTCCGAGTACGCGTTTTAAAGCCGGAGTACTTCAGAGAACATCCGGAGTTCATAGGAGAACACACCTTATTTTACCCGGAGAACGCTCGGAGAACGCTCGGAGTACACGGACTACATTCGGAGTACGGTCAGACAGTAACACGGGCAGTGCTGCCAGAAAAGTAGGCACAACCCGCCCAACACAGAGCTGTGTGGAGCGGGCGGTATTCGCGCCTGCCTTCTAGGCCATTCCTCTGCACACGTGTGTTGATGTTGCCTAGTAGGCAGGCGCGAATACAGCCTGCTCCACACAGCTGTGTGTTGGGCGGGTTTTGCCTACTTTTCTGGCAGCACTGAACACGGGAGAACACAAGTTGTCGACCCCTCGCTCTAGAGACCCGAGCAGCAAGTAATTTCGTCTTCTCTCCTCCCACGAAAAGACACTAAAAGTACTTCCCGGATCGGACCGACGAGTATTCGGACGGAGCCTAGAGATTCAAGAACGGATATTTTTGCATGGCTGACAAACTCGTGTATCGCTACCTGCCACGCGTCATTTCAGAGACCCCGCCGGCTGAACCCTTCAAGAGGTACCTTTTTGCTGAACGTGGAGATGTACTTGGACGGGTTTTTGTCGTAGTCCTCGGGGTCGAACTTGCCGTCCTCCTTCCGTACGAGGTGGTGCCGACGTCTGACCTCGCACGCGTACAACTTGTTGGTCACTGGAAGCAGGGAAATCGGTTGTGTCGCGCCGCGATCACGGAAAAAAAATACATTAGTTGTCACATATAATATGTTAGCTGATATGCGCTCAGCTAAGATTTTAGTTGATACAGAGAAGGATTTTATTGAAACAGCTAGCTTCAGCTGACCTGGCTCATATATTTTGATGACTTAACGTTTCATTTCTAACTGCCTGTTAAATCGCCACCGCAATGTCGTCTCCAAGTCGTGTTTGTCTCCTCATATCGTCTATATTTCGCCGCTCCTAGGAGACAGACACGAGGGGGCCTCCATTCCTCATTTGGAGGAACACGAGATTGCTGAGATTGCCGGATAGCGTAAAGTTTGGAATTCTTTAGCATCGAACGCCTGTAAATAGGCAAAATGCTCTACCTTGCTCTTGTATGTAGGCAAAGAGCATGATGGTAGTTTTTAAAAGATTGCCGTCGGGATTGCTGTCGGATTGCCGGAGTGAGGAACACCGGATTGACGAAGTGAAGGCCCCCCGGACGAATATTCGACGAAACGGCGGGGTGTTTTCCCCGTGATGAAACGAGATCGGGACGCCTTGACGCAACGGGAATCTCAACTGAGTGTTTGTCGCACGCTTGTGTGAATTCCCCCTATCACACCTGGACACGTAACTATTTACCAAGGAATTTTACTCATTTTTATTTGTGTGGATAATACGAATGGAAATTCACACAGCTACAAACGTGCGACATTTACACACACCTGGGTTATACCAGGGTACATCGGCACTCACCGCCGTGTTCGGCCACCTTCTGCAGCATCTCCGGCGGCACGTACTCGTGAGGCAGTTCCTGGAACACCTCCTGCGCCCCGCTCGAGACATTCCCCGACCTGAAAGATTTCATACGGGTTCGTTTTTATTTCCAGTTTTTCAAACCATAAGCGTGCTTTAAAAAAAAGTGGTTGATATAGTGTTGAGTACTTTTAGATGCTGTTTCATGTGGGGCATCAGGAGTGTATTTTTCTTTTTTTAAAAAATAGTTTTGTGACACATAATAGAATAAGCTGGTGGTCGGTGAGAAGTTAGCGGGCATATACCCAATTACTAGCAGCAGAAGCTAAGAATTCGCTACTAAAGATAATCCGTTCGCTCAAGAAACCAATTTTCAGGTTTAGTTTGTCGTCGCTCTCTATTTCGTCTGAAAGCCAACACATACTATAAGCTCCTGTAGTAAGTTCTCAGCTCCTGTTGCTAATTTTGGCTATGGCAGCTAACTTTCCGTCTCATACAAGCATTGAAATTACCTGCCACGAAACCAGCTGATCTATTCGCTCTTAGAACAAAAACTTTTTTGAGTGTGCTGGACTGACCCAGAACATCAGGCCTAACTGACAGGTCGCACTCATGTTTGACGAACTCATTGAATCTGTCACTCAGCCAGCAGCATCTCTAAAAGTGCTCAATGCCGTTTTCCGGCACCTTATCGAACACACTTGTCGAGAGAGAGAGAGAGAGAGAGAGAGAGAGAGAGAGAGAGAGAGAGAGAGAGAGAGAGAGAGAGAGAGAGAGAGAGAGAGAGAGAGAGAGAGAGAGAGAGAGAGAGAGAGAGAGAGAGAGAGAGAGAGAGAGAGAGAGAGAGAGAGAGAGAGAGAGAGAGAGAGAGAGAGAGTAGGGAATAAACAAAAGTCGTGAGCGCAACGTACCCAGTGAAGACAAACGTAAGTGGCCCCACGGACTTGGGCATCATGCCGAGTGAGATTTCGTAGCCGGCGTCCCGGATAGCTTGTCGCGCCATGGACGAGTTCCGGTAGTTGTGGGCGGGGCCGATGTGCTGCGGGGGAGACACGGAACACTAAATTATGTCGAAGAGTAACTGTCTGTGTCGTTTAGTAAAGTAGGCGAAAAGTAGCCCAAAGCACAGCGAAAGAAAAGTGAAGCCTTCCTTCTAGGCAACATGTTCGCCTAGCAGGCAGACACTCCACTGAAGTTGGGTCACTGATTGCCTGCTTTTCTACCGATAATCGCAACTCTGTTGCAGCAACGTTTGCTCATTAGGTTCCCCGACATAGAGCTGTCCAAAGAGGCAGAAAGAGGCAGTATGAAAAACTACTTTAATCTGATGTAAGCAAAAAATGGATATACACACTGTAATTTTAAAGGTCACACATGCATGTGACCTGAAATCGGCGTCACATCGGTGTGTCTCCAAAATCGGAAACCTCTCTTTTTTTGTGACTGTTTTCCCTGCAACACATGCCGTGTGACCTTTTTGTCGGCGACAACTTTGTCGCCAAAAGCCCCGTGTGTGACCGAAAAACTTTGAGTTTTGGCGTCCAAATTGTCGCCGTAAAAAAAGTTACACGGCATGTGTCGCCTAGACCAGGGTCACAATTCAGGGAAGTTCCCTTTTTCGATATGTCCCACAAAAGAACACAAATATGTGACCTTTTAAGTGACAGTGCAGGAGAGGCTCGTCGTATAGTGTACATGCAAGGACAGTAGTTTTGAACGTGTGACGTATCGGCCGGCCGAAATAATCATATGTAGACAGCACGCACGGTGGCAGGGCGGCAGCCGGGCGAGGAGGTCGCCACGTGTGGCACAGCGCGGCGCGGCGGGCGCGGGGTGCACCGCATGCGCTCCCCCAGCGCACGAGATAGGGGTGGCCTGCCTGAACCACCCCTCACCGAGCGGGAGCGGGCCGGGCCGTCCGGGCGCCAACCCTTCCCTCTTCGACCCTCCTCCACCCTTCCACCCCGCCCCGCCCCGCCCCGCTCTATAGCCGTTCCTCCGCCCTTCTCGATCCCTCCCGTTCTCTCAGCCCTCCCCCCTCCCAAGCGCCCGGCCCGGCCGTATGAATATAGTACATGTGCAACCTAAACGCTTAGTGCTAGTCTCTCGAGTACGCTTACACTAACCCGGGGAGAGCTGCTACACAATCAGCGTGCACATACATGCTTTCACCTGGAAAGCGGGCGGCAGGGTAGGAGTCACAGCCATAAAATCGAGACGTTGGTGTATATTGTAGCTGTGGTCCCGCCGTCTTCTCCACAATTTTGTGCTGCTTGATTTAATAATTGTTCCTGGGCTTGAACCTTTGAATCTTATCATTTTTCTGGAAGGTCTCCCGCGACTCGCCCCGGCCCGGCCCCCGGCCCGGCTCGGCCGGGGCGGTGGCCTGCACGGCAGGGTCATTGCGCTGCATGCTTTCTTGTTAGTGGTGTGGCGTGGCGTGGCGCGGCGCACATACATACTCATACAGTACAGCCCGCCCGGCACGCACACACACACACACACACGCGCGCGCACACACACACTCACACACACACGCAGCCGCGGGAGCGCGCGGTCCGAGAGGAGGCGTGGTGGAGGGCGGAGGGGACGGAGGGGCGCGCTTCGGGAAGGGAGAATGGAGTGGGGGGGAGGGAGAGGGGAGGGGGGGGGGGGGTTGCCGCTGCGTACCGAGAGCAGCACATACGCTCCACCTCCTCGCTTCGCTGCGAGCCTGGTCCTCGATGTACTCTCTACATATGATTATTACCTCATACACGACCTCCCCGGGGGAGCATGTGCAGCAGAGGCGGCCATCGGGCTGCTCGCGTCGAATGTAGAGACCAGTATTGTATGCAGCTTTTTCTTTCTTTTTATTTTTCTGGCAACTGCTGCGTGTTTTTCGAGCGTGTTGATTATGAGTAAACTCCGACAACGCTCATCCTGCTGGTGTCCATGTAAGCAAAGTGAATCCAATCTGTGAAAGACACAACACTGCTCTCCTATGGTTCTTGAGTTACACGCGTCCCCGACGACTAATTTACCCGCCTCTTCCAAGAATCTACCCTGCTATTTTTTTTTCCCCTGTTCCTCTGGTGCATGTAAGGCAGGAGAAGTTTCGGAAGGCGCGTCGAGGCATTGGAATAGACAAAGAAGGGGGGAGAAGGAGAGAGAACGAGAGAGAGAGAACGAGAGAGAGAGACAGAGAGAGACAGAGAGACAGAGAGAGAGAGAGAGAGAGAGAGAGAGAGAGAGAGAGAGAGAGAGAGAGAGAGAGAGAGAGAGAGATGGGGGAGGAGGAAAAAGAAATAGTTTCATACAATAGGGCGTGACAAAAGCAACGCCGACGCCGTTGGCCGTCGAGTACTGGAATATAGAGACGCAGAGCGTTATAGAATAGAGGAAGAGCGGGAGCAAAAGAGAGGGACGAGAGAGAGAGAGAGAGAGAGAGAGAGAGAGAGAGCGATAGAGAGATAAAGGCTGGTGGGCGCGGTCGGGACGGGCATGGCGGAAAGGGGAGGGGGGCGGGGTGGGAGGGGCGGGGAAGGGCTGCCTTCATGATTACGGGCCGGTCTTACTTCAATTACCGTATGAGCGGGCCACCTCCTGGCCCGGCTGAGCGCCTGCCGCTCTCTGTACTCTGCACATATGATTACTCGCGGCAGAGCGCGAGGCGGGAGGAGCGGAGTGAACGGAGTAGCGTGATTTTGAAATGGCACGCACAAAAGGAACGGACTGTACGCGGAAAAGATGTGAACGTCACACACTTGTACGTGCGTGAAAATTTTTTGAGTCCGTACGCTTGACCCTTTGCGTGCGAGAAATTTCTAAGAAAAGATGCTACTCTACTCCTTGTTTCAAGGGTGCGAATCGAAATTATCACATCTTCAAGTGCGCGACAGTCGCACACTTTTCTTTCCAGTGTAACGCTCTTCTTTCTTCCTTTCTTGCACTCACCATGAAGGGCGTGTGGTGCCCCAGCGCGAGCAGGCGCAGACCCAGGCCGTGGAAGATGTTGACCATGCCGGCCACGCCCGCGTACTTGCCGAACGCCACGACGCGCTGCCCGCGCTCGTCCATCAGCTTCTCGTAGTCAATCAGGCGGATGTTCTGCAACACGCGGCCGGTGAGTAGGCAACCCAACTCGCCCGCGGGCCAGCGAGGCCAGCGAGGTGACGGGCGATGCGCCGAGTGAGTGGGCAACCCAACCTGCACGCGGGACGCGCGGGTGACCCGCCCTGCCTAGCCGCAGCCACTCAGAGGAGGCAGTAGGCAGGGCAGGCTGTGCCCCGGGTGAGTGTTGCCAGCAGAAAATAGGCAATAAGTAGCATAAACACGGAGGAGGAAAGTGGAATGCATCTGTGGCCGCCTGCTTGGCAACAAGTACGCGCCTGCGCTCCTGTTTTGCCTGGAAGGCAGGCGCAAATGCAGCGTGGAGGTATTTCCTACTTTTCTGGCAACAGTGCGGGGGTCGATTGGGCTCAACAAAACCCGACGGTCCTCCGTCTCCCTCCTATCCACCTGTCTCAGATGGAAGGGAGTGAGACAGAAAACTGTGGGCTCACATTTTACCTTAGACAGAATGGCGTCGAGCAGCGGCATATTCGACTCCTGCGCCTTGATGGTGTGCGAGAACAGGCAGTACGTCTTGTTGGGCAGGAGCTGGTCGATGGGCACCTGCTTGACGCCGAAGATGACGCTGGCCTCGGAGATGTCCTCCTGGATGACGGCGCCCGCGTTCTGGTAGGCGAGCATGGGGTAGGCGCGCCGGTTGGACGGCTGCAGCAGCACCTTGACGCCGAGCCGCGTCAGGCGGCGGACGTTGGCGGGCGCGAGGGGCGCGCGCCGCTCCCAGACGGACTGGTCCTCGCGCCGGACGGCGATCACCTTGCCCCGGAGCGCGCTCAGCTCCTGCAGCAGGGCAGCAGCGCAGCGCCACGGCCGCAACACGCGCAGCATTTTGTACCAAATAGTTTGCACCAACCATTTTGCACCGAACGTTGCACCGAACTTTTAGAATCAAAGACGATTAACCGTCTCACACTTGTAGGAGTGTGAATCTCAAGAGTAGTGCTGCGCGAATCGATGTTTTTTGGTCCGAATCGAATCGAATCCGACCAAATAATTTCGATTCGAATCGAATCTTCCTTAATTCGCGCGCGAATCGAATCGAATCCAATTTTGACCCCCTACAAATTAGATTAACTTTAAAAAAAAATTAAAATTATGCTTTAAAATAAAGTCGAGTAGGCCCACACATCTTTTCAAAGGCGCGCTTCCACCCTCTTCTTGTTGAAAAGCATGTTCTTAAACTTTAAGATTCGGTGGCGAATCTTAGCTGATTCGAAATTTCGAACCTTTCGATGCCGAATCATAACTGATTCGGTATCGAATCGAATCGAATCCAGGCAGATTCGATTCGATTTCGAACCATTCGCACAGCACTATTCAAGAGGAAAGCAGATCGTAAAATTTCCTTGATTTTTTAATTTTTTAAAGTCTTCTGATTTTGTTAAAAATGTATTGTACCCAAACCTTTATTTATTTATTTATTTTTTTTTTTTTTTGAAAAGAGGGAATTTTCTTTACGATATTTCCAAAAAGTTGTTTCTCCCATGGTGAATTTCCATTTTGTACATATGAGCAGCAAAGGTGAGCAGTTTCCTTGCTGAGGTCTCACGTATCACATTCTTCCTCGTTGGGGTGGGGGTGCCCTGGGGGCGCCTGCTTACCGGCCTTCCCGCCGCCGAGGACGAGGCGCGGGCTCCATCGGCGACCAGCAGGGAGGCGGCCTCCAGGGGCTGCTCGCGCGCCAGCCCCGAGCGGCCCGCGCGCACGGCCCCTGCGCCTGCGAGCCGGAACAGCATGGCGGAGGGATTTCTGGAAAAGAAGATAAAAACGAAGACATAGTGGGAAAACTGAACGATAAGTATTCGGGGTAGCCTACAGTTCGAGCGGGGACATGGTGCGCGTCAGTGGTTATACACATTCCAATGGAAATTTTGTATTTTGGAGAAGATTCTGGAGCACATGGAATATTTAAAACAAATTTTCTAATATTTTCCAAAAAAAAAACTTACAGCGCAGCGAAAGACAGATTACGGAAAATTACAATACGCCAAGTGTTTGAAAAACCCCGTTGACTTCTTGAGGCATGTATCCCTGCCCGCCCGCTCCCTGGATTTTCGAACTGCGGCATGGCTGTTTTAAAACCGTATGATTTAACGCGAGAGCATGATCACATTGTGGTCATGCTCATGCCACATTCACTGTATTCATGAAAATAGCGCATAGAGCAAGTTATTTTCTTTTTGTAAAATTTGTCTGTCGCCATCAATGATTCAATGTAGTGGTGGAGATTGTGCGAGTCAGCTGATGGTGTTTGCGTCGCCGTCCCCATCTGGAGCCGGGTTGCTCTGAGTGAGCTGCCCCGCCCCGCCTCGCTCCACCCCGCCCCACTCCGTCTCGACAACAGGGTCGTCAATTGCTGCTCTAGGGCTCCGCTTGTGGGCCAGAGGCCTTGCGGCCCTACGGGGACCCCGGGCGCGCAGGGCCGGGCAGGGACGGGCAGGGCCGGGCAGGGCTGGACCGGGCCCGGTTCACGAGGTGGAGGTCCGCGTGCAGGAGGAGCTCAATAGCGCTGCCTGAAAAGCAGGCAATATGTAGCCCAAACATGTGGGAGAGAAGCGGGTGGCAACTGCGCCGTCCTACTGGGCAACGCTTCATCACTCGTGCGTGTATGTTGCCTATACTGGGCAGGCGCCGGGACAGCATCTCACTTTAAATTCTCGATCTTCGAGAAAACTCGCCCTCTCCGCTTTTGTCCACGTTTCAAAACAACAGTGGGGGTGGGGCAATTAACTGCTAACTTTGAATATTTCAGCGGTTCTCGAGAGAACTTTCAATAATAGTTACTATGGTCGTCAGATATCACTGTAAAAAAAGCCGCCATTCTTACGGTGAAGTAACGGCATGGGTTTTGCAGCATACGGTACGGTACAGAAGAATTAACAGTGCCGTGCCGTAAAATGATTTGATTTTACAGTACGGCACCGTTAATTCTGCTGTAAGCTGCGGCCTCTTGCAGTAAAGTACGATGTGAAATAACAGTATAATACTGTAAACTTACCGTACCTGGTACAGTGAATTAACGGTTTCAAACTGCTCAATAATTGACGGTACAAAACCGTTGCAAAACCGTGGTTTTTTCTTACAGTGATATTTTACCCCATTCGTGCACCCCCGAGCTTCTGCGCCACGCCCCCTCGGACTCACATACGATAGAAAACAAAATACAGTCAAAATGCTGAATCAGAAGTACAATAATATCAATATAATCGATAATTTTGACGGGCAATAGGAAGGGCGGGGTGATGTCGTGTCGCTAAGCTCGATGATGATGACAGAAGTCATGCGATAAACGCAATCCCGATAAGCGCGATGCTCCCCAGTGGTACGGAAAACAGCATCCCCACATAGGTCTTGGACAACTGACCACTGTCTGACTTACCACGTTATATTGTTACCACCGACAGGTGACCACACTGATAAAACAAAAGTAGGATATCCAACCTATAGAAGGCACTAAAGCTAAGGCCTTACAGTTTATGTTTCTTCGAAATATTATTTCCTATGGAATGAAACTTAATTTTAAGACTCATTTTCGTATTCTATTCGAAATCCTGCTTCAAACAAGTCTTCATATGATGGGATTCTTTTCAAAGATAGCAGAAATTTATATTATTTTTTTGGTACTTTTTTTACTTGCTTTTCATTTGCTGCCCGTTATCAGAACCCTATCACATGTAGGCAATATAGGCTCATTTGACGCCGAATTTTACTCAGTAGAAAATATTTTCAAGGAAAAAAATTAAATATACTCTTTAGCAGCTTTAAAACGGGTTGAACGCCCCAGGAAAGGTAGGGCATCGCACCTTTGTTTTTCCAGTGCACTTTGAAAATTGACCCCAGCCCATATTGGCCCTAATCTGACCCCCCAAAAACTTGCCAAATTTAAAAGAAATATATTTATCTTTATTTCACAGAATACCTACAGGTCCCTAAAACATAGTCGATCCCTTTATTTTATCTGTCAGATGACATCAGTGGGTCCGTAGATAAACATTGTACATACGTGCATATGCTCATACTGTAAGTTGTGTGATACAAGTATGTGCGTTGTCACACTTCGCAGTAAAGATTGGCGCTCGATTTCAGCGCAGACTCGGAGTGTTCGGAGGGACTGCAAAGGCAGAGGTATTTTGAGACCCTTATCATCTACCGGGTGTCCCAGAGAACACACGCCAGTGTTGCGGGATTGCATACTCGCCAGAGCTGCAGGGGCTATGGCGTCTTACGGCCGGAGTGGGTAGGCAGACCCGCAACACTGCCGTGTGTTCTCTGGGACACCCGGTATATAGAGGCTACGGAGGGATTTGGGATTAGGACTTTAAAGCCGTGCTATGCCAGCCGCCGGCCCAGCGCGTTGTTCAAAAACTGCTAGATTGAACGAAAATTTACCTGAAATGGTGTCATAGTAAAATATCCCATGTCTAAAAATCCACTAAGACCACAGCGGATCTGCTACGTAAGGGGTTGTTTTCGACATATCGGATCCGCTTACGTTTGCAGGATCCGGTTTGTTTAAGGATCTGCTTTACGTAAATCCGGTCTCTTAGAGGATCCTGTGTGAAAGCGGATCCGAGTCCCTATAGCGGGTCCTCTTAGCGGCGGACGATATTCTAAGTCTTTAGGAGAACAGCACAGAGCCCGTATTTGGTCATGAAATATCATACCCGGGTAAACTTTGTGCGCCGAACACGATGGCGATGTTTAAATTGCCGTACTTCAACCCGTTCTCGAGATATTGATCAATAGTCATAGCAAGTTTTTTTTTATTTCACAAATCCACAAAGCTTTGCTAGTAACAGATACCACAGTTTTCGGTAATGTCCTGCGACGTAAACTTGAGGCGTGGCAACGCCTCAAAGTTTTGAAGTTGGTTCCGGTTTCGTGCCAAACCGGATCCGGCAAAGTTTTAACAGATCCAGAAATGCCAAACCGGATCCGACAAGGCCACAGCGGATTCGGAAAGGTAAAACCGGATCCGCCAAGGTTCAAAGAGGATCCGGGAAGGACAAAGAGGTTCCGGCAAGACAGAAGCGGGTCCGGCAAGGCAATAGCAGATCCGCCAAGGATAATAGAGGATCCGATAAGGCTAAAGCGGATCCGTTAAGGTCCAAGTGGATCCGGTAAAGCCAAAGCGGATCCTGTATAATATCAGCGGATCCACTAAAATCTTAGTGGATCCACTAAAATCATAGCGGATCCACTAAAATCTTAGTGGATCCGCTATTTTCATGGTGGATTTTTACACATGGGATGATCAGTCTGAACTTGTGGTCAAAACTAATCTGGGGCGAGGGGATATTTACTCCGAAAAAAACTTGTCCAGAGTACTCTGTATTACACTGTATTACGCGGTATTACACCGGTATTACATAGAAAATTTTGCAATCAAGATAGAGCATATTTTGATATTTTTTGTACTACATTACGCGTAATACTGTATAATACCATACCCTGTCAGGTGTACAGGGTATTTTGATTTTTTTTTGTATTACATTACGCGTAATACTGTGTAATACCATACCCTGTCAGGTGTACAGGGTATTACAGAAGTGAATACCCCCTCGATCTTGGGTCAATTGTTGTTGGGGTCAGTTTTCCTGTGGTCACTTGTCCTGATCCCTCCCGACATACATATAAATGTGCTCCCCACACACACTGCAGCGCGGCTCGGGCTCGGGTTTCACCTCTCGTAGTTTGTGCTGAGCTACTGTATAAGAGTGTGTGGTGTTCTATATTGACGGAGGAGGTCAGCGTTATGGCCGCGCCGCGTCGCCTCCGCGCCCTGCCGGTCGCTTATCGCACAGCGCTTACACGCGCGCCGGGTCCAGCAGAGAGCGGAGCGGAGCGGCGATATTCCGATTACAGAGGTGTTGGGTCGCAGGCGACGCGACGTCCACGTTGAGGGACGTCACGTAGGCGTCACCGCACGCACTCGGACACCTTCCGGCGCGCCGACGGTCGCTCCAAAGACACCCTAGTGTCCTTGAGCAGGCCGCCGTGCGGGTGGATGTGTGGTGGATACGGCCACGCGGCCGCGGCCATATCGTCCCGGCTGAGGGTTTTGTCTCTGATTTCTATGACCTTCGTATCGCACGAGTCTGAGTAGGCGAGAGGGAGAGAGGAGGGGGAGGGATATAGTGACGATGGTGCTCCTGCCGGTGAGCGAGAGAGATAGAAGAGGTCAAAGCAGTGGCATAATAAATACTAACGGCTTTTACTGAATAGAGTGGTTATGACAAGCACAGAGTTCTAGAGATATTGCAAGAAAGAAATAATGCAATTCTACTTCGACAGGGTACAAAAATCACTCGCATCCGGAGTGCGAAGGTTTCCCCGAATACACGCAGAGAAAAAAATAGCTGCGTAGCTAAATATTAGCTATATATGGATAGCTAATTTTTTTTACCTATGCAGCTAATATTTAGCGATACTACTAAATTTTTTCGTTGCACAGCAAAACGTTTAGCTATATAGCTAATCTTTAGCTACACAGCTCCGAAAGTTAGCTGTCCATATACAGCTAATCTTTTTTCTCCGTGTACGAGGAAATATCGAAGTCCGTATCCGTACACCCCCGGCGCGGCCCGGTGATGCTAGAAAGGTAGGCAAAAGATCGTACGCACGCACCTGAGTGAGGCAGACGGGTACCTCCGACTGCCTACTCGGCAAAATGTATTCTCATGAGTGGAGAGTTTGCCTAGTAGGCAGGCGGAGATACCCGTCTGCCGCACACAGTTGCGTTCGTACGATCTTTTGCCTACTTTTCTAACATCACTGGCGCGGCCGCGGCACTGCCGTCATACTCCCGAACGACTTACCTTTTTCAAGAGTCAGTTTTCGACTTCGCAAAGTGTCCGATCGAGGGGCTCTCCGAGAGCCTTCCTCAGAGAAGAAGCCCGAGTTCTCGCGAAGTGGAAGCCGTCATCTTGGTGATGCAGAACACGCACACACACACACACACACACTCCGCGACACGAACGCCTCCCGGAAATCGGCGACCTCCTGCCTCCTGGTCGTCGCGTTTGTGACCCGGAGCACGGGTGCGGGGTCGCGGCTGGTGTGGTGCCACTGGCAGTGGCAGTGTGGTTCACTTTCTTCGGTGACACTGGCTCTCGCGGGGCATGTAGGCGGGGGCAGTGATGGGCCGTGCTGGGCGCGCCTATGGGCCGTTGGCCGTTGCTGATGGACACTATTCGACTGAGGCCACGAGGACGCCGCCGCAGAAGCAGCCCCGCCCCGCCCCCCCTCAACGACACCCTCCCTGATCGCGCCGCGGAGCAGCCGCGCTATCACTGGACCTAAGTCAAGCTCGAGCTCGAGTATTGCGTTGCGTGGTGTGCGGCCGGCCCCGAGTCACAGGGCTATAGGCAAAGAAGGGGTGCTTGTCGGCGAAGCAGGCGTGACTTTGCTTTCCGACTGGCGGGTGAGCAGGCCTCGGCTATTTGGTCTGTCTAGGGTTGAAAGTTTTCACTTTTATTACGCAACGTCTCGATGGGGCGGCGTGTATGCGGAACATGCGAACAGGGGAAGTGGGCCGTGACAGGTCAGGGGATGGTGAGGGGGGGGGGGGGGCGACGACTGAGAAAGAACATAACACCATCTGTGTCGGTGACAGGTTCAGTCAGAGTCGTAAAACGGTTGAACGCGTTCCACAGAAATTCGACCCTCCTAGGCATTGTGGCACGCCCATACCCGGCCCAGACCGAAGGCCGCACACCCCCCACTGCCTCGCCCCGCCCCTCCCCATGTGCTCAGGGGGTGGTGGAAGTGGTCACACGGTGTGGGCGGGAACCGGACAGGGCGCGTCGCACACGCAAATAAAAGGAAGAACACATGGACCACGACGTCACAGTAACGTGGGGCAAAGAGCTTCTCATCATGGAGTAAAGAGCCTGCAGTAATGAGAAGTTTTAGGGCAGGGACGGTAACCACTAGGCTGTCGGTTCGCACACCTGTCGGCGATGCTAATTGGAATCCCTATCTACCGGCCTGGACAGGCCCGGCGCGGCGGAGACGACTTTCTTTACCGCCCAAACCAAGACCGGTATCGTGCTTCTGGCGACTGAAACATGTTTCACAGTGAGTAAAGAGTATTCTCTATTAATTTTGGCGTGATCTGAGACTTTCGAATTTTGGTCAAATTTCCAAAGGCTATAGCCTTTGCATTTTTAGGGATTTTGGTCCAAAAAAAAATTCCTCCAAATTGACGGGGCTTGTGCAGGGGAGCTCTAGTGCACCTAGAGACCAACCCCCGAGGGTGACTGGCGACTGAAACATGTTTCACAGTGAGTAAAGAGTATTCTCTATTAATTTTGGCGTGATCTGAGACTTTCGAATTTTGGTCAAATTTCCAAAGGCTATAGCCTTTGCATTTTTAGGGATTTTGGTCCAAAAAAAAATCCTCCAAATTGACGGGGCTTGTGCAGGGGAGCTCTAGTGCACCTAGAGACCAACCCCCGAGGGTGACTGGCGACTGAAACATGTTTCACAGTGAGTAAAGAGTATTCCGGAGTATTCCCTATTAATTTTGGCGAGTTCAGAGACTTTCGAATTTGTGTCAAATTTCCAAAGGCTATAGCCTTTCCATTTTTAGGGATTTTGGTTATAGCGAGACGTTTAAAGTTTAGACGTTATTGTAATGTCTCGTAAACCTCTACACCATGTAATGAGCAAAGTAGTAAAAAGCACACTGTAAGTGTGCAAAGCTGCACATTTGTTTTACCAGTGTCGTTGTGAAAACATCAATTCAGGAAGAGTAGGGCCACCTCCCACCGAACGACCGCTTTTGCCGACTGCACGGCGCACGCGGGGTGCACCTGCTGCACAGGCCTTCGGACCGCTCCAGGACCACTCCACTCCGGACCCTCTTTGGAATGGCGCGAAATTATTTTATGACGGGGAGGACATCTCACCTCGCCCCGCCCCGCCCCGACACCCCGCCTCGCCTCGCCCCCCGCCCCGCCCCGCCCCGCCCCGCCCCGCCCCGCCCCGCCCCGCCCCGCCCCGCCCCGCCCCGCCCCGCCCCGCCCCCGCCCCGCCCCGCCCCACCCCGCCCCACCCCGCCCCACCCCGCCCCTTGCCTCGAGCCGACCCCCCGACCCGCACCCAGAAAACTAGAAAGTTGAGGCTACTATGGTATAGTCAGGTATGGTTAATTCAGGGATAACTAGTAAAATAGACCTTTTCGCCCACAACTTGGCAACAGCGCAGATCACGAACCCAATTTTAAGTAAAAATGTTATCCATGCATCTTTTCAAAATATTAAAAACACTTGTCCGCAGTATATTTTGAAAGGAATCGAGTAGTGAAAAGAAAATTTGATGACAAACAGTCTAAATACGTTTTATCTCAAGTATAAAATCCGACTTGCGGTGTTGCCAAGTTGTGGGCGAAAAGGTCTATTAAAATCATGGCTGAGGGTGGAGGATCGCGCGGCTCCGCGTTTTGTCAGAATCGGTGCTGGTGCTGAATGATACCTATGCGGGTAAAGTGTGACAGACAGATGATACACTCGCGCAGTCAGCACTAATACTGAACGGGGTCACAAACACTTGTTCGGGCCGAGGTGAGCGCCGCCAAGACGCCGAGGGCGGGGACGCGTCCCGCCCAGTCAGCAAGAACCGCGGCCGGGCCGGCACCAGTAAGACGACTAGCTGACAGGTTCAGAATATTGCTTTCGCACTTCCGTCCTTCTTACACCTCAAGGGATGCCCGATGCTGGCCCTACCAGTCCGCCCCCTGGGTGTCCCATGAGTGCGACAAGGACAGAGATGTATGAAAGCGATGCTCGGAATCAGGTGACAGTGACAGGCAAAGAAGGCAGCAGGACTCGTGCTGGCCGAGGTCAGAGAGGTGGAGGGAGGGCGGGGGCGGGGGCGGGGGCGGAAGAGGGGGAGGGGTGTCTCTGCCTACTACCCTCCAGACCTGCCTCAACCCTCGCCCCTCCCCACAACGCCGGGCCTCTGACGAGCACCGCACCGCTCCCGCCCCCGCCCCCGCCCCCACCACCCCCGTTAGAGGCCCCCGCCCCGCACCTACCCCCACCCCCGCCCCTGCCCCCGCCCCGCCCCGCCCAGCCCCGCCCCCGCCCCCGACTGTCCGTCCCGTCCGTCGCCAAACCAGTCCAGTCAGTTCGTCTCCGGGTGTTGCACGCACAGCTCGATGGAGCACAGCGCGTGCCGTCGCCGTGTCCCCCCCTGGGCCGCAGCCGCGTGGGCCGGGTCCGCTTGCGCCCAACTCCCACCCGCCCTCGAGACCCTCCCCCGCAACCTGGCCTTCCCCGTGCATGCCCCGCGGGAGCTGCTGCGGACGACGCGCGTGAGCGGCCAGAGCTTCCCGGTGGTCATCGACTACGTGGACCTGCCCGCCACCTTGCCTGCCAGCAACATGCTGATGGAGGCGCTGACCCACCAGCTGACCGGCTGCGGCGTGGACCTGCTGGCCGGCCAGGTGGCCGTGCTCAGGCACCGCCTCGCCGTGCAGCTCGCCCTGCAGCGCCGTCGCTACCTGGACGACATCGTCGAGGCCGTCACCAGGAACTACCGTCACTACGACGGCAACGCCTTTCTCGATCTCAACCGCATCCCCAACATGCAGTCCATGGTGGACGGCTACATCCGTGACATCGGCGACGCCTGGACGGCGCGGGCGTTCGGCGCCGAGGTGCTCCGGGCGTGTGCGGACTCGGAGGCCGTCAACGTGCTTCTGCTGGTGCCCGGGCAGGGCACGTCGCTGGTCAGCCCACACGAGGGCGTCACTCCGCTGAGGACTGTCTGCCTGCTGTGCAGATCCAACTCCGCGGGCGAGGGCGCGGACACCTACTCGAGCGTTTTCAGGGTGGACTTCAACCCCTCGGCGCCGGCCCCGCCGCCGCAGACCCTGCCTCCCGCCCTACCTGTGACACTGTGCGCGCCTGCCCCACCTCCTCCGCCCCGGCCCCCAGCCCCGCCCCCGCCCGCGTCGACCCCTGACTCCGGACTGGAGTCGCCGCCGCCCTCCGCAGAGCAGCGGCGGGGGCGTGCCCGGCCCCTGCCCCACCCCGCTCAACCCTCAATGCCAATCAAAACTGAGGATGATGTCGACTCCGTCATAAGTGAGGGCAGCGTCAGGAGTGTGAGTTCGGGATTCTACGACAGCGTCAGCGTTAAATCTGAAGACGTGAAGTACGAAGTAATAAGTGACAGTGAGAACAGTGCGAACGAGACATCAAGATCGGTGCACCAAATGGGGCGGTCCATGAAGATCGCTACGAAGGGCGCTCCGATGACCCTCGCGACGTGGAACGTGGGGTCCTTGTAGGCGGCGGGCGCGCATCAGCCTCTGTCGTCACCCTGGCTGGGACCGGCGGTTGACGGCCCTCTGGGGGCCGCGCGCACCCTGCACTCCTGTGGGGTCCAGATTGCGGCCCTGCAGGCCTTCACGCTGGTGTCGTACGTCGGCGAGCTGCCCGGCTACACCATCTTCGCGCACGACGGGGTCGCGGACGGCTTCGCGACGGGCTTCGCCGTCCGGGACGAGCTGGTCGGCGCGGTGACCCGCTTCGTGTCCTCGCCGTCGGCGCGCGCCTGTCGCCTCGACCTGTGCGGCTCCCCGACCAACGTGTCGCTGGTGAGCGTGCTCGCCCCGCCCGAGCACGCCGGCCCGGCCGAGCACGCCCGCTTCTCCCGGGCGCTCGACAACCTGGTGAACACCGCGCCTCTCGACGCCGTCCTCGTCGTCCTGGGCGACTTTGGCGCCGAGGTCGGCCGCGAGCCGAACGCGCTGCGGTGCGTGGCGGGGGCGAGCAGTCTGCACCGCGACTACAGCGACAACGGGGTGCGCCTCCTGCACTTCGCCGTGCGCAACGACTTCGTCATCAAGTAGGCCACGACTTTGCACGCTTCTCCGCGCTGCTTTTCCCGTCCCACTCACACCCGCATTTCTGTGCCGCTCACTCCAGGTCCACGATGCTGGACAAGAGGCTGGAGGCGCGCGCGACCCGGGTGAGCGTGGTGCAGCGGGCGGACGGCTCGGAGCGGGTGTTCTGCAGCCAGGTGGACCACGTGCTGCTGCGCAGGTGAGGCCGCCGCCGCGTCTTCCTCGTCGTCCCCGTCATTTTCCACAGGGAGACCAAGTAGGCACGTCGCCCACTCCCCAACTAAAAATCATTCATCCACGCGTTGCCTACTCGGCATCTTCTAACCGACATTCCATCGATGTACTGGGTGTTTTTTTGAATGCGTAACAGGGTTGCGGGATTGCATAGTCGCCAGCGCCATGGCGCCTAACGGGCGAATGGGGTAGGCAAGCCTGCAACACTGTTACGTATTGAAAGAAACACCCGGTATAATTTAAACTCGATTTAAAACTCGAATCGACATAGATCCGATTACAATTCGGTTACATTCTTTGATTTTCAGCTCCAAGTGACGTCGGTTTGCTTTCATATCGACGCAAAATATCAACCTCGACCTAATATCGAATCGACGAATCGCTTCTGACGTTTGCACAGGCGCCACCGCGGCTACGTGCGCTCCGTCCGCGCCGTCCCGAACGCCGGCCTGAGCGACTCCAACCATCGCATGCTGCTGGTCGATGTCTCCATGCCGTGCAGTGGCAAGAGGAGGAGAGAAGCGAAGAAGCCAGTCTCTGAGGTGGGCACACTTCGGGTTGCCTAATTACAGGGGTTATTTTTCACGCAATTTGCCAACTTTTCAGGAAGCTGTCTAGAAATGACAGGAGAGGAGAAGCAATCGTCCCTCGCTCCTCCTCCATACGCCCCTTATTTGGTTGTGGAATGCTTTTCATGTGGTTGAATCCCCTCCGTACGCTTTTGCTCGCACTTTCCCCTTTCGAAGCGCGGCTTTACTTGATATGATATTACATGACTGTACCGAGTGTTTCTTGAATGCGTAACAGGATTTGCATTTTCGCGATGGCTGCGCAGGGGCCCTATGACACCTTACGGGAGGCGTACCCCGACACTGTTGCGCATTCCAAAAATCTCCCGGTTCACTAGGGAAGGGGGTGTGGCCACATAGTGGGCATGTCGCACTGAATGTGTTAAATCAAAGGAGGTAAAAACGCCCGCCGCGAAATAGCTTTAAGAACATGTGTTCTCTTTGGCCGTGGTTGGATGGCATGCCGTGCGTCTCTGCCAGCAGGTCCTGCAGGAGATGCTGTGCTGGAAGGAGGCGCGCATCACGACCGACAACATGTACAGGCGTCTGCTGAGCCGGACAGGTGGGAATAAGCGCCTCGAGCGCGAGGACGAGGACCTGGACAGCGTCATGGCGGACCTGGGGAAGCTCCTGCACGAGATCAAGGAGTGCGAGAGCATGATGGAGAGCGACTCCCGGCTCAGCAGGGAGCGCCGTCGAGCACCTGCAGCATCATCATCATCATCAGCAGCAGCAGCAGCAGCACCGCCTCCGCCAACATCCTTGTCCCCACGGTGCACGTTCTCAGTCACCATCCCCGGTGCCCCCCGCCCTCTCCTCCGGCACCAGCCCTACCCGGCACCCACCCCCAGAGACCGCTTTCGGAACCGGAAACGGAGGCGGCCCTCGAGAGACGTCAAGTCCACCGCGAGCTAATGAAACCGACGACTAGCTCCTTGCTGGTCCGCTTGGCTCAAGTTTTCATTGTTTTAAGTCTGATGCTTTCGTTGATCTCTGTCGTGGGCTGCACGACTGCAAGTACCTGCGCTTCTGAAAATGTGCACAACACATCCTTTTCAGCTAACCCATCCGCGTATAGTGACTGACTGCATGGACTGGTACAGCTACTGTGGGGTCACCTTTACGTGGTGAACTCTCAGCTGCTGGATAGCCCGGGCCAACCGGAATCTTGACGGCATCGGCAACATCGAGTCCGTAAGAACTTAATACCATTGCTACCTCATCTGTCAGGGGCTTACCCTCCTCAATCAGGCTGATGCTCAAACTGTACTCGTTCATTTTTGTTTTTACTGTCCAAATGCATTCTTTTTTTTTTTACAATTCGAAATAATGAATAAAGACTGTTAAAATTAAATCATTTTATTTAGAAACATTTCTCCTCATGTTCGCTTAAAATGGTTTGCTTGGCTCGACACAAAGAATGACTTACCTTTGTTTAAACCTCAATTTTGGCAGTGAAATGAGACTTCCAAGGCATGATACTTACAGCAAATTTTTACATTAAATATCATCTTTGGTATGCAACAGTAATCATCTGATAAAAAAGATCTTACATAGTAATTTCTAAAGAATATGTTACTGATTTCATCTAACATAACTTAAAATGTTAATTTAATTTTAAAGAAATAATAATAAAAACAAGACAACAGGAAGCCGAAAGTGATTGGCTTTCTAAACACTAAGATACACCATTTCAAATTTACATTATTGAATTTTTAGAATGCTGCAATAGTAGCCAAATCCAGTCTTACTTAATGGCATTGTTTTCAATGCTTGAACCTATACCTACATCACCACTCAAATATCTACAAAAAAAACAAATGGCACGACATTTTACAGTGTGTAAAGATTTTTCTTGAGAATCTTTTGTAATCCTCCATAAAAATATTATGTGCAAATAAATTACTGACACAAATGAATGACTTGGGAATTCCATCCTATAATTTAAGTCCACAATAGAGGTGACACAAATCTTCTCCATAGTATAATAAATATATTCGAGGATTTTAGTATACAACTACATCAACAATTTTTTGTACTATGCAAATTTAGTTTAGGAATCATACATTTATCTCAATTAGCATAATTTATAATTTCAATGATTTTCAATTAATTTCGAACAAATAAATAAGACTCTAAATTACCAAATTGTATGATCATTTTGCATAGACATCACACCTTATTTTCCAAATAGCAACCCATTTAAAAGTGTATCAGGTACTGAACACTTCAATTTAACAACTTTCCAAAAGTCTTGGACTGAATTTTTCATGGGTCTGGCTCAAGTGCCAATTGCTTAAAGCATTTATTTGGAAGTGCATCACTAATTTCTCCAATGTTGTCAACTTCAGCAACTAATCGATCGAGATCTTCTTGATAAGTCTTCATCCATTGAGTCTGTCAAGAAAAAAATAAAACACTGCTCAGTGAGCACTCACAGAGAAAAGATAACCAAATTAAGTTATTGTAAGCAGGATCAATGAGGGTATCATACCTGTGCCTGCTTGGCACTTGTGAGGGATTCAATACGGGCATCAAGATTGGCTCGAGCAAACTCTTCTTGAGCTGCCTCTAATCTAGCTTCCAAGCTGTTCAAATCCTGAGAGTCGTCATCTGAAATTCGAGACAAGAAAAATCAATAATTTCTTTTTCTGAATTGGAGTTGTTACCATATTGACATTGAGAGAAATTCTTACTTGTGTCTGAGTATTCATTCAGTTCTTTAATGATAGCTTCCACTTCCTCTAAAGCTTTTTGCACTTGTTTTGCTGATTCCGACACTTCACTCTTTGCCTGGCCCACATTTTTCTTGGCACTAGAGGTAAGATCCTCATCTCTTGTAGCTTGCTGTTCCAGTTGAGTCACTCTGCTACCAGTATCAACAACACGTTCAGCAAGCAGGTCTGCTTCATCCCTCAACTTTCCTGCCTTTTCCTTGGTTTCTTGTGCTCCCTTTCGGATCTCATCAGCCTCCTGCAATTGTTTTCAGATTTGATGAGTTTTTATGAAATGCATGTTTAGCTATGGGTTATTTCCAGCTTGTACACACACCTTACTGGCCTGGTCAGCATATTTCATTTGGGCATCCTGGGCTGTGTCACGTGCGTTTTGAGAGTTACTTTTAGCACCAGCCAAAGCCTGGCGGGCATCATTTGTTTTCGCCTTGGCGTCTACGATGAGTTGCTCAATTTTAGGCTTTTGAGGTAGAGCATCTAGAGCTTGAGCCCTACTTTCCTGCACTTGTTTGTCAAACTCTAAAACATGGTAAATAGAGATAACATAGCAAAAAGATAAAAAGAATCGGAAAGAAAAAAAACTTGGGAATTGTATTTGAACTAACTTTGGAGTGTGGCGTATGTCTCTTGAGCTTCAAGGAAAATTTTATCTCCTTTAGCAACAGCTTCGGTTGCCTTAGCGTAGGCAGCATCAACTTGAGCTAGCAGGTCAGTTGCTTTATCCCTTTGCTGCTCTCCTGCTTGAAGAAGGTCCTCTGATTGTTGCATTTGCTTGTTCAAATCCTTTAACAAATCTGAGTGGGAGCTCACGAGTTCTTCTGCATCAGTTTTCATTCTCTCTGCCTGAAGAAGATCATGGAGTAAAGGTCAATTTGTAATGAAAATTTTAGAGATTGTCAAAAGGAGTGCAATTGTAGGAACACTAATGAGTATACATAAACTTACTTCTACTCTCGCAATGTTTGCATCCTCCTTTATTTTTGGTACATTAATATCAGGGAGGATAAGAGCAAAAATATCACTGTACACGCTCAATGCATCTTCATGCGAAGCATTTACTCGAGCTCCAGTGCTTGTGGCATATGCTTTCACGTTTTCCAGTTTCTGGCCCAGCTGAACAATATCTCCTCCCAGCTTGCGCAGCTCATTACTGTTATAAGAGGAAGAACAAAAATAAGAAAGCTTAGAAAGAAACATAATAGAAAAGAAAAATATCATCATCGAGCACAAGTGAAAGAAAATAACCTGGTGTTTTGCTGTTGGTTAAGAGCAGAATTCGCCAAGTTAAATGCTCTGGATGAAACATTTTTGGCTTCCTCAGCAATCTTCTTGATCTTCTCTACCTCATTTGTTTGTCTAGAAAGAGAAAAGAAATATTTGGAAACATATGTTAAACAAAGTAAAAAATGAAACATAATTTTGTAATTCAGTTCACAGTAACTTTGACTTACTCCTGAGCCTTATTACGAGCTTCACGGGCCATATTGGTCATCTGGGCGCTTCGCTGACCAAATTCATTGGAACGGTCCATTGCTTTTTGAAGTGCTTCTTGACCATCAGTTTGTAGATACTCCATGGTGTTCTGGAAAGTGTCAAATATTGAATAAGTACTAAATTTCAGCATTAAAGCAGCACAAAACTTTCAGATAAATGAGAGATACCTTAAGGTTTGATTGGATTCTTTCAATAGTCTTTTCTGCCATAGTAACATTCTTTTCACCTTGCTCTGTTGCAATAGCAGCTTGCTTAGTCCATTTCTTTACTTGATTTGTTGATGAGGCCACAGATTCCAACTGCTTACGGAAATCCTCTATTTTCTGTAGCAAGCTTGTGTCCTCACCTGTAAAAAGTTAGGAGTTGTAAACTTTTGGTAAGTGCTGTATCTAAGACTCAACAGAATTACGTGCACTTCTGGAAGTACACTTACTGCCTGCGTTTGTCTTTGCATCTTCATGTAGTTTATCAACATTTCTCTGCACCTCTGCCAATCGACTCTCAAAATCTGTATCATCTGTTGTTGTTGGATTATTTGCAATGTCTTTAAGAGTGCGTTGAAGTTCATTTAATTTTGCACGATGAGCTGATACAGCATCCTGAACTAAGTTATAGCAGGCTGGACAGTCTCTGCAACCATGCTGGCGATCATATTTGTTTTCTTTACAGCGATCACATCTCCTTCCCTCCACATTTTCATAGCACTGTCAACAGAAATACTTCATTAGTAATGATCAGAAATTTTAGAATTTGAGTTATGTGTCTTTTTTCTGTATTACCGGACACTGTCCTGACGGATCACACTGTAAGTTAGTGGACCCAATGTGATCACAGTCGCAAGGTCTGCAGCCATCAGTAGAAAAGCCATAGTGGTAAGGGAGGCACTGATCACAGTGAAGACCAGTGATTCCCTCGCGACATTCACATTGGCCAGTATTAACATTACATGTATGATTTAAAGAGCCAATAGGATCACAATCACAAGCTTGGCAGCCCTGAAAAAAAATATTTACATGTAATTCTGGCATTTATCCAAATAATAACAACAGTTTGCCTCTTAATGTAATAAAATCTTCATGTACCTCTCCACTCAATATATTAAAGTAGCCTGGTTCACAAGTGTCACAGTTGGTCCCCAATACATGCGGCTTACATTGGCACTGGCCGGTGAACTGATCACATATAAGTGGGCCAAATTTAGTTTCATTAGTTCCATAGGGGAGGCATTGGCATGGTTTGCAGTCACCCTTGGTTTGGGAAAGTGGATCACCATAAAATCCTTAAAAAAAAAGAGAGAGAGACAATAAGAACACAAAATAAATTTTGTGATATGAATGAGACTCTTCTTTCATAGTTATTTGTCATAGTGGTAGAAGTTTTAACTCTGAGTCCATATTTATCTCAGATTTTGTTAGTGTGCTTAAAACTTTATTTAGCCTGGGACGGGACACCCGGGCCAACAATCCAATAGTATCTACCACATACCTGGGAGACATGATTCACACTCAAAACCTCCAGTATTGTAGATACATTTCAGACACTCCCCAGTAGTACGATTACAATTTCCAACTGCATTTGGATCGACGTTTTCATTACAGTCACATGGCTGGCATAATTTCACTGGGCCAAACTGTCCTGTAGGGTCTCCATAGTATCCATCACTGCAAAGATCACATTTGGGTCCTAGAAAATTTTTTAAAATTTCTTTAATATTGTGTGTACTTTAAAAAATAAAATATTTATTTATTTAAAAAAAAATCTTACCTGCATATCCCTTGGGACACTCGAGACAAATAACTGTTTCATCAGGGAGCTGGAAGCATGGACCCTTATCAGGGCAAGGACAGGGTTTGCAATCATTTGCAGTCTGCTGTAAGGCATTTCCATAATATCCTTTCGCACATTTATCACAGTTGTCTCCTGCTGTATTGTGCTGGCAAATACAGCGACCTGGAAAGATTTAAGAAATTGATTTACCTTTGGAAATTCATCAAAACTTAAGAAGTTTTAGAGCGTCTGAAAATTACCAGTGTCAGCATCACAGATATCAGCATGCCCATGGCAGTTACATGGAACACATCTAGCAAATGGACCGCCATGAACAGGCTCATGTCGATATCCTGGTGCACATGATTCACAAAATTGGCCCACATATCCCTCTGGGCAGGTACACATTTCAATCCACTGTGCTGGTTGACCTGCAGCACCACGTCTGGCTGCTTGAAGTCTAACATCGTCTAAGAAACCCACACCCTGTGGGGTGTAAGTTCCACGGATCTTGATAGCAGTCAAATTGGAGAGAAGAGACATCAAATCGCGAGCAGTGAGACGCGGTTGCCAACCATAGTCTTGATGTTCATGAAGTAAGAAAGTGAATTCTTGATCCTACGTACAAAACAATGTGCCCTTGAAAAATAGTGAAAGCTGGAAGGAAGGGGAATAGTGAAGCAGCTCAGGTTTTTTTCAGAAAAATGTACCTTTACAGTAGGAAGACTATTGTTTTGCCCGAAGATAGTCTGAGAAATAGAGAGGCCTGAACCCTCTAAGACAACATCTTGGATTGTAGGAATCGGACCGTTTTCACCAATACGTAAGTGGAAACTAAGGTTTTGGTTGTAGCTTGTTCTCTGGTCACCCAAAAATTTGTCTATGAATGAAGAATATCATCAGTATACATCATCCAAATGAACATTAGTAAGAATGGATTAATGCAAGTTACAAACAAACATCTCACTGACCAGGAGCCAAAAAGTAAACAGGTTCTCTGGATGGAGCACTTAGGCCGATGGTTTGTGTGATACTATTGTACTCTGAAGGGATGGCTTGGCCAATGACATCCTCTGCTGTCCATTTCTCATTGCCTCTAGCAAACGTACTTTCAATGGTAACTGAAAAAATAATATTGAATTACTTCCTATGGAAACCTCTGATGAGTAATTAACAGCACAATATGAAAATACTCACCTTTAGAATATCCAGGAGCAGACTGACAAACGGAGGAATGGCCGTAACAGAAGCAAGGTGTACAACCAAACTCATTTTCTGCATCCAAGTTGAAGAAACCGGGCTTGCACCTGCACGAGATAACATTTAATTGAATCATTCAATAATTTCATGAGTTACTGAAACAAAATAAAACCATAATATCTAAAGGGTCTTTTTATTAACTTCTTAGCTTGTTGGATTCACATCAGGCCCCATCACGACCCACCACTCATCATATTGTGTCTTTACTGGTACAACCCGGGTTGTGGATGATATTTAGTGTGTTTCACAACAAGAATAAAACATTTCTAGTGGCTCCGTATTTATTTTTGTATGTATTTTAATGGTACAATAAATAAGAAAAATACCAACAGACCCGCTAGAAATATTGTATATGTGTTTACACTTGTAGTGAAACACACTAATTATCATCCACAACTCAAGTTGAAGTAGAAAAGACAAAATTCGATGAGTGATGGGTTGCGATGGGTCGTGATGGGCCCCTCTGTGGGGGCACCCTTAAGAAACAATTTTTGGCAAAACACAACATATTTGTCTAACTCCAAAAATTTTGATAGCGGTAAGAAATAATTTTTTGGCATAAACAAAGTGATACACATGAAACAGTGTGCCACGCATCGGGGTCGGGGTCGGGGAAGTCCCTGGTCAGGTCAAATCTACTCACACTCCGCATCGCTTGCCCTCGACGTGCTCCTTGCAGGCGCAGGCCCCCGTGTAGGGGTCGCAGTCGGGGGCGTTGCCGGCGCTGCCCGCCTCGTTGCAGTTGCACGGAGTGCAGCCCTGGGGGCCGAAGTCGTAGTGGTTGGCCTCGCAGCGGTCGCACTTGTCGCCCGTCACGCCCGGCTTGCACTGACACTGGCCGAGCGAATTGCACTGCAGGCTGCGTGACCCTGCGCACAGCGGAGCACGGTGTGAAGAAAGTGCGGTGACAATGTGACGAAAGTGAGACAAAAGTGTGACAAAAGGCGTCAAATTCGCGCCCCTACAGGTGTTGCCGTTAGAACGGGGATACTTCCGGGTCAGCTCTTGACTGTTTGAGTTCGAGATCACATAGTTCCCAAGTCGAGCCGAAAGTTGCCCGTTCGAGACTATCGCGGGGAGCTCCCCGGAGGGCGATAGGAGAGCTCGCGATGAGCTCACTTGCAGAACGTTTCTCAGAACGCCCCCCCTCCCCCCTCACCCTGTTTTCAGCGACTTAGAAAACGGTCTAGGAGGCGATTCCGGTGAGCTCGCGGCGAGCTCACCGTGAGCTCTCCCATTGCCCTCCTGATGACTCTTTTGCCGATACCCGGTTCGAACCCGAGTAGTGTCCGATGACCCGCTCACTCACCTTTCTCGTCGCAGTGGCAGTTGATGCAGAGGCCGTCCTCGCGCGTGTAGTAGTTGTCCTTGCAGCGCTCGCAGTTGGCGCCCGCGCGGTTGCCCAGGCAGTCCAGACAGTGGCCTCCGTGCCCCGTCTGCTCGTAGAGGTCCTTGTCGAAGTAGCAGCGCGTGGCGAAGCCGTTGCAGTTACACGCTGCGGGCAGAGAGTCAAAGCGGAGGTGCAGGAGGTGGTCGAAGCGCACGGAGCACACGCTGGACGCCCTCTTGCAGTAATGGCTCGATAAATTTCCTTGGGAACTTCACACACTTGCAGGGACAAAAGTAATACACTCGTGGGTTTCCAGTGCAATGGCGAGCGCATGAGAGGTGGGGACAGCGGCAGCAGCCCCGGCCTCCCCTCCCACCCGGTCCTGGAAGAGGCTGTTCTGGAGGGAGAGCATTGCCTCGTACTCACTAGAGCCGCTGTACCAGGGGCTGGAGCCGTCCCACTCCGCCGCATGGGACTGCAGCGCCAGGAGCAGCAGCAGCAGCAGCAGGGCCTGGGCGCCGGCGGACATCTCGCGCATCCTGCACCGGGGCGGGGGCTGCGTCCGAAGGCGCGTGTGAAGGAGGGGGTGGGAAAACGTGGACTCGCGACGCCGAACACCCGAACGCAGCCTCACACCACCGCACCGCACTGACCGCAACGCAGATTGCCACTCCTCCCGAAATGATTCAAACACGGAGCACGGGTTTTACTCCTCGAGCTCGTCGGTCCGCGGCCTGTGTATGACTGCAGCAGCGGCGAGGGGCGGGGCGGGGCGGGGCGGGGCGGGGCGGGGCGGGAGAGCGCCGGACGCGGTACGCCCACGCGGCGAGGCGAGGTGAGGTCTGGTGGGGCCTAAGTCCTGGAGCCGTCCGGGCGCCCCGCCCGTCCCGCTCCACCCCGCCCCGCCCCGCCCCGCCCCGCCCGGGCGCACAGTCACGCCATCGGATCAGGAATGTATCCTTTGGTTCCGGGCCATACTCTCCGAGGGACCCCTGCCGGGGCCCGCGGGGTCTCTGCCCGTGCCGCTGCTCTGGGGCCCAGCGGGCCCAGCTCAGCTGCCTTACAGGGAGACCTGGCCACCTGGCCCACCTTCCCCGCCCCGCCCCGCCGTAAAGTTCATTCGCGAACGAGAGCGCGAGAGCCGCCCCGCCCCGCCCGCCGCCCCGCCTCGCCCACTCCCAATGAACTGACCTAAAGGCCCTAAAGGTCAGTCACGCCAGCGGACGCGAGGCGCTGCACTTCGCAGCTCTAAACTACATGCTACATGCGGTCACAGCAGCCTGCAGAATGATTCCCGAGAGCGCATAATTGGCATCTCCACTCTGGACTTCCGAGAGCGCATAATTGGCATCTCCACTCTGGACTTCCAAATGTCGCTCACTTGCATAAAAGGTGGTGAGTGAAAGTTTGCACACACTTCTGAGAGTACGAAAAATCTTTAACACGCTTTTGGGTGAGCGAATGAGTGCCCATTCAAAAGCTTACGCCATTTACACATCTTAAAGTGCACTACTGATCATTCGCTCCTACCTGGAAGCGTGTAAATAATTTGTCGCATGCCTGCAAGTGTGTGAAAAGTTTCACTTATTCACACGTCGTGGGGGGGAAGCACACCCGAGAGGGGGGGGGGGGGGGGGAATGACACCACTGAACGCTTAACGCGGTCGTTTTAAGTCTACTAAAGCGCGGCGCCTGGGCTGCGAATGTGTGTGCGCGTGTGTGCGCGTGTGTGCGCTGGGAGGTGCTGGGCGCGGCGGTCGTCTTGGACCGCGTTCTCGTCTCCGAGGAAGAGAGGAGGAAGTGGGGGAGGAGGACACGGCTGCGTTGCGTCAGGGGCGGCGGCGGCCGCGCGGCCACACCTGGCAGGCACGGCCCTGCCTGCAGGCAGACCTGTAGGGTGATTCGGATCAGTGGTTTCGTATCTCCGTCCTTGTCGCACTCGTGGGGTGAGGACATGAGGAGCGAGAGAGGGATCACTGTTCGGAATCACCCTGCAAGACACAGCCGGTGGCGCCGCCGGGGCCGTGCAAGTGCAAGGGGCGGACGAGGATGGCAATCTATCTCAAACTCTGTTTCTCTCTCTCTTTTCTTGTTTTTCCTCACCACCCCTCTCTCTATCACACACACACACACACACACACACACACACAATGCCGCGGATCACTCGCGAGATGAACTCCCGGCGGGCTGCAGCAGGAGAGCCATGGCGACGACGGCGGAGAGCGCTTGGCGGCAGAGCGAGTGCGCCAGGTGCGCCAGTAGGACGATTCCGCACAGTGGTTTACGTCTCTCTGTCTCTGTTGCACTCGTGCGACTCGGCAACGAGCGGCGAGAGAGAGGACACCACGGAACGCTGTTCGGAATCGGCCTGCAGCTGCGCCAGGTGCGCGGGGCTCGGCCCGGCGGCCCGGCAGCCAACAAAAGACACGTACGAGCGGTGCGTGCGGGCGCAGCGCTGCAGAGCGAGCTACAAGCGCTACAAGCTCTCCCCAGAGCGCCGCGGCCGCGAGCGGGGCAGCGCAGCGGAGCGGTCCGCGAACACACTGACTCGAGCCGACCCGACCCGACTCTCCTTACTCCAGTACAGGGCACGGCCGCGCGGGAGGCGGGGCGGGGCGGGGCGGGGCGGGGCTGGACCGGGCCGACAAGATGCTCGCGGCGCGGGGCGGGGCGGGGCGGGGCAGGTCGCGACGGAGGACCGGAGGACGGGCGGACCTCCGGCCAGGCGGCGCAGCGGAGCACGCGGAGGACAGCCGGGCCGGGCCGGGCGGAGGTAGGGGCGGAGGCTGTGGAGCGCCGAGCGGCGCGGCGCGGGTCCAGGACGCAGGCAGGCCCAGGGCCCAGGTGGGTATCGAACCTGGCGCCTCCGGGCCATCCAGCCTCCGGCAGCTCCCCGTGGTCACGTGTGGTCAAGCCTTGTTCGTCGCTCGTCCTGAACAGCGTGCGGGTCGGCTCTGCTCGGCGCGGCCCAGCCCAGCCGAGCGATTCCGAAGATCGCTTTCATACCTCTGTCTTCGTCGCACTCATGGAGCACTACCATGGTCAGCATAGGGCACCGCTGTAGGTGCAACAAGGAAGGAGGTAGAGAGCGATCTTCTGAATCAGTCGGCGGCCCCCAGGAGGGCTATTACGGAGCAAGAGCGTTCGGCTTCCACCCGGGCGGAGTGTGGACGGAGCGGGAGCGTCCGGCTTCCCGTCCGGACGGGTTGCGAAGCTCGCTCGTCCCTCCGGGTCGGGCGCGGTCGCTTGCGTTCGCTCCCGAGCGGACTGACCCCCTCCCATTAGAATAGCTAGGGAGGCGGGCCGGTGCGTTCGGAGCGAACGCTAGCGACCGCGCCCGACCCGGAGGGACGAGCGAGCTTCGCAACCCGTCCGGACGGGAAGCCGGACGCTCCCGCTCCGTCCACACTCCGCCCGGGTGGAAGCCGAACGCTCTTGCTCCGTAATAGCCCTCCAGGGCTCCCGGGGGGTGTGGCGACGCTCTCACTCGTTGGGGTATAGGCTACGGGGGACAAACTGTCACCGCCTGGGGCCCACCCGGGCCCACCACACCTGGAGCATAACGCTTTGTCTGCTGGAGACAGCCTGGAGCCCGACGCGACACGACGGGATCACGGGCTCGAAGCCTTCTCGGGTCTGACACTGTGGCAGACCGCCACTCCTGCATGGAGTAAGCCCCGGCGGCATCACATCAGCTGACTGGAACAGGGCGGACTCGGGCTGCGCATGCGAGCAGCGTTCGGGCGCCTCTCTGGGTGGTCCGTTGGTCTCCTCAGGCAGGCGCGGCCCGCAACCCGTCATTGACAAAACACATCGAGCTGCCTACTACACGACGCATATTGCCAAGGGTCTACCACTTCCATAATCCTCGTGCGCCCCTCTAGATGATTACTGATAATCACATATAATCAAAATCATGTAAAATTTCAAAATATTGACAAATTTTGACAAATATGGAGAAATATTATCAAATTTGACCAAAAGTTGCGTGATGACTGGCCTGGCCAATAATCAGTAAATATGTCAAAGATGAACTCAAATAATGATAACCATAATCGTGACTGATTATAATCCTCGAACGCGAATTTTCAAAGTGGTAGACCCTGGGGCAGTGCTACTCACACTCACTCACTCACCCTTGCACTCGTGCGCGTCGAGGGCGGTGGCGCGGCCCCAGGGGGCGTCGTTGTAGAACGGCAGGCAGCGCTGGCAGTCCGGGCCGTCCGTGTTGTGCTGGCAGCGGCACTCGCGCTGCCGCCGGACCCCGTCGCTGCCGACGGCCTCGCGGCACTCGGACGCGTGCCCGTTGCACTTGCAGCGCGCGCCCACCGCGAAGTCGGAGATGGCGTAGAAGTAGGAGCGCAGCACGTGCGAGTCGCCGAAGTATTCGTCTCCGAACGTGTTCATGCGGTCCAGGGTGATGCGGATGTCCGTGGCCGTCACGAATTCCTGCGGCGAGCAAGCGGAGCGGGGTCAGGGCGAGGGCAGCGGGGAAACGACTCTGAATTTTGGTGCACAACAGAGGACCTGTCCCGTGTACATAGAGGAACAACAACTCTGGAAATGCCCTTAAATTTTCGACAAAAGGGGCAAATTGCTTTTCACGGTCAGTGGTTTTTGGTACATTAGTAATGAATTATAGCTAGAAATTACAAGTTTGCTTGAGAATTCGCCATATTAGCAACAAAGATTCCAAGTCCACTTCCGGAGTTCTTGTTCTTCTGATTTGTACGAGACAGGAAGCCTATCGTGATTTTTCTCTGGAATTGTTTGCAGCTAAAGCTCTAAGTTTTCTTACATTTCTTTGAATTTAACAAATCAAATTTTTCTAAATTCCTAGCACTTTTTTTTTTGTTTTTGTTAAATTATTTACGAGGTGTATACATATATCTCAGGGATGTTTCTTCCTTGGGTCAAGGTTCAGGCCGAAGTGCCTGTGCGATTAATCGAAATCGTCATCGATAATTTTAGCCATCCCCGGTGAATTTTGACATTTCGATTCCGATGACCGATATCGATCATCGATTTGGACTTAAACGATGACCAATTTTAGAAACGATTATTAGGTGATTGTCGATGACCGATTTTTATCCGATTACCTACGTGCCTTATGCTTAGATTAAAACCATTTTGACACAACTTTTGTATTACTAGGTACAAAATAACAAAGTTTTTTCCAGTTTTATATATTAAACAGTCAACTTTCTTCTACTCTACGAAAAAAATGTTTCACTCATGTCAACTGTTTATCACTCAATAACTGAAAGTCAACAGTACTTAAAAATCGATCGGATTTAATCAATTAATTGGAATAATCCGATTAATCGGAAATAACCGATTAATCGAATTAAACCGATAAATCGGATGGCAAATTGATGGTCGATGACGGCGCATCGGCATCGACAACAATCGCGATGATTATGATCATCGACCGATTTCGATGAATTTCCATCATCGCAGAGCCCCAAAACGGCTTGCCTCACCTGCAGCTCGGCGGAGGTGTCGAAGTAGTAGGCGGACTGGCGACCCTCGAGCGTGGAGAAGGCAATGTTGCCTCCGGTGAGCGGGGAGATGTCGGAGTACTCGGAGGTGCAGAGGGCCCGGGTGTCCTCCCCCCGCGGCGCGTACTGGCTCTCGGGCAGCCCGTACGAGTCACGGCAGGTCGCACTGAGGGGAGAGGACGTGTATCAATATTGCGCGCTTCAAAGTGTGCACATTTCCAGCGACATATCCCCAGGAAAAATCACAACTTGCTTAAGTATTCTTACGGAAATTCACAAACCCACACACTATGAAGCCATGTGTGCACCCTCTCAACACTTATTGTACGTGCGTGCAGCTTCCAGTCTGACACGTGCAACTGTAAAACCCGTCAGTTGCGCAATTGCAAGTGTCAACCTCGCCAGCTGTACACTGCACAACCAACAGTCAACTTAGTACACTCTTCCTGATGTGTACTTCAAAGCACACATTAGGAAATGCATGCCTGCCAAGGTATATGCGCTTGGAAGTGCATGGCTGCAATGACATAATGCTATGGTAAGTACACACTTCCAACTGCATACCATGGCAGGCATGCACTTCCTAGTGCATACATTAGCAGGCATGCATTTCCTAGTGCGTGCTTTGAAGTACACTTAAGGAATAGTGGCTGTTGGGTTTGAAGTGTACATTTGTAAGTATTCAACTCGACAGTTGTGCACTTTCCAGTATTTACTTGCCGAGTACAACACTTCCCTTTAAGTGCACAACTGTCGAGTTGAACATTTACAGGTGTTCAACAGTCGTGTTTGACATTTACAATTGCACAGCTGCCGAGTTACACACTAGCACGTGCAGACTTGAAGTTGCACACTTGCAAGTGTTGAGCAGTTTCACGCTTAGTTAATCAGTGCAATTGTGTGACGTTCACGATTTGGTGGCTTCCAGGGGGAAAAAAAAGGGGGGGGCGAGGGATAGAATGGTTCCTGTCACTCACCTGTAAAACTGGTACGGTGTCCAGGGGCCGTTCTCGGAGGACCGCTTGTAGATGGCGAAGCTTTGCGGGCGCGGCGAATGGAACACGAGCCGAATGTAAGTTATGTCGAACGCCTTGCCTGTGGAAAGAGAAGGAATGCAAGACCGTTTCTTCTCTCCCGCTGCGCGGTAAAATGGAGCGCTGAGCGCCGGGTGGGTAGGCAGCCCAACTTGCCCCCACTCGAGAGGGAAACAACTCTGAACTCTGGTGTACCCATTTTGTGAATTTTCCCGAATTTTTGTAAATGTTATGGAAGTTTTTGCGAATCTTTATACGTAGAAATTAAGTGAATTTTCACTTGAATGTTACCGAAATTTGCTGTGATTTTTTTTTCACCACGTTTCAAAGTTTTTGTGACAATTATACGAAAACTGTTAGTTCGGTCGAGGGGGCCTCAACTCACCCAAAATTTGTACACATGATTTCAAGATTTCGCATGATTTCACATGATTACACCTCTTGTAATTGAAAGAAATAATTCGTAAAGTAAATACAAGCGTATTTTGAGCTTTATGAGCCCAAAATACGCACTCAAATAAAATTCTTTCGGCAATAGATCCACATTTATTGACAATGATTTCGAAGATATCAGCTATTGTGTACACATGATTTCGGGAGTTGAGGCCCCCTCGAGTTCGCTCCGAAAGTGAGCTCTCCCCACCACTTCGCCACCCTTCCCCGCTTGTTCCCCTCGCCTGGGAGCAACATGCGGGGAACGGTGGGGAAGGTGGTGGGAAGAGCTCACTTTCGGAGCGAATCGGTAATCGTGTGTACGCTCCTCTCCTCACCCTCGTGATGCACCCTTCGGGTACACACCGTTCTAGCAGCGTAAAAGAATAAGGACAAATAGCAAAGTTATTTCAAATTAAAGTCGTGTACAATGGAATTTTCCCTTCGAAGCCGCTTTAGCTCTCGCTGACGATTTGACCTGCCCTCCATGACGATATATACCCTGGCATTTCCTTCGCGTTATGTGGTCCGCCGATGCTTCCTGCGAACCCACACTACTAGTGACGAGGCATTTGAGTAAACTGTACGTGTGATGTGTAGGAATTCAGGAAGCATCACCATTGACCTATTTTAATTTTTACCGATTCTCAACAGATGTAACAGTTTTGAGAGTGCGTTCGCGGATGTTTGAAACCGAGGGGTCGCCAACTCGCATAATACTCCGTACACGGCCCCATAATACCAATAATACACTGCTAGAAAAAACTACGGAAAGTACTGTTAATTTTTTCACAGTACTCCTCCGTACTTCAAACCACAGTCATCTCCGTCTTTTGACTACGGAAGTCTACCGTCATTTTTCTGATAAGCTCTCCTTATGGTGCCAGCTAGTTTTCATGCTGTTTTGGCTGTTTAAATTGCGTCAATTTAGCCTAACAAATGGAATACATTTAGAGCAGGATCTAAACCAATTTAGGGCTAAACTTTGTCGAGATTCTTGCCAATTCAAACAGCATGAAAACTAGCTGGCACCATACGGAGAGCTTATCAGGAAAATGACGGAAGACTTCCGTAGTCAAAAGACGGAGATCACTGTAGTTTCAAGTACGGAGGAGTACTGTGAAAAAATTAACAGTACTTTCCGTAGTTTTTTCTGGCAGTGTATTCCATAATACTCATAATACCTCATTATACTTTATAGTAACACATAATACTCCCCATAATACCTTATAATACCTCATAATAGCTCATTGAAAAGAGGAATATTCTCAACATTTTCCAACTGAACCTGTTTGGTCTGCTGTAATCGTGCAGCGCGTCCTAACGCATCCCTCCACTGCGCTGTGTGCGAGCAGGAGTTCCAGGTTGCCTTGAGTGTCCGAATAGTGGTTGCAGATTTCCTGGATTGCAATGCCAAGTGGCGCCAAATCCACCCCGCAAGGGCACCGAAACCAGTCGAAAAGAGGCGATAAAGTGCGCCCTAGCCGTATTTTGGCGTGATTGGAGGCACGTTTTGGCGCCCTCAGAGACCATCTTTTTGCTCTTGCGTTTGTTCATTCCTATCAAGTTTTCTTGTATTATCACTATCAGTACAAATTTTGGTGGGGTGGGCGGCGCCCAAAATCTTGTATGGGGTGCCCCCTCCTGACTGAAATTCGTTCCTACTCCCCTGGTAATCGGAAATCGTGTGTACGCTCCTGAACCGAGTGATGGACCCCTCGGGTAACCCGCTGGTTGCCTGCCGGCCTGCCCTGCAGCGCTCCGGCCGCCAGCAGCCAGCAGCCCGGCGCGCGCCCGTGCAAGTTGGGCTGCCTACCCTCCAGGGCGCCCTCCTCTCATGCCGGCGGGCGGCGGCGCACAGTGCGGCGGGCAGGGCAGGCCCTTGCGTTTCCAGTGTTGCAAAGATTGCCTCAATGATGCACACGATACGCTGCACGAGATGCGGTTCGCGCGGAGTGGCGGTCATTCATAGCGTCGAACTCGTCATTACAGTGCATGCACCGTCAAGATTGCTCTCGTCCCGTCTCTCTCGCACCTGTTCGCGGTGAAGCCGACTGATCCAGCAGAGAATCAAGTAAAGTTCATCTCTCTCGCTCCTCATGGCGCGGAGCCCCGCCAGTGCGACAAGGATGGAGAGAACAGAACGTCTTCGGAGGCGTTCCGCTGGCTGCGAGCAGGCTGCGAGTCGTGGTGATGTGATTTCGCGTCAGGCTTCGGCTCCGCTGCCGTGACCCCCAGCCCCGCCGGCCCCGCCATATCCCTTTTCTAATCTCTTGGTATTGCGATGGTCGAAGGGAGCGGTAGCGCGGTAGCAGAGTTGTGGCTCGTCTCCTGCCAAGTGTATAGCGCCCAGTCGCCCTCTGTCACCCACCCAACCCCCCCCCCAACGGCCCCGCCCTGCTGGCCCGACAACGATACTTTATCGCTGTGACCCAAAGCCCATCGCCGCCGACTATGTATTCCGGAAGATCACCGTCTACGGTCTTGCGGTGCTGCCGGGCCTCCACCACACACCAAGCACGGCCAGTTTGAGGTCCGCGTTTATGTCTGCAGTCGGCGCGAGCCCGACGGGCAGCAGCGCGGTAGTCTCGTTTCGGGAGTCGATTGGCCGAACAAATAAAGGCGTGTGTGGGAGGCGCGATTCAGCCAGTGAGAGTGAGAGAGAGAGAGAGAGAGAGAGAGAGAGAGAGAGAGAGAGAGAGAGAGAGAGAGAGAGAGGGGGGGAGGGAGGGAGAGAGAGAGAGAGCTACCAACGTGGTCTGTGGTCTGCTGTTGCGCGCTACTGGAAGTAAAAACGGGCATACCACATGCCATCACGCCGCGAGTAGTAAGGCTGGGTAGTACTGCCGCGGGCGTCACATTCACTCACACACTCTCTCTTTATTTCTTCTCTCTCACTCACTCCACCAGCGCAGGTCACGGAGCAACTGATCCGCCCGCCTTCTCGCCCACTTCACTTTTGAACCTGGTCTCAAAAGACCTACGGTCTTCGTGTCGGCCTCCGGAGGCAAGCTAATAGGCGGCAGGCTTTGAGAATGGGAGGCCACTTATAGCGAGGCACGCGTGAAGCGTTAATCTTAATCCCCAGGATTTTAAACGGAAGCGTGACCACATGGTGGTCACGCAAGATGCAGCTGCGGTTCACAACGGGACTTGCAGCTTGCAGCAGCTGCTCGCCGGTGTGCCTGGTGGCCGCTGGGGTGTACACAGGGTGTACAGGGGTGGTCGCGCGCGCGCACACAGACACACACCACGTGTGTAGGTGAGAGCGCGCGCGTGTGTGACTACACGTGGGCCCCAGCTGTTCTCGGGGACTGGCCAGGCCAGGCTGTGTTCTGCACTACACTGTTGAAGACTAACACTAAATGCAATATGACGCAAAAAAAAAGAAGATAAATTCCTCTCATCGGCTAGCGAATATTTGTGTCCAAATATTGTTTCATTTTTAAGTTTTTTTTTTAAATTTTTTTTTTTAAACTTTTTAAGCGCGACGTAACCCTCTAATTTGTCGGGAATCTGACTTTTTAAAAAATTTTGTTGTAATCGGCCATGTTAGAATTACATGAAACTTCGTTTCAGGGTACAGATCTGCACTTTAAAAGCGATCTTAAAGCACTTCTGACGACTAAACATACCAGATATGAAAATTTCGACTGTATGGTAAGGTCATATTGTTTAAGAAGTTTCTATTCCCTCCAACAATTTTTCACTTTTTAAAATTTTTGAAGGCTGTCCGTTTTGGGCCCTTTGGTTACTATACTCTGTCCCAACTGGGAAGAAGCCTGAGTGTTGCTGCGGTGGTAGAGCCACCCGCACAATGGGGCGGGTTCGGCACGGTCCCCGGGAGGGTCTGCGAGGGCCTCGCCTGCTGGAGCAGGTCAGAATGTTGCAGTGGTAGCTGGTGAAGAAGGTGCGCTCCATAGGGATAGGCGCGGACCTTCGCCAGGCTTCTTCCCAGTTGGGACAGAGTATAAGTACGGACACTCTTCTAGCGGGCGTCACAGGCACACCGCAGGTGATAAAAAATCGTTCAAGGTGGTGGTAGGTGTGTCTTGGTCCGAAGATATTTTAAAATCCGAACCATTTTTCAATTTTATCAATACTACGGATTTCACAGCCCATTTTCTCTAACAATCGTCCGTATTTAGGAGACTTGACTACTTCATAAAATGAAAATTAGATGAGCATGAAATAATAAAAATGTCAATAATCATTGCACAACTAGAATACAGTTCAAAAATCAAAGTTAATAGGTCATTTCTTCACAAAGAAACAAAAATACTACTACAATAAAGTACGACTTGAACCTTAGTGAAACTTAAACCAAAATAAAACTTGAAAACAATTTTGAAACCTCATGCTACCTCGTGACTCCCAGGATTTTACTTCGTGAAATCGTATTTTTTGGAAATAATAATTATTGCTCACATACAGGTGTGCGAAAAACTCGAAATATCTTCGTAAATTACAATTTACTTTGTAATTGACTTTTGACAACTTACTTAATTATGTTGTCAGTTTACGGCAGCTCATTCTTGCTATTAAGTGCACTGCGAGCCTTTTTGTAGTCCTAGTAATTTTATCATGTTTAAATGGTATGCTTCATCGAAAAAGTTCCTGTTCACCTACAACAAATTTTCATCGTACAGACGTTCAAGGGGATGAGAGAGTTCCCCACGTGCAGGTAAGGGATATTCGCTCGTATACGAACGAACTTCTGACAAGGAAAATTCCTTGTATTACAAAGAAAATTCCTTGTATTACAAAGAATTCTGAGCACCCGTAATGCAAAGCCAAATTCTCTTTCTAATACAAAGAAAATTCCTTGTAGTAGAAAGAAAAACTGTTTGTAACACACAAAATTTGTTGCATATTACGGTTGCACAGAATTTTTTTGTATTCTACGAAAAAATTTCTTATTTGTAGAGAGTTTAGAGTCTGAATTTCCATGAGTATGAGGCGTTTTCCTTTCCTTACCGAGGTTGAGGGTGAGGTTGACCTGGTTGTCGCCGGCCAGCATGGTGTCGGACTGCCACCAGGTCTCGTTGTGCGGGTGGTGGATGTCGGTGAGCAGGTGCGCGCCGAACTGCCCCTCGTAGCACATGTCGCACGAGCGGCGCGTGCCCACGCCCACGCTGGTCTGCACGCAGTACTCGCTGGGCCCGCCGCTCTCGCCGCACGTGTTGGTCGCGATCACTTGCACGCCGTACGCGGCGTTCTCGAACGGCGGCACGCACCGCTGAAATCGAGACATCGAGACATCAGACGATTAGTATTATATTACGTAAAGGTGAACGGAGAATCGTGAACAGGTTTGAGGCATGAGGGCTTACTAAGTCTTTATGCCTCACAAGACTGAATCCAGCAAAACAAACGTCCAGTTAGGGTAAGGCCCTGTAGACCCTGTCGAGGGGGCATTCACTCGTAAAATCTGCGACCCGACTTTTTCCTTGCAGTTTGGCAAGTACAATCTTTGATTTTTTTTAAAAAATATTTTTTTTTTTGCCATTTTATGATTTACTCCGAAGAAGTTGTTCGAAAGTTTCAGGCTTGTGTCCCACTCGCCCGAGTAGACCTCTGTGAGACAGATAGACGGGTGTCTCTGCCAGCCTATTAGGCAAACTATCTCCACACATGAAAATACCTTGCGCCTCTGCCTACTTAGCTTATGAACCTTAGGTCTCAAAAGACCTCTGGTCTTCTAGGCAGGAGGAGATACCCGTCTGCTTTATACCAGTGTGTTCGAGGCAAATTCGCCTACTTTTCTGGCAACACTTAATGAGAGTGAGGTAAAAATTTCACGTCCGTCGTTTTTTCACCTTCTTCTTTCCAAATGCGAGAGTGGCACCGGCACCCCGGCAGCAATAAAACAAGTGAGCGGCAAAAATCAGAACGAATTGAGAAGTCGTTGTGGTGCGGCGCGGTGCGGTGTTCCGAGCCGAGAGTTGGAATGAGCGGCCGAGGAGGAATTGGAGGGGGGGGGGGGCGAGACGAAACAGTTTGCGACGAGAGTTAAATTGTCCAGGAACTCAAAGGGACCGCGAATAGGGGGGTCTCTGGAATTCTCAAGAGTGAAGAAAGACATTGAGTAGAAGGAGACAGAGGGTTGGGCCCCGGGAGATTTAGTGCGAATGGAGAATAGTGGAGAAGAGGAGAGGAGGAGAGAGAGGAGGAAGGACCAAAATAAACGCCACCGCGTGGCCCTAAAACAGCCCGGGCGCTGCGCGCCGCCACGCCGTCGGCGCCGACGGCCGCCTCCGAGGCGCGCCGCTCCGCTCACCGGAGCTGCTGGCGGGCCCCCCGGGCCCCCCGGGGCCGCGGGGGCGTGACGGAGACGCCACCTCGATTTTTGAACGCGGCCCTGGGTCCACGGAGGTCGAGAAGGGTCGAGTGGGGAGGGGGAAAGGGCCCAGCGAAGGGTCGACCCTGCCCCCCGGCCTCGGGCCGGCAGGCTTGCTGCCGCTGCTAGCGAGTAGACAAGACGAGGAGCGGAGAAACAACTTCGGCTGGAACGGGAATGGAGGAGGAACCGAAGGAGGCACATGGAGCCAGTATGTGTACTAAGGTTGCGCTCACGTATACCAACACGTGGGTTGAAAGTTTGGAGCACACCTACAAAATGTGCGGGAAAAAATTCGCACAGCTGAAATTCAAGGGGTATCCCTCCATTTATTCAAGCGTGTGCACTAATGTTTCTGATTTGCCGTGATTTTATTCTTGATATTTTCCCCCCTATTTTATTTTCCTTGATTTTTATTTTCCGGATTTTTTTCTGAAATTTTACTGCCGTTGTTTTAGGGTGTACACCGATTACTTTTTTGAGTGAAGGAACCCCTCGCTGAAATCTCTGAAATGACAGCTCCGGCGAGCGCCTCGAGCCTGTAGCCTGTACCGCAATGCAGAGCGGCAGCGCGGTGGCCTACCCTGCACGGGGCCGTGCGGTGGTGAGGCGAGGCATCTCTGCGACTTCACTGTTACAAATTTTGTCGTATGTTAACGACGCTAATTTTAAAGCGACTGGAGTCATTCTGGAAAGATTTGGTCGTAACGTTACGATAAAATAAGCGACATGGTCGTAAACTTTTTTAACACTGAGGGCTTAAAAATTTCGGAAAACGTGTCAATTTTCGTCGTTTACATACAATTTGTGTCGTAACTGGTTCGATCAAAACCGTAAACAAACGATAAAAGTCACATATTTACTACCGAAGTTGTAAATTTACGACTGGAGTCGTAGAACTACGAATAAAGTTTTAGCTGTCTGACATCCTGCGCCAGAGATTCACGATCGCTCCTAAATTTAGGATGGAAGTCGCAAATTTAAGACTTTATTTCGTTTAAAAATGAACTGTCTCGCAATAAAAATTTAGCGATCAATTCGTCGCTCACGTACGACAAAAGTCGTAACTTGAAAGTGTTGTTCAAAAACAATATTATTGTTCTCGAAAATTTCGTCAATTTACGACCATTTTTAACAATGTTCCTGAGTCTCTCTAGCCTTTAGAGGGATGAGGCTAGCGGACTGGATAACCAGGGCGTGACGTGAGCGCTATACCCTTAGCTGCTGTCGATTCAAATGAATACATTGTATACTTTAAATAAAGTATACATGGCATGTATACTTCAAATAATGTATACATACCATGTATGCATTATTCATGTGTACATGCTGATGTTTGCATTTATAAATTTATACATACCTATGTATACTTTGTAAAGAATACACACTTTGCCCTCAGTTTACATACCATGTACACTTTGGAAACATGGCATGTATACTTCAAATAATGTATACATACCATGTATGCATTATTCATGTGTACATGCTGATGTTTGCATTTATAAATTTATACATACCTATGTATACTTTGTAAAGAATACACACTTTGCCCTCAGTTTACATACCATGTACACTTTGGAAAAATGTATACATATGGGCATGTATACATTATTACAGTATACATACTGTAGACATGTATACATTTATCAAAGCATACATGGTAATGTATACTTTTATTAAAGTGTACATGGCAGGTATACATTAATCATAGTGTACACTGTTCACATTTGTGTTGACAGAGTGGAAAGCCATGCGTACGAATGTCGCTACTTGCACATGAGTGAACTTTTTCACACAATTGAAGGTGTGTGAATGTCCATAACTCGCAAACATTGCAATAAGTCATTATAGCCATTTCCATAACTACAAAACACGATTGCTCTCATGAAAAGGAGAGACATTCCAGCACTTGGATTTCCAGTTAAGACCTACAATACCTCTTTATTGGTGCTCACGTGCCCCGCGCTGCGCGGCTGCGCTACCAACCACATCCGTCCTGGAAGGTGGAGAGACTTTTCCCTGGCACCTGAGTGTACCGGTCTCTAGTGGGAGCGCTGTGGGAATGGGAAGGTAGGTACTTTATGACCCGACCAGAGGCGTAGTGTGGCGGGGCGGGGCGTGGCGGGGCACCGGCAGAAGGAGGGGGGGGGGGGGGGGGGATTGGTTGCGAGGGCGACCACAGCGGAGCCCTTCGGGCCACGTTCGGAAACCGCGGGGAATGCACAGGACGCGCGATAATTTTCGCACGCGTCCCCCGCACATTACTGGCGGATGCCATGTCGGGCGTGCATTCGCGCGCCTTCAGGGAGTACGGGGGGGGAGTGCATCGCAGCACGGCGGCAGCGGGTCCCTGCCCCGCATGGCCATCCTTGTCGTTTCATTCAAACGACCTCAGGGAGAAAAGCAAAGCCCATATGCTCCTCATGTGGAAGGTAGAAATACAGATGTTTTGCCCCAAAGACTTTGGGACCCAAAGTGTTACCCGAAACGTAGGCGATATAAGTGACCTGAAGCACAGCGGAGTATAAAGCAGACTGCGTCTGCAAACCAGCAAGGCGACACCTCAGTGTGTATATGTTGCCTCGAAGGCAGGAGCAAGTGCATCCCACTTTACTCCGCTGTGCTTACTTTTTGGGCAACACAACACTTGAGGGCGATACGTCAGAGTATCACACGAGGAGAGTATTGGCTTTGAGTCTCATCACCTAAAATTACTTGAAATTTCCCAAACTATTTCGTGCTCAGACGAACGAGAAAACACCCAACAAGTGGCCCCCCTCCCCTCCGGCCTCTCCTATCCTGGGTCCCGGGCGGCGGAAGCAACGTGGCGTCGCGACACACACACACTCACACACACACACACACACACACACACACGCTGTGTCTGTGTGCGTTCGCGCGCGCGCGCTTGCAGGCGTGCGCAACGCTACAGATACGCCACTGCCCACGGCCGCCACGCGGAATCAGACACCGCCTGCTGAGACGAGCCGCGCAGGGCGCGCTGCCTGCACCTGCTGCGGCCTGGAGGGAAGGGGCTCTGAGACCTCCAGGATCCCGAGGGACACGGCGGCCGCGCGAGCAGAGGTGCGCGGACAGGCGTCCTCGTCTCAGCAGAGCAGAGGAGTCTTTTGGAAAGGTCCTCGCACAAGGGTGGAGGAAATACCTTGAGTACAGTGCCCTTTCCTTTTAAGTATGTGAAGTTCAAACGTTTACTCTTGTTTCGCACGCCTACACGCGTGCAACATTCACGCACGCGAGTTTTCAAGCAGTGCAAAGCGCCTTCTGAATGATGCCTTTTGGCCTTTGGTGGTAGAGGTGATGGTCAGGCCTTTTTCCATAGATAAACAATGCCTTTTTCCAACAGGGTGGGGTGTGACATGGATGGAGACGGGAACAGCCACTGTAAAATTTTTGACTGTCAATTGACAATTATCGTCCGTATCAAAGTGGAACGTGATAAATTTGTCATGATGAGCTTGAAAATTATTTGTCATTTGCCAATGACGGTAAATTCGAGGGTAAATTCGTCTAAAATCAATCGATTTTTATAATTTTCTTTAAAATGTTGTAAATTTACGACAGCCCATTTTTGCTTGTAATTGAGTTTCAAGTCGATTTGTACTGCTTGTAATTTTACGATAAGTGATCGTAATTTTACAACTCCACTTCGTGGAAAATTTTCCGGTAAACCTACAACAATTTTTCTTAAGGTGAGCAGCCATCAAAAGGGCAAGAGGGACCCTTGCGTCATCTACCGAAGGTCACCGGACGGGTGCCGCAGCTCAACAAGAAATTTGGTTCTGCCAGTCGCAAACCAGGACAGAAGGGGGAACTGTCCTCCTGGCTTGAGGACGAGGCCGAGGAAGAGGAGACGGAGCTCGATGCGACGCGGGATATGCAGCACGACAGCTGGACCGTGGCGACCATCTATCAAGTAGGACCTATGCAAGCGTGTACTGTCCCAGTAGTATCTGCAAAGTGTTCTCTGTCAGGGGGACCCCTTGCCCTAGGCTTTCACGGAGGCTAGCACAGCTAGCTGCCGTGCACGGCCAAGATCAACGGACTTAGCTGCCAACTCGTTAGGGTGGGGTTCAACTACAAGCCAGACAAGCGCGATGCCTCGGGCTCGTGCCCTGGTGGAAAGGCCTCGCAAGTAGCCGCCTCCGGCCGGGGAACAACCTTGGGTCATTTGTGGCCTGGTTCTCTAAAGTCATGTTGGTCAAGTCAAGTCAAGACATTTTCCTGATCATACAAAAGTAAAGACCAAATAATTTTCAACTAGTATGTTGTCCCATCAACAGATCATTTGCCATAAACACAACATGAATTAATTATGTCACAAAATATGTTGAAAAACGACGAAAACTTTAACAGTGGCAGCTGAATCATATCGTAGTAAGTCGTAGGTCCGCTACAAATTTACACTTTTGCAGCGAATATCCGCTGCAATGTACTGTACTACGAACCCGACGGGCAGGTAGTGCGGGGTGGTGGGAGGAGGAGGGATGGAGGGGCGCAGGCCAGATATTCGGACATAAAGGCCCTTTGTCTTACTTTACAACCTCTGCCGCCTCACTTCCACCCAGCCCCAGGGCTATGCAGCCACCGAAATGACTACCACCATAGCTACCGGGTGACGGCTCGCCTAAGGCGGCGTCAGCATGTCTTCCCATTTTCATGCAGAGTTGCCACTCAGATTCTCCGTATCTTCGTTTCCCTATTATCACACATGAGGAAAAACGGCAGTGCCTCGCTGGTCCCGCCCCACCCGACCCACCACGACCAGGACGACATAGGAGAGTGGACTATTGTGCCAAGAACGTACGGCAACACCGCAAGTCGGATTTTCTCTTTGAGATTTGTAGTCTTTAGAGTGCCTGTCAATAACATCACGCATCGCTAACTCTTAAACAGTCAAGTCCCCAAAACACGGACTAGCGCCCTATATAAATACGGACACTTAACTGTTTTCTACTAATAAAGCCTCTAAATCGAAAAGGGGTATCCGGAAGATAGCTTCCGAGGGTTCGCTGGAAAGGTCAGACCTTCTAGAATCTAGATTTGAAGAAATGTTTCCGACATCTTGCATACTGTTCTCTCCAAAAAAATGCCAGACTTGCGATTTTGGGCGCTACGAAAACGGACAAATTTTGTATTTGCTTTGCAAGAATGTGGGGCTCTCAACGGCGAGTGATCGTACAACTTTCAGGATGACATATGTGAAACTAGGACTCTTCAACTACAAGACAATACAATAAAATTTTGTTTATGTCACTTGTGTCAAGTTTGAGAAGAAATTGCCCGAAGTCCCCTAAATACGGACGTAGGCTTTTAAATGCAAAAGTAACTGTTGTCCGGATTTAAGGCACTTTAAAAGCGATCTTAAAGCATTTCTGGTGGCTAAACTATACCAGATAAAAAAAATTCAATGGTAGGGTAGGGTTTTACAGAAGTTCATATTTCCCCTACAGTTTTTCACTTTTTATAATTTTTGAAGGCTGTCCGTACTTAGGGCACTTTGGTTCCTAAATACGGACAGTCTTCTAGCGGGCCTCACAGGTACACCGTAGGTGATAAAAAATTGTTCAAGATGGTGGTGGGTGTCTTGGTCCGAAGATTTTATAATCCCCGCCGTTTTTCGACATTATCAAAACCACTCAAAACTACGGATTTCACTGGCCATTTTCTCTAAATATCGCCCGTATTCAGGGCATTTGACTGTACTTCGGAAATTCACAAAGTCCGACTTTCTTTGAAAACATTCCCCATAGCTACATTTTTAAAAGATACACTGGAAAAACAAAGGTGCTATCTAATGCCTTTTAAAGGCGTTAGTGAAATAGTGCCTTTAGAAAGGCGCTATCACCTCCCAAAGGTGCTATTTTTGGCCCTATTCGTGCCTTTACAAAGACATTACTGCAGTATCACCCCATAAAATTCAATAGTACCCCAAAAAGGGTGCTATGTAGCACCTTTGTTTTTCCAGTGTACTGTTAAAAATATTACTAATTTCTCAGTAGATTTTGTAAATTTGTAACAGGAGTTGTGAGGTAATTTTAAAACTGTGGAAAATTTCCAACACTTTTTCTGCAAAATTACTATCCTTCTAGTTTTACAGAGCTTTTCTTGCAGAATTCCAGATTTTTTTTGTAAACAGAAAACTGTGGTAATTTTACAAGTAACTTAAATCGTACAGCGTTTAGTATGATAATTATTCAGAAAACATGTAGACTTACAACAGTATGGCGCACGCCCATTCATTCAGCTCTCCAGCAGTGCTGTCGGAAAAGCAGGCAATAGGCAGCACCACAAAACACAGAGGAGTAAAGCGAGAGTGGGTTGCTTCTGCGCCTTCCAACTAGGCAGCGTGCACGCACCTGTGCTTAGGTGTTGCCTTGTCGGCAGGAATCCCATTCCACTCCACTGTGTGTCCTGGCTACACTGTTAATTTTGGGTGCTCTGACGTCAAAGGCGACTGCACACCTATTTCTCATACTGAGAGACAGCACACATTTGACATACAAAGACAGCACACCTGATTAAACCGGGGGACTCCAAGGGTGTGCTGTTATCGCACGCCAGACGCCAGGGGTGCGTTTTTCCATGTTTAGTTACTCAACGGGCGTGTGATCATTGTACACCTTGGCGTACAATTTTAGAGCACCCAAAATTCACAGTGTACGTACTTCGTGCCTTATGGCTACTTTTCTGACCATGCTGGTTGGCCTCCAGAATCCATAAGGAAACGCGCGGGCAACGGAGAAGTGGCGTGAAGTGATGCAAGGGGTATCCAAACACAGTTCGATCCGGCCCGGCCCGAGATATGTAGGAGATAGTTGTAAAGGGTCCGGTCCCGTAGGATACGGTCCTCCCAGCTCCGACTTTTGTCGCCTTTATCGAGCATGGCGGGGCGGGGCGGGGCGGGGCGGGGTGGGGCGGGACGGGACGGGGCGGGGCGGGGCGGGGCGGGGCGGGGCGGGGCGGGGTGGGGCGGGAAAGGCGCGCGGGCGGGCGGCCCCGGGCCGCCGTCGCGTCGTGGCCCATGGCTGCCCCTGGCGGGGCTCATGGCGTGCCCATGGCGGGCTGAGCGGGGAGGAATATCTCAGAGCGAGGCTTGCCAGCGACTTTATCATGAATGGGAGTGTGTCGAGCCGGACGTGGAACCCCGGCCGCAGCCGCCCAGCCCCGCCCCGCCCCGCCCCGCCCCGCCCCGCCCCGCCCCGCCCCGCCCCGCCCCGCCCCGCCCCGCCCCGCCGCGCAGCCATGAGACCCCTTCGAGCTACTCGCAAGCCGCAAGCCTGCACCGCGCCCGCACTGCACTGCTTCCTCCCCATCCTCCGGCACCATCTTTCGCTTCATCTCCCCTACCCTCCCTCACTCAAGGGAAGTCTTAGAAATGAAGGAGTGACAAGGACGGGATGCCGCGCGCCACGGAGAGACCCGGGCGGGGGTCAGCGTCAGCCGGGCCCCAGAAGAGTGGCCGGTGGTGGCCGTTCCCACGCTCCGAGGAGAGGAGTCATTGATTCCGTTTCGGGGCGGCGCGGCTCGGAGCGGCAGAGATAAGGCGAGGGCGAGGTGTTTGGTCTCGGATTGCATTGCACACTCTCGGCTCTCTGGATTTGTCGAGTCGAGTCCTCCCTCCCCGTCCCCGAGCCCAAGACCCTCTCCATCTGGCACAGGCCGAAGCCGCCCCCACCCCCGCCCCGCCCCGCCGGGTGGAGGCAAGAAGGCTCGGGGCCCGGGGGGCGCGGTCCAGACACTCCTCTTCATGTCCCTGCCGGGCTCGGGGGGGAGGAGGGGCGGGGAGGCGGAGGGGCCCGTCAAGAAGCGACGTTCCCCGCGCCGCCTGCCTCGACGACGTCGTTTGTTTGCGAAACGCCAGATGACAGCGCTTAGCGACCTCCCCGCGGAGAAGAGGGCGGTTCCGATGCCGAGGGGTGGCCAGGCCCGGCCCGGGCCCGGCCCCGGCCATGCGGCTGGCCTAAAGACTGGCCCCCGCCCAGCACAGCGATAAGGACGGGCCGACCCTGTTCCCTTCCTCGTCAGCTGCTTACTCTACCCCGGGCCGGGTCCAAACCAGCAACAGGCTGCAGATTTCTTCTTCATTCTTTGTACATTGTACAACTTATTTTTACTTTTTCTCGACGAGTGAGTTTCACTGAGTCCCCAGCTCCATGTCGGAGGAGGGCGGCCCGGTCCTGGGTTCGCGGACGTGATCGTCGTCGTCCTCTTCGTCTAGGGCCTGACGGTGCTCGCCCCCCGCCGCGCGCGCGCGCGCGCGCGCCCTCCCTTACCTGCGGCAGGCCGGTGTTCTCGTTGTAGCAGCGCGCGGCGTGCGCTTCGTGGTGCGGCTCCTGGATGTCCTGCGCCAGGACGACCCCCAGCGCCAGGAGCAGCACTGCCGCAACACCACTCATCGTCCTACACTGCATCCTGGTTGCACTCGCACGCGCTGTGCACGCTGTGCACGGACCCGTTCACACCGCGCTCGCAAGCGCACGCAGCCACGCACCACCGCCTCGACCTGCTACCTCCACCGCCGGGATGGTACTGACTGACTGACTGACTGAGGGTTGAGGGTGTGTGTGTGTGTGTGTGCGTGGTGTGCACCGGCTCGGGCCCGCCGACACTGCCCTATGCGCCCCACCCCGCCCCGCTCGCCGGCCCCCTCTCCTCTCCGTCCGTCGTGGAGGCTGTCAGTCCGTCTTAGTCCGTCCGTCCGTCTTCTTCAGCCGCCGCGAGCGGCAGAGCAGCAGCCTCGCGACCTCGCGGTAGGGCCGAGGGCTGAGGTCCACACAGGCTATAGAATTCGAATTTACACCACCCTTCTATGCTCGCCCTAATCGCATAACATTTTCTTGAAACTTAAAACGTTTGGTTTCGTAAAACTTAAATGGCGGCTTGAATTCTGCAGTTTGTAATTCCCGCGTCCGGCGCTTCGCGCTCAGAAGCAGAATAAAGCGCCACCTACTGGCTTTCATCAGAGATTATGTCGTCTGCTTCTGACGGCACATATATGAGAAACGCTGTTGCGCTCAACTTTTCAAAAGAAAGCAATTACATTCTCAAAGTGTTCTAGGGAAATTCTGGGACGATAGACTTTGAGTACCCCAGTTGTTTACCCTCCATGTGTTGCATATTAGGTATATTTTGTTAGAAAAAATTGTTATCTTATCTCACATGGCTGTCCAGAGGGGCAGTTCGAGGACAAAAGACTAGTTGGCGTCTCTGAACGTAGCCAAGGGCGCTATCAGGAAACATTTTACGAAACTAAGGTCTCTTTATTTCATTGTGCAGCTTGAAGTAAAGCCTTCCCTGAAGTGCTTTCACCCCACTTCGGCATGTTAACTTCATTGAGCAATGTAGTGGTGCATATTATACGCCAAATCGAAATACATGTCTCCTAGCATCTTGGTATGTAACCTTACTACATCTTCATGTTTACCTTTGAAGTGGGATAATTCTGCAGTGAATAAAGTGTGCAGAGGCATTGCTCCGCACTTCCCCTCACATTTCACCAACTGATTTATGGTAAACGAAGATACCATGAAATCACGGAAAAATAAAGACTTACGAACTATTAAAGAAGGAGTTGTCGGCAAATATGTCAAGAAAGAAACACCACCCGAAATGCCAAGTAAGATATAAAATTTGTTATTATTTATCACATCACCTTCATGATTGTATTTTTATGAATGTATTTCTGTTCACCATTTTTATCTTACCTCTGTCAGTCATAAATGTATGGACTACAGATCCTGTCAAGAAAATTTCGAGTCGTAAAAGCTCTCAATCCAGTTCAACAGTAGTCGCTGTAGGTAGTTTCAGTTTCTGTAATGAAACATATTTTTTCTTTGATCAACCTGCTTTAGAATGTGCCCATCACTGTTCCCTTCATCACTGGATTACTTGCAGGCTGGCTCGCAACCTACCAGAATAGTGCAGAAGTTTGGCAGCCGTATGACCCCAAGTCCTAGTGCATCTCTGGGTCATGAGGGAAAGTATACACCTAGCAGCTCAGTGCCAGATTTAGCACACAGGTTTGTATCTGTTTAAAAAAAATGCTTTGTTGAAGTTATGATCAAAAATATTCTTTTCCCCTTCTATTTTCCCTCACTTTTTTTATTAGATTTGCCAGTTTGTCAATGGGCAGTGGTTCTGAATATGGATCGAGTAACCCTGTCTCAAGCTATAGTTTAGTACCAAGCAGTAGTCATGTCAGCAATGAGATACCTCCGGTATGGCTGTAATCAATTTCCTTCTGCACTCTCTTGTGTCCAAGGTTCAATTCTAGTTCATTATTTGGATATCTTTTAGATGAATGCTATGTATATGCATGCACACTGCAGTGCTGACTATCAAGATTCTTATGGACTTCATCAACCTGAACAAGGGTATGGAGAGGCTACTCACCATCACCTCGATGATTACAGGCTGTCTTCATATCAAGTGAGTGATTTTAAACTTTTTTGTTTAAATTAATCTAAATATTCTTTCAAAATTTTCATGGTAATAGTCGCAGTTTGATTCTGCTTCTAAAAATGAGCTTTGTCTAGTTCAAACGCATATGATTCTTCCATTATTCTTTGCAGAACATAGCTTACGGCCAACAGCTGCTGCATACACCACAACAATCGACTCATGCTCTGCACATGTCCATTCCACATGCTCTGCATGGCCTCACCCATGAAGCTCTTCAGGGATCTCAACATAGTCTCCATCAACCACCATCTGATCCTGCTAGTTTGTTCTATCATCTTCCTAGTTGCTGCTAAAACTTCAAAAATCATCTTGTAATGTGTGTTCTGATGTTTAGATGGTGCTGATGGAGGACCAGAGGAACTCCCTTTACCACCTGGTTGGTCAGTAGATTTCACATTACGAGGACGTAAATATTACATTGACCATAACACTAAAACTACCCACTGGAGTCACCCTCTTGAAAAGGAAGGCCTTCCTACCGGATGGGAACGCATAGACTCACCTGAATATGGTATCTACTATGTCAAGTAAGTATTTGAAGATAAATCTGTAACAATTTGTTTAGCTATTTATTATTGTTTACTTTGTGATGTAACTCAATACAACCTTCTTTGTAATTCCATCAGCCATATTACGCAGCATGCTCAGTATGACCACCCTTGCGCCCCTCACTACAATTACCAGCCTGAGTTTCGGTCGGGCTTGGACGTACCCCTTCCTTTGCCTCCACACATACATTTTCATCCGCCCAGTGTACTTGTGCCAGCAAACCCATACCTAAATGAAGGTTCGAGTCTTGCATCAGTAATTTTTAGTTTTCTACTGTGTTGTAGTGGAAAGCAAGGCTTATCACTTTTCCTCATGTCAACCAGTATTTGCAAGTATTATTATTTGAAAACAACAACTTCTTGTTTTCTATTTTAGAAATACCAAATTGGCTAGGAGTGTACTCAAGAGCATCACAAGACTTGGACCACAAACTAAAGTGGGAAATGTTTCGCTTACCAGAGCTTGACTGTTTCAATGTTATGCTAACACGGCTGTACAAACAGGAACTAGAAGAAATTGTTATGCGTTATGAAGCGTACAGGTCAGTTTATCAGTCAGTTCAGGGAGATCAGAAAATGGTGATGCAATTGCCAAATGTGAAAGCATGCCATAGCAACCATACTTAATATGCTATCGATTGTAATATTAATAATTTCTATTTTATCACTCACAGATCAGCTCTTGCATATGAAGCAGAAAGAAGGGTTACTGCACAACACAAGATGCTTGCTTTACCTGCATCGAGTGATGGGTCCAGAGAAACTCCACTTCTGACCCAAAACGTTGAAACAAAAGTATGATCAAGTGCCACTTGCTGCTTTCCTTTAATGTGCCCTAGGAGGACAAGTTGTTTACTGTTTTTTTCTTTATTGTGCCTTGTAGATTATTTCTCCTATTGGCTGTGTCATAGATCAATAAGCTGTGTTGGAATTATTTCAAACTTGATTGGTATGTCTCCAACTATTTCTTTATTTTTTGGTAATTCTTTCACTATCTATTGTACCTACATCAGAAGACAAGCTTACTTCTCTAAGTTCAGAGTTTCTAAATTTGAAGTTTCATTTTTATATCTATTATTTTTGATAATGAATCTATGGAAAACTGATTGTAGAGTCATATCATATCAGTTTCCCTTTTTTGAAAGAGTTCACCTATATTTTCATATTAAAAGAGTTATACTTCTTTGATAATGTTTGTGATATTTTTAAGAAATATTTTTTATTCTGAAGAATTACATTTCACCATCAAAACAAATCTTTCCTTTATTTATAAATCCTATGAAATATTATACTTTTGCTAAGTTCAGTCTATTATAATTATTTATCTATTTAACTTTCAGTTTTGGGGCAGAACTTCGTCACCATAAAATTCTTTAGAATCTTCTTGTGCTTCTGAATCTTCATCATAACGATACTCTCCATCTTTCTTTAAGGAGAAGCCTTGTACAGAAAATATTTTCATATTATCTGCTCTAAATATTCTCCCATAGTAAGGACCTGACCAACATAAAATATTTGAGTGATTAGAATGTTCTGGCATGATGAACTAGGACTAACGCACATGTATATAAGAAAATCAAAACACTAATACTACCAGAAGATGGAATAGCGTCTCCTCCTTCACGGTAAAAAATTGGTGCACGTTTTTTCTTATCTCCAAACAAATGGTAGATAGTCATGCCGAATAAGGTCCAGCCAGTAAGGAGATAAGCACAGGTGAATACGTTCGAATACACCTGAGCCTTTTCTAGAGGTATTGGTTCCATAACTTTACGGACTTGTTTACGAATCCAAAGGAAAAACATTGTGCTGTTGACAAAGTTTTTTAAAAAAAGAAGAAATTTTCTGAGTTAATTTAAAAACTATGAAATTAAATTAAAGTTAGCCATTGATCACAACCAATAGCTAAACATAATAAAGAGTATTAAAAATAAAAATAAATACTTACATAACCTAAAAGACTTGCTCATATAGTTGTATAGTAAAAGAAGCACACTTCTAAAATTTATAACTATAGAGGTTAAAGACATACATCATCCAGAACAGATTCCTGACATTTGACACATTCTTGTTGTCCGTTACCAGCTCAAAACTTTTTACACTTAACGAAGGTTGCAGACGATATTTGTTTTCCATACTGAACTAAACTGTCGCAAATTTAATGAAATATTCTCATACTCACGATCCACCCGATCCCCGATCCTCGCGCAATTCACAAAAATTAGACAGAACTATTTTCATGCCCTTTCATTCATCATTTACTTTCATTTTCCGTTCAGGACAGGGGGTGAAGTGGTACCAGGGATTGTCATTTATGGATGGAATCAAATGGAATCGTCTGCCATCTACTAGGGGTCTAGGCAGTCTAGGGGTTCAATTCAAAGAATCTACTCTGTCGTGAGTCTTCTCGTCCCTCTGTCCTCGGGCTTCATATGGCCGTGGCGAAGGGGTTTGCTTAGTTTTTTTCTGCAAATCCGTCGAATTTAGTCTTAATTCATCACAATGTTGTCTATTTCAAGAAATGTTCATCGAAGTATACACGGGATCACTTCTAAAATAGTTAATGGCAACAATTCGAAGGTGAGAACCTGTAACTGTGTTTTCAATTAGTAACCTGTGCCCTTTCCACCCGGTCCGTCTATTTACGGATAATAGTTTGTTACCATAGTTTTATTCAAAGTTAATCATGTTTTCTCATTTATAATGCGATTTTTTCGCCACCGTTCTAACAGTTTTGGGTAACCATTCTCCTGACGTTTTTCTTGAAGGTTGTTGGTGTAGGTTAACAGATTACAATGGTGCTGAAATATCTCAGTACCTTCAAATAACTGAATATGTCAATGTCATCATTGCTGGTCACAGCACCACCCGGCAGTATTATGTGACATGTTTCCTGACCCCTTAAAGTTGTCCTATATCTTGTCTTCTTCCAGAAATCACATTATCATGTGACATTGCTTAGCACCCAAAATTTTTTTATGACAATTAAAGAAAAAACGTTTCATTTCTATCAGCACTTTCACATTTGTTAAGAATTGTGAGGTAAGATTATTGTCTAACTTTCGCCTTCTTGCTTTTGCAGATTGCTCAAAGGCTTTTCCGTCAAGGTGACTATTTTGCAAGCAAACTCTGTAAAGTAACCTTTCCTGTCCAGTACATTAGATTCTTGTTTGGCATTTATGAGTGTTCTTTTTTGTTTGGCTCTTTCTAGTCCGGTCATTGCATGAAGATGCCCATTCTCGAGTTTGTATTCTTCCATCGTCAAAGTGGTACTCATCTAAGTTTAATTGGCAGTATTGATTCAAAGAATTTTTAGTGTTATCAATTTTTATATCTTATGTTTAAGCTTGTCTATGTGCCACACTTCCAATCACCAATCTCAATGGAGTCTTCAGTCTCGAACTTTTCAAACATCACATTCATGGTGTAAGTAGTGTATTTACTTAATTCCTTGTCTTGTCTTCATCGCTGTTCTCAGTTGATTTTGATATTTTTTATTCTGTCCATATTCAGGCTCAGAATCCAAAGTTGTGAATTGTCCAGCCTTTCCTGAGTCTGTTTCTGAAGGAGATATTCGGTGGGAGAAAGGTGAGTTTGGAAGACTTCCTCCCTCTAAGAAACTAAATCATGTACTAATACTCAATTCCACATCTTAATCCAGCTGTCGGGGACCAGGTTTCAGAGGATGAAGTAGTCTGCGAAATTGAAACTGACAAGGTATTTTTGTTTTCTCTTCAAACTCCAATAAAAATGTTCCGGGCAGTTTACTTTATTCTATTTTTGTAGACGTCAGTGCCTGTACCGTCACCTGCCAATGGCACAATTGAAGAACGCTATGTCGAAGATGGAACAACTGTCAAGGCCGGTGTTCCACTTTTTAAGCTCAAACTTGGAGGTAAAAGGCTTGCTTGAATGTAATTTTGACACAATGTGTGATCAATGAGAGGTACACCCTCATCTTAATTCTCTCTTTCAGCTGCGGGCGCGAAAAAGGAAGCCCCTGCAGCTGCAGCACCTTCTCCAGCTGCGGCAGCACCACCACCACCTCCTCCACCACCTGCCCAGCCCAGTGCCCCTGCGCCTCCACCACCTCCCGCTGCAGCTGCCGCCCCTCCACCACCACCACCACCACCCCAGGCTCCCCTGAGCTCCATCCCTGTTGCTGCCATCCGACATGCTCAGGTCTGCCATCCGGCATGCTCATGTTTCTTATTGTTTGGGAACCTTTTTTCTGGGTAACTCTTTTTTTCAATGTTAAAGTGTTTTGTTTTCCACTAGGCAATTGAAGCAGCTACTGTCAAAGTCCCACCTGCAGATCCCACCAAAGAAATAAGTGGCACTCGCACTGAGCAACGAGTTAAGATGAATCGAATGCGGCAACGTATTGCCCAACGACTTAAGGATGCCCAAAATGTCAATGCAATGCTGACTACTTTCAATGAAATTGACATGAGGTAAAGATCACTGCTGACTGAAACACTCATATTATTTATCTAATCTTAGTTATTGTTCTATTGCTGTTTTCTTTCAGTGGCATCATGGAATTTAGGAAGCTGAACCAAGAGGCTTTCCAGAAGAAGCATGGTATTAAGTTAGGCTTCATGTCAGCATTTGTCAAGGCTGCTGCATATGCACTTCAAGATCAGCCTGTTGTCAATGCTGTAATTGATGGTCAAGAAATTGTTTACCGTGATTACATTGATATTTCAGTGGCTGTGGCTACACCAAAGGTTAATACCTTGTGTTATTTCTTATCTACTTATTTGTGTTACCCTGAGATTTTATATTACAAATGATACTATGTCTGCAGGGTTTGGTTGTACCTGTCATTCGTAATGTAGAAACCATGAATTATGCTGAAATTGAGCATTCGATGAATAATCTGGCAGAGAAGGCACGTAAAAATGCTCTAGCTGTTGAAGATATGGATGGTGGTACCTTCACCATCAGCAATGGTGGTGTGTTTGGCTCCCTTATGGGCACTCCTATCATCAATCCTCCTCAGTCAGCAATTCTTGGCATGCATGGAACATTTGAGCGGCCTGTGGCGATCAAGGGTCAAGTAAGTCAATTTAATCATGTAGGAATGCTTTTAATTTTTTGAGTCAACTGAATGAAAATATGCTGCATTTTGTAGGTGGTTATTCGTCCTATGATGTACATTGCACTCACCTACGACCACAGATTGATTGATGGCCGTGAAGCTGTTCTTTTCTTGAAGAAGATTAAGGCAGCTGTTGAAGACCCTCGCATCATAGTTGCAGGGCTGTAGACAAACTCGATCTTACTCATCAGTCTTACAATTGCAACTGCAAGTGGAAGTGAAAGAAAACAAGAGTCTGGTCTGTCATCCTGTTGTCACAGGATAGGAATCTATCATAACTTATCTAATCCTATGATAGTATCCTTTTTCCTTTGCTACCCACTGCCTGAAGATTCACTGTGGTTGCTATGTGTAGAGCACACTATTTGGAAATTCTTTCTGATCAGCAGCAAGATTCTGCTACTGTAAATATTGAACTATGTACATTTGAGGCTTGGAAAATCAGAATACTCATGGCCAACTAGCTGTGCTAAGAGGTTTACATGAGCTTAATAAGATGGTAATTTATGATTTTAAAAAGACTTTGTTAATTTGTACAGTTCTGACTGCACGATATTTGTATGCTCATGTTTTAAATGTAATAGTTTTACTGGGCATATGTGGAAGATATCAGCTTTGTACACTACATCCATTGCCAGATCTTTTTTTGCCAGTATTTTAGAATGTTCGTAAAAATGTCACTGCTGGATTATTTTATTGGTTCCAATTTTAAGAACTGTTGGTTTTGTTTGATTGTTTATGTTTTGAGTCTTCACTGCTTCATCTGTCAAATCATTGTATTACTCTGTTGTGGAAGAATCAAACAACCAAATATTGCTGGCTGTTTGCTGGAATTCATTTTCTTCCTAGAAAAACAAGTAAACTTCTGTTTAAAGTAAATTTGAGCTTTTTCTTTCGAAATTAATTCACTACTATGAAGGTTTTCCCTCTCCTCCTTTACGATGGTATCGCGCACTGCCGCCGTTCGCAGCACCGGCGGGCGCGGCGGTTTGCGAGTGAGCTGTCAGCTGTTTAGCCACTGTGGAGCGGGGCAGGGCAGAAGGGCACCACATTGTATGGCGTCACTGGCGTCACTCGTCTTCGGCATAAAAGTGATTGGCTGACGTGAGATGACGTCATGAAAATGTAACAGCAATTCCTCCTTCTTCCCTCCTTGAGTTATCATTTGTTTCATTTGAAATTTCAAAAAAACAATTCTGCGATTTGTGCGTGGTTATAGCTAAGGCTCGCGAAAGTCGAACAATCTATTTAATGCATTAAAAAGATCGAACAAGTCTGCAAAAGTCTGTATCTATTTATTGCCGACGTAACGCAGCTCCAGTCAATAAACTTCTCGGAGGTAAACTGAATTAGTGTAAATAATCAATTGATTAAAAATAAGCAGAAGGGAAAATGTTTTCTCTCTCTCTTTTTTGTTTTTTTTAGATTGTTTGATAATTAAGTTTGTATTTAAGACTTTTGGATCACTGACGTATTGAATGTTTTAATTTTACTCCGTAACTTTCACACATCAAATGTACTATGTTTGAAACAACAACATATTGTGGATTTACGGGATTTACCCAAAGAACCAAAACACAACTCAAAATAACCTCTCTTTGTGTAACAGTTAATGATATTTGATGACCACTTTATGCTCTGTTTATCATTTCTTTTGCATTAGTATGGAGGACAACACCCCGGCTACACCGCCACAATGGAAGCGACCGGACGAAGTTATGAGGCTGCATATGCTGAAAAAGAGACGGGCCCTTGCAGCACGAATGAGTCGCAGCAGCAGCTCCCCTTCAGGGCTTCATGATGTGTCTGACAATTTGAATTTGACTACTGGCGACTGTAAGCCACCCCCTAACAAAAGAAAGTAAGTGGTGGTTTTAAGCCTGTTAGAATTCACTTTCTCTGCTCAACGTACAGTGAGACACTATATATTTGAAAACTATGAATTGTTTCAGCTGCTTCCGACGGACAACACCTAGTGTGAAACGATCTTCCGATGGAACCCCTGTTCTTGCAGAACTAGATGCTTCTAGTGATAACACACTATTTCATCTCCTTAGCTCTGATAGTACACCTGTACCTGCGGCCAATAGTACACCAACATCATTTTCTAGTATATTTAATTCATTCAATGTAGATAAAAGGGTAGGTAGTCTCTTGAAATTCATTTTCTATCATCTTGTTGCACATTTTATCCATACCCATAATCATTACCTTTCGTTCCTCGTTTAGAAAACTGTGGCAGAAGCTTCTCCCAAAACTAAAGAAGCTGCTCAAGTTCCAATTGATTGGACATTGCGGACTAAAGTACGCTTCATGTCACCCAAGCCGTTTCCTTTCAATGCAACTTTACGGACATGTGAGGAAGCCTCTGGAATCACAGGGTACTTGACATGTTAATGTAATGATATGTCTACAACTTGTCTGAATGGATTCTAATTCAGTACTCTGTTTCTTTAAGGTTTGTGAGGTGTGTGGATACAGGACAGACAACGTCATCCTTGGATACTAGTCCTAATGCTCGCCTTCATCAATGTTGTTTGATATGGCAACATCCTTGGCTTCCTTGGTTAGATTTATACCCTCGCCAGGCTGCTAAAGTTTCATCTACTGCTGATGCTAATTTGAACATAGCTGCTATGCCTGCTCTAAGAGATAGTTTACAAAGAGACTGGTCCAAAAGTTTTCAATCTCTCTTTCAGGTGATTGCAGTTTACAACCTTTAAACAATTTCAATTACAATCTATATCCGTTATGTTACGTGCAAACAACTGTCACTTTTTTGTTTTTAATGTTCTAGTTGGTTCGAGCCAGGCAGTGTCCCTACTTTTATGTTTGTGCCAATAGCTTTACTTGTCTGTTTCGGGCAGCAGGGATTTGTGGAATATCAGAAACGCATGCTCTCATTACTCCTACAACCCGAGGATTTAGACAACTGCTCAAAGAAGAAGGTAAGTTCGAAGTTTTGCTTTTCAAATCCTATTTCATACAAGATCTCTTACTAATTGTGCTCCTTATCCTCAGATGTGGAATTCACTTTGCCTCTCAAGAAAAATTCAACCAAGCGTAAATCAGTAGATAGTGAATCTGGTTATGAAACATTAGACTCTGTCCATAGTGAAACAAGCTCTCAAGCTGGGAGAAAGGAGTCAGTTGATAATGAGGAAGGGCAAGAGGATAAGGAGATTGAAGAAGATGATGTGAGCAATGACAAATGGCTGGAGAGTATGGGTATTGAGGCTGCAGAGATTAGAAGACTAAATACTGTCCAGGTATAATTTGTTTTTTGTTATTCGTCATAAAATTTTATCTTTTTAAGTCTGTTGGAATTATTCTCCTAACATTCATGCTTTTCCTAAGGTCCAGCAGAAAATTGACAAGGAACGGGATATTGACAAGACTCCTGAGTCACTTATAATGGCTGAGGGTGTTGAGGCCCAAGCTTTATTTAATTTCCTCCTTAATTGTAAATCATGCACAGCAACCACAGGACCATTAGCAGGAATTCCACCAACCCTTCTTGCACCTGTAGCATTTCATGGTTCAACTTTAAGACCCAACAAGGTTAGACTATATCTTATTCTTTAAAAGATTTAAAATAAAAATAATCCATAAATTGTTTTGTTTTTTAAATTGCTGAAATTCCACTTTCCAGGTTCGTGTTAGCAAAGTCCAAGTAGAAACCACAAGTTATCATTCAGTGGAACTTCAAGGCCCAGTTTTACCACATGCTGTTCTTGGTCTTTGTGATTTGTTAAGGCCGACTTGTGATCAATTTTCTCTTACTTTTGCCAACTTAGAGACAACCAAGGCGTTTTCTGATACAATGCATGCTCCAGGTAAGAATGTCTTTGCTGACCTTTACTGCTCATAATTAACTAACTAGAGGCACTCTACACAAATTTTTGGCAATTATACTCTTGCCTATTGTTCAAAAGTCAGGTAAATGTGAAGAGAATGATTACTGTGTTCTAAAGTTAAACAGCTCTGTCCCCCAAATCTTAATACACATTCTAGAGTAAACTGAGAACCATCTGGTTATTTGAACGACTATAACACTCTCTCTCAATTGGAACTTAAATATGTTGTTTATGTCGACAAGTAAGAAATTTTGAGGAAGGAAAAATGAAACAATTTTAGGCTAGAAGAAGACTCCTTTTTTCAATAATTGTTAAATTTCCAAATCTCACCAATAAATTTAAAACTGGGATGTTTAAAATCAATCTTACAAGAAAAGCAGTTGAAGTTTATTAAAAAGTCTGAGGAAAATCCAAAGTAAAAGTACTAGCGAAAAGCGTGGATTGCTGTTCACTTAACAACACTTACCTGTACATTTAGATGAACTTTATATATAAGTAAAGAACAAGTTTTGCATCTAAATATGAAACATGTTTCATATAAGAGAAAGACTTCTCACTTTTATTAATTTTTTTGCTCCATGTTTTTTTTTTCTCTTTCCAGCTTTATCTAACAGCCCAGGCCAGAAAGAAAACCAGTCATCAAGTTTGGCTCCATGTGTGTTTGGTCAAGAGAATTTAACTGACTGTGGATTGAGTCAAGACAATCTAGAACTATTCTGCTCATCAGATAGTAATAAAGTGCAGACAATGGAGAGCCTCAAATTTTCCCATGGTGTATATTCATGGCTGTAAGTTGTGTAAGAAATCTGTGGTTTTGCAGCTTATCCACCTGCATGTCTAAGACTTGTGTTTTTAAGAGAAAGTGATTGGTCAAATATAAGGTAGACACATGCCTGAGGCACTAATTGTAAAGTTCCTGTTGGCTTTTGAAGAGTCACTTCAAGTTGAACTGAGCTCGTATTTTAGACTAATATATCTTATTACTATTGACAGTAAAAGTGTGATGGAAAAAGTTACATCTTTGGAAGAAATGATTTACATTAAATGCACCTGTATTAATTTTTTTATTTTATTGATCTAATGATGTGAAAAGTGAATCACAGATCACAACTACCGTACATATACAGTTGTGGGTCACAGTCAAACCCCAAAAGAACCAGAATGTCACTTCCAAGATTCTGCGACATGCATTCTTGATTCTAGACTACATCAAGAGCTACATGAGATCGGCAAAAGGATATGGCCGAGAATCAATTGAACTGGTAACCATAGGCATAAGAAAATATGTTCATCTCATGGCCATGACAAATGATTCAACTTTAATACAAAAACTTAGTTAATCCCTATTTTCTGAGTTTATTTTTTGATCCACATAGGTGTGTGATGCTGAAAGCAATGCCTTACCAAAAAGCTGTTTTTATAAAATGAAGCTGAGCAAAACCCACAAGTGAAAACAGGTTGCAAGAGTCTGAGGGGTCCTCGATGTTTTCCACTGACATGATCTAACAAAAATGCATTACAAGAAAAAGCTTCTTTACAACGACCACATGCAAAAGGTTTCCCTTGAGCATGTTTCCAAATCCATCTTCCTTTTGATAAAGTAGTGCTCAAAGATTCTTTAGGAGGTAAATTTTCTTTCATGTGAGACATCCTTACGGCTCTAGAATCAGAACCATCAAGAATCAATTTGCGCTTAGCATATGGTTGATTTAAGAACAAATTACATGGCTTCAGATTGCTTAGAGGAAATTTTGATCCAAGAAAAAACTGCTCCTCATTAGATGCAGAGTCAGTGGGGGTTGGATCTTGTTTTAACAAGCATGGCATGGTTCCAGCTGTCACAGCTTTCTCAAAATGGGAGAGTGACATACCTTCCATTCTTTCATGCAGATTTACAGCAGATAAATGACTTTGAGTGATTTCATTTCCTAATGGAATTGATTTAGAGACAGATGATTGCCTTAAAAATGATAAAAATTCTATAGCATGTTTCTTTTCTAGGTGAAGCAACAAAAGTTTTTGATGTCTCAACATAACTTTGTGAACACAGAATGGACACTTGAGATGTTGCTGGGTACTGACATCCTGAAGCAAGGCCACAACAGCTTTGAGGTGAATCCGTAAGGCATGTTTTGCCAAGGTGTCTTTGGCATGATAGCTTACTGAACAAAGAGGACATTTGTTGATTTCATAATCTTCAAGATAGGCACCACCGCGTGTTTTACATCTTCTATTGGTGTTAAAACCATTGACTTTAGTGCCAACTCCAGATGTACTTTCACTACTAACAGTGGAGGAAATGTGAAGAAACTTTTGCATGTCTGAGGCAAGAAGAGAGTAATCCATCTCAGATGGCAACACCACAGGGCTCGAGGCATTCTCCACATTTCCATCCTCATTTACATCCATAACAAATGAAGTGCTCAGAAAAAAACCCTCAAAAAATACAAATTATTTTCAGGTTTTTTTTTTTTTTTTTTTTTTTTTTTTTTTTTAAATGAAATCAGTTGTCCTCAAGCTTCCTCAGCCTCCTCATCTTCATTGAATGACAGTACTGATTTAGATTTAGCCCTCTTTGACCCTTCAGGTTTTGTTTTACTTTTCACCTTTTCTGTTATTATTTCTTTGGCTTTCGTTTCTTTTGAGTCTTCCTCTTCCACCTTGATTTGTCCGGGAGAATCCTTCTTTGCCTTTTCAGGTTTGCGGAAAACAACCCGTTGATTCAAGTCAGCAGGGCCTAAATAGTACCCAGGCAATTTAAGCAACAATACGAGTAAATAATACAAGCAATGAGAAAGAATAAATCCTTAAAATTTATAAAATGATAAAGTACCTTCCTCTTTTTCTTTTTTAGCTTTTGACACTTCCTCTGCGGTGAGATCTCCTTCGCTCAAAACAACTACTTGTGGCTGCTCATCATCATGATCATCACTATCTTCGTCATCAAAAGCAGCAACTTGCCTCTGAAGCAGACAGAAAATTCATAGAACACAAGGGAAAGTCAATCAAACTGCGTAAATTATTTTCGAGAGTATGCAGTACCTTTGTGTCGACAGTATCCCCCTCTTTGTACCCGGCCTCTGCTTTCATGCGCGATATGAAAGCTGGTTCGGCTGGTTTCAGGAACGCCACATCTCTTTTCCTCTTGGACATTTCAGTCAAGTAGTGGCAGAGAAACACATGAAATCTATATTACTATGATGGGCGATGCAGGGGCCCATGACAACATTTGAAAATCACCAGAAACGGCTTGATATCAAAAATCGATAAGAAAGAAAGACTTCCCTAACCCCAAGTGGCGGTTGCGGTGCTGTGGTGGTAACGGTAACGGTCAAGAGCCGAAAGCGAAAAATTTGTCGTTGCCGGCTGGGCTGCTCGGCTGGCTTCGGTCACTTCCGTCTCTCCCTCGGCAGCCACTGCTGAGCCACCGGAGGCAGCCGAGTCAAAGCCGAGGATTACCGGAGCCTACCCTCGACTCGGACCTCGGACTCGGACTGTCAGGAAAACCAGGAAAAACATCTGCGACGACTACGACTTGTGACTTGTGACGTTTCTGCAGAGCTTTCTGCTTCATTGCAAGGATAGGGGCAAAATCCAAGGAAAGAATTAAAAAACATTTGTGATTTATCGATCTAGGAGAATGTCAGCTAACGTTTTGTTTAAATTATGTCGAATGCCAGTAAGAAAATCCTTGCCATTGACCGAATTAAGGTAAGAACTCTATAATAATGTCAATACTTCATGGCTAAAGCTATGTGTGGCATGGAAATATTTTTTTGGATACATATGATCAGTTAGATCCACAGAGAGTATTTTTGTAGTTTGTTTATCTTTTTCATGTATGCCCACTCTTTTATTCTCACTTGTTCTTTTAGAGACATAAACATCCGACTTGTAAGAAGATATGGTCATCTTCGTGGACAAGAACCAGTAGCACCTGTTCAGACAATTGCAGAAAGTGAGTGTCCATTGTTGCAGTTCCAGTGATAGAATAATGCAGCAGAAAATAGCGAACACTTGAGGAAAGGAATGTTCTTTTGTCATTACTAAACTATTCACATGTGTGTGGGGTACTCAACCATCCATATAAAAGCCATTCAAAAATTGTTTTCTTGGGAGCGTAAAATGAAAGAATTTAGTAGGGGTCCTTGCTCTGAACCTCTTCCTGGTTATCTGTATACTTGTAAATATTTCTCCTATTTTTATACTTGTTATGTTTTCTTTTCACAGTGAGAGAAAAGTTACATAAAATAATGGGAATCCAAAAGGGATATACGCCTCTTAAGGTTGACCGTACCCATCTTTTGGAAATGCTGCCCACCAGCCAAGCAGAACTTCCTGTGAAAACTATGAATGTAAGTACTGAGTAATTATTTATCCCCAAAGATTTTTTGTAGTGGATTTCCTTGTTTCTAATTGAAGCGGCACTTTTGGAGAACCTTTTATAGGATAGTTTTGACCATGCTGTTATTCCCTTGAGCACTGACCTGGACATGAGGGAAAAGTATTCTACTCTCCATGGGCATGTTAGATTAGGACGACTCATGGAAGATATGGATATTTTTGCTGGTAAGTAGCTTTAGCCTATACTAGTTGAACATGAAATCTCTGTCCAGACTTTCTGTTTAGCCTTATTGTGTTTTGATGTATTGCATTACTTTTGAAAACAACCCCTAATATTTTCATGACAGAAGTATCTTTAGACAATACAAAATGGAGCTAGATACAGGAGATATGTGGCATGTGGAGCTTCGTCACTTTCTGCTTTGGGTATTTATGTATTTTAACCATACTTGTTTTCAGTCTGGCTTTCATTTAAACATATTGAGAATCCAAAGCAAGTTCCAGATTTACCAACTCCATACAATATTGTCACTGTCTTGGTGGATCAAATTGATTTCACCTCTGTTGTTCCAACAGTAAGTTCTCAGTCAAATGTGTTCGTATCAAGGAGTAAATTTGAGGTTTGTGACAGGTTAATTTGATTTTTTCAGCCTGATGCAGACATTCGCCTCTCAGGGCATGTGTCATGGGTTGGGAAATCCACAATGGAAGTTGTTGTATGGCTGGAACAATTTCAACATGGTGCTTGGAGGAAAATTACACGAGCCATTTTTCTTATGGCAGCAAGAAACTCTACAAACACTCATTCAGCATGTATCAATAGTTTAAAGGCAACAGATGAGGAGGAAAAAAAAATTCTGGATGGCGGAATTGGTAAGCTCATCTAATTACTCTGTTTTTGTCAGAATCAATACAATCAGTGCTTCTACATAACAACATCCTTTCCAGCCCGCAAACTTAGAAGAACTCAGGTCCAGAAAGCCACTTTGCTTCGGATTGCTCCTGATATAAATGAGCAACACATAATTCATCAACTCTTTTTGGACACTGTTGACCCTCGGGACATAACATTTGAGCAACGAGCACTACCTCCAAATGGCCGATGGATGTCTGACACTCTTGTAACAAATATTATCAACTCTCATCCAGAAGTAAGTTACATTCAGTAAATAGTGTAAATTTTTACAAAATTATGAAATCTCATCAATAATCAATTTTTTTCTGTTTAGGATAGAAACTTGCACAACACTGTGTTTGGTGGGTTTTTAATGAGACAGGCTGTTGAACTCTCTTCAACTTGCTGCTTTGCTCACAGGTAATAATTTTAATTGTGATAGTGTTTTCATTCACACGAAGTTTTGTTAACGAATTTCTGTTTTCGAAACAGCTATTTTAAGCCTCGGCTTGTTTGTATGAGTGACATTATGTTTCACCACCCTGTAGAAGTTGGAGCTCTTTTACGAATGCATGCTAAAGTAAGTCTTTTCTGTTTTGTAGTTCATGTTTCCTACACTCTTCGCTTATTCACAGTCACACTATAAAACTTTCTTTGTTCAGGTTGTGTATGCAGAAATGGATCATGCTCAAGTTATGACTCATGCAGAAGTGTCAGATCCATATGGTGGAACAAAAACGACTACAAATGTATTCCATTTTACATACAAGATTCCTCAAATTGTTCGGAAAGTCTATCCATCTTCCTATCATGGTAATACCTAGTGATTTCCAATCTCTTTCATATCATATTGTGCAAACATTTTTAATAATTGTTTTTTGCCTCACCATGTTACAGAGGCTATGGCATACTTGGATGGTCGTCGTCACTTCCAGCATGCCTTGGGACTGACTGGCAAATCTGAACCTAATGTCACAAAAGGTCTGTGACATTTTAAAAGCTAAGCCAATTTCTTAGTTGTGGAGGTAAAATCATAAACTTTTTTTTTATAATTATTATTATTTTTTGTTTTTAACATTTCTCCTGCAATGGAATGTAGGAAAATAAAATGTACTAAATTTTAACTGCGCATGGAACACTAATCTCAGTAAAGAAAAGACATGTAAATCTCCTCTCTTTAATTTTTTAAAATAATTAAGTTTGTTTTCCTGAGGCTGTCTTAAAATTTAAAAAAGGAAAAACAAAAAAAAATTGTGTATGATTTTTTTTTTTTATTGTATAGTTGTATGTGCTAGAGTTGATAAAAATTCTGTAATTTTTTTTCTTATCTGTCAGTGATTTAGGACATCTGCATTTTGGAGTAATTACTGTAATCTAGCATCTGCCTTTATAGCAACTTCCCTAGCACTCTCCAAATTTTACTTATTAATAATCTCTCATGATTTGTAAGACCACATTACTGTCTCATGTCTTATCAGCAGTCTTTTAATGCCTCCTAAAGTTGCTTTTAACACAGAATCTGTGTATTCCGTTGGTACCTGATCTGTTTCTTTGTTTTTCTTTGCGAAAATGACATGTTGACTACTCAACAAAAAAAAGTATTCATCATTATAAGAAAATTTTAGTTTTTTTACGACATATGCATAATCTCACAGTGATTGTGTCTCTGTATGAATATATGTTACGTGAGTTAAAGTGGGTAACGTGATGACATCGTGAAGATGACATCTACTTATTCCTTTATAAGCAGCTCAGTTTTCTATAAATAACGACTGCTTGCTTCTTATTGTGTGTCTCATTTCAACGTGAACCCCCCCCCCCCCCGCCCCCCTTTTCCGAGTCTCTCTAGAACCAGGATCCAAGACGTCCCTGTTTGTAGCTACACAGTTGTGGCTACAACAGTGGCGGCTAGAGTCAGCTTCAACTTTACCGACTTTTCAAAGTACCCGAAAAGCTATAATATCAATTATACCGGCGCGGCCCCGCCCCCGCCCCGCCCCGCCTCGAGGACACCCTCGCGGGGACAACCCTGATTGTTTCCCTGTGGAGAACGCGACATGCCACGCTCCAGCTCAGCGCAGCGCAGGCAGCACCGGAGGCACGCTAGTGCGAGCGGTTGCCTACCCCGCCAGGCGCTCTACAGCAGCCCTGCGCGCGGCGATCTCCTGCAGACTGATTCCGCAAATGCGTTTTATCGCTCTGTCTCTCTCGCACTCAAGGAACTTCCTGTATAGGAGTGAGCGTGACAGAGCGACGAGACGCGTTTGCGGAATCAGCCTACTGCAGCACCAACCCCGCCCGGGCCTTCCCCGCCGACGTGAACACGCGTAAACGGGGACGCAGCGCGCCACCAAAGGGGCGGGGCGGGGAGAGGGGGGTTGGTGGGGTCGCTAGGCCCCACCACGCCGTCACACCCCGCCCAGCCTAGATTCCTGGTGCCTTTCTTCTCCACGCCCTTGCCGCGGGGAAGGGGGGGGGGGGGGGAAGGCGCCCGGGCGGGGTTGGTGCTGCAGGAGCTCGCCGCGCATGCAGGGCTGCTGTAGAGCGCCTGGCGGGGTAGGCAACCGCTCGCACTAGCGTGCCTCCGGTGCTGCCTGCGCTGAGCTGGAGCGTGGCATGTCGCGTTCTCCACAGGGAAACAATCAGGGTTGTCCCCGCGAGGGTGTCCTCGAGGCGGGGCGGTGCGGGGGCGGAGCCGCGCCGATGTAATTGATATTATAGCTTTTCGGGTACTTTGAATAGTCGGTAAAGTTGAAGCTGACTCTAGCCGCCACTGTTGTAGCTACAACTGTGTAGCTACAAACAGGGACGTGATCCAAGACGGGGCGTGAGGAGGGGGAGCTGCTACTGCTGCTGCAGCGTGCACTGGAAACCCAAGTGTGTGAATGTCGCACACTTATAGGTGTGCGAGGATTCATTTGTACACTTGGCCACTTAAACGTCTGAATTTTCCTAGGATATTCACACGTTTGACTGGCCATGTGCACGAATAAATCATCGCAAACCTACAAGCAAGTGTGCGACATTCGTACACTTGGATTTCCAGAGTGAGCTTGCCGGCGAGGCGGGGGAATGAAGCCATCCGCCTTCACCTTCCTCTTCCCATGACGACTTCATAATTAACTTGGTCCGTAATTTTGTTTGATCTACGAATAGGAAGCGGCAGGCAGGCGCATGAGGGGGGGGGGCGGACCCACCAGACCCTTCGCAAACAGCAGCGCGAAGCGGAGAGCGGCTAGAGCGGCGGGTCGGGGCGCGCAGCGCGCGAGGTGCAGGCAGGCACCATCGTGGAAGCTGGGACTGAAAGCGCCCCGCTACGCCCCGCCACGCCCCGCCACCGCAAGCCCCTGCGCGGGCCAGTCGAGATTAATAACACCAGCACGGCAAATTTAATACCGGCTCCGTATCTTTATTTGACTTTAACTGTCTTGTTTCCGCGCCGAGCTCCGCCTCGCGCTGCCGCGCACACGGGGCGCACCCGGCGCACCCACTGGTTCCCCCGCCCCCGCAGCCGCGGGCGCGAGCGTGGCATTGTTCTTTGCGGGCAGCGGCGGAGAGAGGCGCTACATTAAGTAAAGGGTCGTTTATTTCCACTCTATCCCCTGCGAAGGGGGTGGGGAAGTTAGAGGTTGCATCTCCTAACGGTGTATGGTTTTTAGCAGATGATACGAATGTACCGGTATCAGCGGTATCAGCCTGCCTGTACTGTCATACAGCGGGGAGCCTGCGGAAAGCAGCGCAGCCAGAAGCGAGCAGCTAGTGTGGCATAATATTTTTCACCACTGGGACAATTAGTTGAAACAGCTGGTCAAAATCCATTGCAGAACGTAATTTTTGTTCCGTTTTGTAAAAGTTTTTTTTTCGTGATTTTTAAGTAAAAATAAAAATAAATAAGATTTGGGGTGTAAATCTTGAGGGGACGATGCTTTGGACATGGGAACTCTTTTGTCCTGTTCGGGAGATCTCTTGCTATCGCGCTTGAACCTTGAAATAAAAATTCAGGAAAATCTACCCCTTTGGAGTGTTTTTCTTTCACATACGTCTCAGATCACGTCCAAATTCACAGGGAATATTCTTTACGCACTGTAAAACACATTTCAGTCGCCAGAAGCACGATACCGGTCTTGGTTTGGGCGGTAAAGAAGGTCGTCTCGGCCACGCCGGGCCCGTCCAGGCCGGTAGATACGGATTCCTATTCGCATCGCTATCAAGTGTGCGAACCGACAGCCTAGTGGTTACCGTCCCAGCCCCCCGCCCCAAACCATCTAGGCTGTCGGGACGCTTTTGTCGTGTTCGAATCTCGGTCGATTGAATATTTTTTTTCGCCGATTTTCGGCTGATTTCACCCTCGGGGGCTGGTTTCTGAGTGCATTATAGCACCCCTCCACAAACCCCTTCAATTTGGGGGGATTTTTTTTTTTTTGTTACCAATTTGGAAAATATGACGAAAAATCGAAAGTCTCAGATCACGCCAAAATTCACAGGGAATCTTCGTTACGCACAGTGAAACATGTTTCAGTTGTCAGAAGCACGATACCGTTGTTGGTTTGGGAGAAATTCGCTTTTTACGCCATAAAAAAGGATTTGTTCAATCGGCGCCTGATGGATAGGCAACCCATTCGACGCCAGCCCGCTCCAGCATGTTTGAGAGAAATCGGTGAAAAAGCGGCGCTCCGAGCCATATCTGATCCGGAGTTCAGCAGAGGCGAGGAGGTAACCTCTTCGAAATCGACTCCTGGTAGCAGTAATCTTTTCGGAAAGTATTTTGTGCTTGAAGTGCTGCTGACAGGGCGAGTCGCTGGTCTAGTGGGTAGAGTGGCGGACATCTGCTCTGAAGAGCCCGGGTTCGGGCCCGGATGCTGTAATCATTTTAATTTTTTACCTTTTTTTTTTCATGAATATTTCGACGGTTTTGGCGGAGGAGAAGAATATCTTGTTTTCCCCGAGGTGAATAATGCTTTAAATAGCTTCTCGTCACTCTCCCGATGCATCTTTTGGGCGGTAAAAAAGCGACAGCAGAAAGAAAAAAAAGAGAAAAATAATCCGCCGGGATTAGAACCTGCAAAACGTCTCGCCAGCCGAGATGATTGGGGACAGGGGGAAGGTGCGTTAACCATCTCGGCTGGCAGGACGCACATCGGAACCTCATGTGAATCGCTATCACTCTCTCCCGGCCATTTTCTCGGGCAAGCGGCAAGAACAAAATCAGAGCGAAAGTCGTCTCGGCCGCGCCGGGCCCGTCCAGGCCGGTAGATAGGGATTCCTATTCGCATCGCTGTCAAGTGTGCGAACCGACAGCCTAGTGGTTACCGTCCCAGCCCCCCGCCCAAAACCATCTAGGCTGTCGGGACGCTTTTGTCGTGTTCGAATCTCGGTCGATCGAATATTTTTTTTCGCCGATTTTCGGCTGATTTCACCCTCGGGGGCTGGTTTCTGGGTGCATTATAGCACCCCTGCACAAACCCCGTCAATTTGGAGGGAATTTTTTTTTTACCAAATTCCCTAAAAATGCAAAGGCTATAGCCTTTGGAAATATGACGAAAAATCGAAAGTCTCAGATCACGCCAAAATTCACAGGGAATCTTCGTTACGCACAGTGAAACATGTTTCAGTTGTCAGAAGCACGATACCGTTGTTGGTTTGGGAGAAATTCGCTTTTTACGCCATAAAAAAGGATTTGTTCAATCGGCGCCTGATGGATAGGCAACCCATTCGACGCCAGCCCGCTCCAGCATGTTTGAGAGAAATCGGTGAAAAAGCGGCGCTCCGAGCCATATCTGACCCGGAGTTCAGCAGAGGCGAGGAGGTAACCTCTTCGAAATCGACTCCTGGTAGCAGTAATCTTTTCGGAAAGTATGTTGTGCTTGAAGTGCTGCTGACAGGGCGACTCGCTGGTCTAGTGGGTAGAGTGGCGGACATCTGCTCTGAAGAGCCCGGGTTCGGGCCCGGATGCTGTAATCGTTTTAATTTTTTACCTTTTTTTCATGAATATTTCGACGGTTTTGGCGGAGGAGAAGAATATCTTGTTTTCCCCGAGGTGAATAATGCTTTAAATAGCTTCTCGTCACTCTCCCGATGCATCTTTTGGGCGGTAAAAAAGCGACAGAAGAAAGAAAAAAAAGAGAAAAATAATCCGCCGGGATTAGAACCTGCAAAACGTCTCGCCAGCCGAGATGATTGGGGACAGGGGGAAGGTGCGTTAACCATCTCGGCTGGCAGGACGCACATCGGAACCTCATGTGAATCGCTATCACTCTCTCCCGGCCATTTTCTCGGGCAAGCGGCAAGAACAAAATCAGAGCGAAAGTCGTCTCGGCCGCGCCGGGCCCGTCCAGGCCGGTAGATAGGGATTCCTATTCGCATCGCTGTCAAGTGTGCGAACCGACAGCCTAGTGGTTACCGTCCCAGTCCCCCGCCCCAAACCATCTAGGCTGTCGGGACGCTTTTGTCCCGTTCGAATCTCGGTCGATCGAATTTTTTTTTTTCACCTGCACAAACCCCGTCAATTTGGAGGGAAAATTTTTTGACCAAAATCCCTAAAACTGCAAAGGCTATAGCCTCTGGAACTTTGACAAAAAACCGAAAGTTTCTTCTGCCGAAACGGTGCGTTCCACGAGAGTGGCTCCCAGAATTTTCAGGGTTTTCATTCGGGTGGGTTGTGGGACCCGGACCCATCCGAAAATGACAGGTGTGAGCAAGATAGTGCTATGGCCCGGCTCGGGCATCTCACTCCTCCTTGCCGTTTTCGGACGCGTCCGGGTCGTTTTACCCGCGCCCGAGTGAAAACGCCGTTAGCTCCGATTTCAATAGAAGGATGAGGTCAAAATGAGTTGATCCTGCCTCTTCCAAACCTTTGTGACACCTGGAAGTGCACTTTTTACCCCTACGAAAATGTCAAAAGTTGACAGTGTTTCAAGCGAAGGGAGGGGAAAAAATGAAGGGGGTTCGGTTCGACTGTAGAGTTGAGACTTTGGGGGCGTGGGTTTACGCCACACTTTGGACCATTTCTCCCCCACATTTCAAGTTTCTAGCTCAGTTCTAACAAAAATCATACATGGAGGAAGAAGTGGAGCGCTATGATTTTGATGTAGCTGTTGGGGGGCCACGCTGCGCAGTCCAGTGGATCCCACCCCTGCTCTACACCGCTTTACGCAACTATTTATTTGCCACCTCCCCACTCGTGCCTCTTTTCCTCCCGCGCGCTCGCGCACAACCAGGCGAGAGTCCCGGGGGTCCATCTGCATAGATAATGACGCGGGTCCTGGGGCTCGCCCGGGCTCGCCTCGCGCTCATATAACACACACCGCCTCGCCTCTCCAGCCCCGGGCCTGCGTGCAGGCAGCTCCCCTCCCCCTTCATCCACCTCACCTTTGTCAAGGTAGACCTGGTCCGGGAGGGGCCGGGCCGGGCGGGTTCAAAAGTCTGCGTGAAAGCACATAGAAAATTCGAACCCGGGCCGCAGGCGGCGCCCGCGGGGTGCACTGCTCCGCCATGAGAGAAGGGCGCCGCGCCTGGGAGCAGCAGCGTAGTCGGAAGAGTCGTGCCCGCCCCGCCCCGCCCCGCCCCGCCCCGCCCCCGCCCCGCCCGCCCCCCTACACTCTAAAAAAAATCAGTATAGAATTCTGTATTTTGGATACGCAGTAATTATCATATCACAAGTTACAGAAATCTGTATCAGATATGATACAGTAAAAATTTGTAGCGGTGTTACAAAATTCTGTAGCATGTGATACAGAACTACTTTCGTGTTTGAAAAGCTAGTTTTCCGATCCTTTCTTCTTTCTACCCTTTCTTGTGCCTGATTTCCTCACAGTGACGTATTTAATCCAAAGCAAGTGAAATCATATTCCTGTTCCTTACCGAGATTTGAACCCGAGACCCGCGGATCACGAGCTCACCCCGCTACCCACTCGGCCACCGGGGCTACTTGCGAGTCATTCTGCTGGAGCCCAGTGTCATGCATCCGGCGCATCCAATGCCTTTCCCCCACTACTCCAACCAAGTTACAGAATTCTCTATCGAGCGATACAGAAAATTGTATTGAGTGTTACAGTTTCCTGTAACATATACATTGTTTTGTCACGGATACGAAATTTTGTAACATTTTCGACAAATTACAAAATTTTGTATCCATGTTACTCATTTTTGCATCACACATGTCTGATACAAAAAGCTGTATCAAAATCGATACAAAAATCTATATAATTTTTTAGAGTGTACCCTGCGGCCGCAGCGGGAGGATAAGGTTGGCCTCGGGGTTCCGGCGCCTGTACTTTGCAAGCTTCGACGGCATGACCAACTTTGAGGCGACCGCGACGGCGCGGTGCGCACAAAACGGAGGGTTGGCGTGGAAACCCACTAGGGTGAGAGTGTCATCCACTTGTAGGTGTCTGATCTCTCAGTCACTCTCTTGAAAAAGTTAATGTTTATTTTTTCTTCTTCTTCTTCTTCTTTTCCGCTGATGAGGTAAAATAAAACTGCTTCACGGAGGAAAATGTAGCTGACAAAGATTTATGCGCATTGTTGTTAAGCGGCTGCAAAGGGATTTCCTCTTCAACAATTTCTTCACACCGTTTGTTCATTTGTGGCCTGGTTCTCTCCGTAAGACGCTAGCGAGGATGGATGTCTTTCAGGGTCCGATACTTACACCCACCAATTTTGGCACGATTAAGCATGTTCTGCTGCGCCTAGTTTAAGCTAATCAGTGCGGCCAGCTTTCAAATCACGGCGGACAGGAAATAACGATTTTGGCGCGTGACCTCCGCGCGGCGGAGAAGCGCGGAGAGTGGTTGGGCCGGGCTGGGGGCTGGGGCCTGCCCCGCGGCACCCACACGTAGTGCAGTACAGAGGCCCGGGCCTGGGGATGAGCCATGGGAACGCCCACACCGCCCCGCCCCGCCCCGCCCCGCCCCACCCCGCCCCGCCCCGCCCCACCCCGCCCCACCCCGCGATTCAACTTACAAACGCGAGTGAACTACCGAATTATGGCAGCACGATGGGGCCTCCCTCCCGCCATGCCCCGCCCCGCCCCGCTCCGCCCCGCCCCGCTCTGGTTGAGATACCGCGTGGGCTGGGCGGTTATGGCCCGGCAATAATGAGAGTTCGGAACCCTATATATACCACCACCGGGAGGAGATATCTTTTTCAGTTAGATGTCGAAACGTTTTCGCGTTCCCTCCGCAGCACAAGGGCTTGGGGGCAACATGGAGTGAAGTCCAATGCGTGTTTAGCCCCGCGGTGCGGTGGGCCGCCGCCCCGCCCCGCCCCGCCCCGCCCCGCCCCGCCCCGCCCCGCCCCGCCCCACCCCGCCCCACCCCGCCTCACCCCTCATGTGCCTCTGCTCCGGCTGCATGTTCGTGCAGAGCAGCTCCGCAGGGAAGTCCCGGGGCACCGCGGCGCGGCTCAGTTCATCTCGGCCCAGCTGGGTTCACGTCCCAGCCAACCCTTGACAGGCGGGGGAGGGGGGGGGGCAGGGCAGGGGGGGGCGGCATGGCGTACGCCGTTCGGTGTCAGGCTGACAGGCTGACTCGTCCTACGGTTATTTACCTTCGTCCTCAACAATTCGTCCCATGATTACTCGTCCGAGGGGGCCTCAACTCCTGAAATCATGTGTACACAATCGCTGATATCTTCGAAATCATTGTCAAAAAATGTGGATCCATTGCCGAAAAAAATCTAGCATAATTGCTGAGGACCAATGAACGGAGTACTTACCAGTCCTCAGGGGGACGAATTATGAGGGGACGAATCCCCATGGAGCCCTGCCGTACGGTGCACGCTGCTGTATCAGCCGAGGAAAAAAAATGGTAAGTCCTACTAACTATCTTCTCTAGTTTATTCAGGGAAAACCAGGAGTAATTAATAGCATGGTTTTGACAATAGTAATTTTGATGTGATGATCGCAAATTAACATTGCCGTTTCGGCTATGGTCTTAGTTGACTCTGAAATATGTAGAGTGTAATTTTTTTTTTTGCCGCATTAAGGGGCGCGTTGGATGATGGGGTGTACGGGAATTCTGTTTGCAGCAGTTAAAGGCGGCGTCGGAAAAGGAAAAAAAATAAGGTGCGCTTTTCTTTTTAATCTTAGTTTATTTTAACACAAAATATTGTTGACTTTAGTTATAATTCAATTCCAACGTTTGTTAAAAGTGACAAAACGAACGTGAGGAAACTTACATTAAAAATGTTACGGAATAAATAAAAACGTAGAGGGAGAACTGTGGTTGATTGTCAAAATGACTAACAGTTAAAGGGGCAATAAGGACTAAGAAGGCGTCTCGTCGAATGTTCGAGTGTTGTAGACAGTCGAAGGCATTGAGATGAATAATCTCTAAAGAGTACATTATTATGGCACAACAGATTGTCGTGAAGACGACTAGCCGGCACAGTACACGACACTGACCAGCTTATCTAGCTAGGAAAGGAGATTCAACTTCACAGAAAAGAAAACGATTGTTTACGGAGTTAGACGTCTATTTCGTAGATTATTATTACAAATAAATAAAAGTTCAAGTGAATTTGCAGCATGTTGTGTCTATGGTGACAAGATCTGGTGCATGCATGCATGTTACGAGAGGAAAGGTTATAAAGATTATCTTTACATATTCGAGTAAGGACACTACGGTTTTGGTACTAAACGATTTAAAACATAACTACGAGATATATCACAGAATATACAATAAGTACGATAATGTTGCCCCGCAGAATGCACAATATAAACGAGAATAAAATTGTTGAGCGCATTTTAAAACTCATAAGAGCCGGTAATCGCGCAAGAAATATCTTAGACGCATTCTTGAACCTGGTCTTGCCGAGTAGCGAGTCACAATCAGAGGGCTTACTAAAAAAAAATGTAATTTTAAAGGGCATCACAGAAAAAACTACTCCAACCTTTCTACAAATACGATGACCGGCAGGACATCCCCGTCCAGGCAATGACATTGTATCACCCGATACGAAAGGAAAACAAGAAGAAAGTTAATCGTCAACGAAACACCCCGTGACGGTGGTCGCCCCCTGAGAGACCGCCTGCCCCCGCGGTGGGGTGCCCTGCGCGCGCGCGCGTCCGCTCGTCTCCTGGGCCGGGCCGGGCCGCCTGCTTGGGCACCAGGCCCCTCACGGGGACCCGGCCCCTGGCGAGCAGCCTCTGCCAGTAGATGAAGCTGCTGATGTCGCCGGCGTGCCCGCGGGGCGCGGGGGCCGCCGGGGGCCGGAACTGCACCGCGGGGGCGGCCGGGGGAGACTGCCGGGGGCGGGGGGATGGCCATCACGAGGGCGGGCTGACGCGCCGGACGAACAGGTACTCGGAGAACTGCTGGCCCTCGACGCCGCCGCCGTTGGAGGCCACGACGCTGAAGCCGGCGTTGAGTAAGCGCTGTATGGCCTGCACCGAGTTGAGCTTGCAGTAGCCGTTGAGCGGGAAGCGGATCACGTGGCGCGTGTCGTGCTGGTTCCACGCCGCGCCCGACCGGGTGTCCAGCACGGCCTGGTTGGTCTCGGGGAACACCTAGAGGAGGAACAGCATACGACATCAGAGTGATGAGAGAAGTCGCCAGACAAGAAGTGCGCGGCTCAGACTTCAGGGAATAAAGTCGGACAAATTTTTCTAAGTAAAACTTATTCTTCATAGTTTCAAAGAGACGACAAGGCAACAACTCAAAAGAAAAATTCTGTTCCTCGTAATTAACTGGAAGAAAAATATGTGAATTTGGAAAACTTAAGAGAACAAATTAACAAAAAAAAATACAATTCTAACTTAAGGGCCGAAACTTTAAAAGAAAGATTTTTTTTAAATAGAAAAGTACGAGAAATTTTATAGCCCGTACTGTAAAAAATTCTAAATGTTCACACACACACACACACACACACACACACACACACACACACAAATCGCGATAGATCAGAAAACTTCTCGATGTATCTTCATAAAATATCAGAGTTGTTCCCTCCTCGAGAAGAGGATTGCAGCTTGGTATGCTTGAGCGAACTCTCCCCTCCCCCGTACAGAGGAGACTAGACTTACCTCGTCGAGCAGGGCTCGCTCGCCCGACAGCATGAGCCGCTCGCCCAGGTCGGGGCTGACGTGCAGCGCCACGCACTCGTAGGCCTCGCCGTGGTGGCCGTGCACGGCGTTGGCCGAGTTGGGCAGCGGGTGCGGGCCGGGCGCGGTGAGGGCGCCCTGGTGGCCCCCGCCGCCCCCGCCGCCCCCGCCGCGCTCCGAGCCGAGCCCCAGCCGCGCCGGCACGGACGCCTTCTGGTGCCGGTCACGCTGCATCTGCTCCAGCTGGCGCACCATGGCTGCGGACAAGCAAAAAGCACGTCAGTCGAGGTGCAAAGAAGCGCACGAAGGGGGAGGGGGGGGAGGTTCCGCCCCTTGTGTTGTGTCCCGCCCAGAATTCTCAGCCAGGCGAAAACCCAAATCACTGTGTAACCTCAGAGTGGAGTGCGTTCTGACTCGAGCGCGCCCGTCGAGTGCGGACTGTGACTGCGGACTGCTACGCGAGTCCCATCCTCGGCGTTGAGCAGGATGGCGCGGTACCCGCGAGTGCGCGTCCCCTCGAGAGCCCCGCCACGCCCCGCCCCGCCACGCCCCGCCCCGCCACGCCCCGCCCCGCCCCGCCCCACCCCGCTTCGCTCCACGCCCCCGCCGCCGCCATTTCTATTCATTTAACAAAATCCCACTCTCGCGTCCTCGGCCCATAGCCGGCCGGGCGCGGGCTGGGCTAGGCGGGGCCGCCACGGGCCATACTCTCATTAGAATCCCTATCCACTTCAAATATTTGCCCGGGGGTGAGTGAGCCCGCCGCGCCCCGCCCCACCCCGCCCCACCCCGCCCCGCCCCGCCCCGCCCGCGCTCCGAGGCTGTGAGCGAGGCTAGTCTGGCGCGGCTCGGCTCGGCTCGACCTGTCTGGCCCGCGGGCGCGCCGGCGGGCCACGGCCTCGCCTAGCCTCCCTCACCCCACCCCGCCCCGCCTCGCTTTGTGAAGGACTTGATATCCCAAGGCGGGTGTCGATATCTCGAACGGACATTTCAGAGGGCGTCTAGCCTCGCGGCGGCGGCGGGTTGGGTGCGAGGCAAAAGTGAGGTTTTAATTAAAGCGCCGAGCCGCACCGCCGCGCTTGCTTCTCGGCCTCGAGGGCGGTGAGGGGGAGGGACAAGGGGTGGGGGGAGGAGGGGGGGGCGAAGCAGCTCCGCAGAGAACGCAGCGCGAAACGGCAGAAGACCCCCTCACGACTGCGTCGCTGCTCTGGAAACCCAAGTTCGAGCATGTCACACACTTTTAAGTGTGAGGATTTGTACACCATTCAGTCATCCTCTCGCTTCAAGTGAGCGAAAGTCCCAGAAATGTTCGCGCCTTTCCTCGTTCAAGCGGGCAGGTGGAGATTCACACATTTAACAATACAGCGAAATTCTGACATACTCGGGTTTCCAGAATACTGCATGTAGGCACCCCTTGCTGCGCCGCTCTGAGCAAGTCAGGCCGCAACGGACGATAACCGGATTGAAGAAACACGGTCGGTCGGAACGAGGCGCAATAAGTCAAGTAAATAATCTGAGTGGACTCGTCGTACATCCGCTTCCGGAAGAATAAACGCTTTATTCGTGATTGTTTTCGTAGTGGAATGCAAACATCCATGTGGCCCTTTTTCCTCCAGGCTCCTCACCCCGATGAAAAGAGCGGATAGGGTGAAACGTGTGGGGGGGGGGGGGGGGGGGGGGGGGAGATGAGGCAGGTCGCCTTCAATAAGATGTCGCAACGTGCATATATCGGGGCGGGGCGCCAGCCGTGTCGTCGAGCCAAGACCGCGCCGCGCCTTCCGCTCCCCCTCGAAAGATAAAGAAACGGAACAGACGTCTCTCATGTTGGCCTCGGCCCGCCTCGGCCTCACCCACACCCCTCCCCGCCACGCCCCGCCCCGCCCCGCCCCGCCCCTGGAGCGATATGCGATCAGGATGCGGCATGTCGCTCCGCCCGCTCCGCCCCGGTGACCCCGCCATAGCGAGTTGGGTTAAATAAAGGGTTATTCGTAGTCGTTTTCCCGGGCAAATAGTCGAGGCCCGCGGAGCGGAGCGAGTCGAGCGGCAGCAGGGGCGGGGCGGGGCGGGGCGGGGCGGGCCGCGGGACGGCACACAAATATGTCTTTCCGACAAAGCAGATTTCCCCCTACCTTCCCGCCTCGCCCCGCCATGAGGCTGCTAGGAGAGGGCGCGAGTCTGTTCTCGGCGATCAGCTTGCGTCGTACAGTTCTTCTGGCTGCGAGTGGCGGATTCGGATTCTCTCGCAAGGGATATCGGAGGGCCGATGGGGGACCGCCGAGGTGGGGATCACTCATATAAAACTTGTGCAATAATTTTTTTGATAATTGATTTTTTTGATTTTTGATTTTTTTGATTTTTGATTTTTTCGATTTTTGATTTTTTCGATTTTTGATTTTTTCGATTTTTGATTTTTTTGCTTTTTGATTTTTTTGATTTTTGATTCTTTTGATTTTTGATTTTGATTTTTCTTTTGATTTTTCCCGAGATATAAAAGAAATAATATGTTACTTTTTTAAAAAAAATTGTGTTTTTTCTTGTTTTGTTCCCATTTTTCTCAGTTTTGGGTTCATTTGTTCTCGATTTTTCGGATTTTTATGCAACTTTCTACTTAATTTTATTTTGATTTTTTTTTTTTATATGATTTTTGGGGGGCTGTACAATGATTTTTCGAAGTGACACCCCCCCCCCCCCCCTCGGGGACCGCCTTGTAGTGACCGAATACTGTGTGCTTAGCGTGCCACATGCGGTATACCGAAGAGGAAATTCCTTGGGGTTATTGGCGACTGCGAGAAGAGCGCGGGAGTGTGCGGCTGGCGGCGAGGGAGGCTTGCATGATCCGGTGTCAGAGCTGCTCCAGAACCAGAATAAAAGGCGAAAAGTAGCCTGAAAAACAGTTTAAGTGAGCCTGCTATACTCAAATGGGTTTGGACTACTATTGCCTACTTTTCTGGAATCACTGGGTGAGGAGTGAGGAGGAGGGGGCAGCAGCGTGGAGGAAAGCAAAATCTCTCGTCCGTTCGGAAGCGGCGCGGGGGGCGGACGGAGGAAGGGGGAAGGGGGAGGGAAGCACCGAAACAAGCCCAGCCCTCGTATGAGAACCTCCGGGCCGTCCGGCCGGCTGGCACAGCGCGCACAGCGCAGCGCTGCGGCGGGGCGGGGCGGGGCGGGGCGGGGCGGGGCGGGGCGGGGCGGTGCCCGGGGGTCTGGGCCCGGACCGAGCCGGGGGGCCAGCGGGTTGGCCGTGCGGGTTGGACCGAGCCGGGCCGGGGCCATGCAGGCCGTGCCCGTGGAGGCGGCCGGGCCGGGCCGGGCCGGGCCGGAGCTGGCAGGGCCTGAGGCGCGGTGTGGGCTCCGCCGAGCTGGGCTCCGCCATGGCCGCCCCGCCCTGCTCCTCCCCCGAGGCCATGCCGCTCCCCCCCACCCCCCCGCGCCTGTCGCAACTCCCGCCTGCCCCGCCGCGGGCGCTGCCCCCACCACCACCACCCCCGCCTCTCTTTCAACCCCCCGAGGCTACACAACCCAATTCTCCCCTCTGCTTCTTTCCCGTTCTTTCGCCCCCTCCCCCTCGGCAAACCTTTCTCTCTCTCTCTCTCTCTCTCTCTCTCTCTCTCTCTCTCTCTCTCTCTCTCTCTCTCTCTCTCTCTCTCTCTCTCTCTCTCTCTCTCTCTCTCTCTCTCTCTGTCGCTCTCTCTCTCTCTCTCTCTCTCTCTCTCTCTCTCTCTGTCGCTCTCGCCTGTCTCCCCTTCTACTTGGTTCGCTCCCCTTCCTCCTCATCACGGCCGTGATCACCGTGGTCCGCGATGTTGCGCCGCCCGCCCGTCCGGGTCGTCATCCTGGCCTGGCCAGCGCAGGCCGGAGCCGGGGGCCACTGCATTGGTGCAGGCGGGTAGGTGCAGCCTGCTTTACGCCAAAGCGAGTCAAGGCTTCTTATTGCCCACTTTGCTGGCAACACGCTTTACGCTGGGCGCAGCGTGGCGTGGGCGGTGCGGGGTGAGGGTCAGGTCAGGTCACAGTCACAACCCTCAACGGCCCTCCCCTACGCCCTGGTGACGTGTTTCGAAGAGCACTCTTCTCGCTCTGTCTCTCTTGCACCTATACAGCGAAGCCCACGAGTGCGAGAGAGGCAGGTTGTGGAAAGCGCTCTTCGGAATAAGTCGGCTGCCCTGCCCTGCGCCCTGGCGCGACGGATGGCATCTGCCACCAGTTGCTGCAGCACCACCTTCACGCCACCACCGTCACCCTGAGCACACCCACACATGTCGATCACCAACCACCACCCTTATTTTTTTTTCGTCCCTGTCCTGCACCCCGCACCGCCCGTCCGGATTCTCCTCGAAATTCCCAAAACGACGTGTTGGCCTCATGTCAGCGCAAGATGAGGGTATGGCGAGGGGGAACTCACTTAAACAAAATTTGTACAATGATTTTTTTGATTTTTGATTTTTTTGATTTTTTTGATTTTTTTGATTTTTTTGATTTTTGATTTTGATTTTTCTTTTGATTTTTCAAGAGATTAAAGAAGCTATCTGTTACTTTTACAACCAAAAAAATGTGTTGTTTTCTTAATTTGTTTCAATTTTTCTCAGTTTTTGGGTCTTTTGTTCTCGATTTTTCGGATTTTTATGCAACTTTCTGATTGATTTTATTTTGATTTTTTTGATTTTTTTGATTTTTTTAAATGATTTTTTTGGGGCTGTACAATGATTTTTCGAAGTGATCCCCCCCTCGGGGTATGGGCTGGGCAGGGCTGCCCGATCTGGGGGGGAAAACGAACGGAACGGAACGGAGGGCGAGATGCGATGAGGCGACCCGTCGTTTCCCATTTCCCACACGGCCAATCAGATGCATCCGCCCCACCCGCAACGGCCATCAGGTAGGATGTGCCTCTTTCTCTCTCTCTCTCTCTCTCCCTCTCTCTCTCTCTCTCTCTCTCTCCCTCTGTCTCTCTCCCTCTCTCTCTCTCTCCCTCTCTCTCCCTCTCTCTCTCTGTCTGTCTCTCTCTCGCTATATTTCTCATCTCCCGGGGACGCAGCGCCTCCCGCCTACACTACTCGGCGACACGGGGCACATACTGATGGCAGCAGAGCGACGTCGTCGATTTTCCTCACGCTTTGCTTAGTCGCCGCCGCGAGTTTCGTTCTCATCAGCCTCCCCATTCAAACGAGCCTCCCATCCTGGGCGTCCTCCTCCACCTCCTCCTCGCTTCACTCTTTCGCCTTTCGCCGGAGGGCATTTCTTCCTGAACCGTCCTTGTCTCTCTGTTCTCTCCCTCTACTGTCTTCGTCTGTCCCCACGTGTCTCCATCTCTCTCCCACTCCCTCTCTGTGCAGGCGGCGCGGTCGCCGCCGTGGTCCGCCCCGGGGCGCGCCCGCGGCCCTGTAGCGCGGCGCGGCGCGGTCGCTCTTCCACCCCACCCCACCCCTCCTTTTGCCCGCGGCGAGCGGACGGGACGGGACGGGCCTCTCAGGATAGCCTGCCTCGCCTCAGCTCTGCGGGGAGATAGAGCAGCGCAGCGCGCGGCGCGGCGGGCCCCCGGGGGCGACGGCAGGGGGGGGGGGGGAGGCTGCGGGCAGGGGCAGGGCGGGCAGGGCGGGCAGGGGCGGGGCGGGGGTGAAAAGACGCACCCCTGCAGGTACGCGAGTAGGGGGCTAGTAATCATTCGAGGGGGGAAAGAGGCGGGGTGGAGCGGTGTGAGGCGGGGCTGGGCGGGGCAGGGAGGCGGAGAGCAAAGAGCTCGAGTTTCATGGAGCGTCCCCGCCTACCCTCTCACCCCATCCTTTCCCCCAAGCGCGCACCCCTTTCCCCCCGGCGCGGCGGACGCCGCTCGCTTGCGCCTGCCTGCCTGCCTGCATCGACCTCTCTCTAATGCGACGCCGGCGGCGAAGCGCCGTCGAGTCTACGAAATCGCTCATTTTGTTGAAACTCGCGCCGGCCCGCAACATCCCCCCCCCCCTCCCTCCTGCACGCCCAACCCCCTCGCCCGCGAGTGAGGGGGGCAGCAGCTCGGCAGTGCAGGCCGGGACGCGAGGGGGTGCATGGGCTAGTCCCTAGTATGACGAGCCCCGCGTGCCGCTGCCTTGTCGATTTCAATTCCATCCGCCTGCTATCCTACATTCCTGCCTACGCCGTCCCGGCTAGCTTCTCCAGGAACCCTCCTGGAGAGGACCGTGGCCTCCAGCACCTCCTTGAGCAGCAGCGACGCCAAGGAGCACCCCCACGCCTTCTGGCGATAGCGTCCCCGGCGCCCTCCATCGTCCCCTCCGCCGCTCTCTGTGTCATCCCAGTTACGTCTCCTCTCCCGCTACACCGCCGCCGGCCACCCCCGGGGTCGCCCCACCCTAGCCGCCCCCGCCGCCCCCGCCGCCCCCGCCGCCCCCGCCGCCCCCGCCGCCCCCGCCGCCCCCGCCGCCACGGCAGGCAAGTACTTACAGGACGCAGGGCCCAGCCGGAGCCAGGCCGGCCCAACCAACGCCAACCCCCTCTCTTTCTATTTTTATTTTTATATTATTATTTTTTTCCCCATCGCGGATGAAAGAAATTGGCTTGCATTCGTAACGAGACAATGAGGGAGCCGCCTATCTCTCTTTTCCCTTTCTATCCTTCCCTCTCTCTGTCTCTCTGCCTCTGTCTGTCTCTCTCTCTCTCTCTCTCTCTCTCTCTCTCTCTCTCTCTCTCTCTCTCTCTCTCTTTCTCTCTCTCTCTCTCTCTCTCTCTCTCTCTCTCTCTCTCTCTCTCTCTCTCTCTCTCTCTCTCTCTCTCGTACTCCGCTCACTACGCCCTTTCTCTGGTCCGCCCTGTCGTAGGCCGAATTCCCCACTGTCTCTCTCTCTTTCTCTCTCTGGCCCGGTAGCGCCAGAGGGCCCCCGGTTGGTTTTGGGTCCTGGGGGGCTCTGTCGGACCGGCCTCCAGCCCCTCCAACTCAGAGCGGTGGGGTGGGGGTGGGGGTGGGGGTGGGGGCGGGGGTGGGGGCGGGGCGAACCCGCGCCTCATCTCTCGCGCCCGTTTGCTTTGAAACTGACCCCGAGATTGTTAACGTCACCGGGACGGGACCGAGGCTGGCAGCGAGTCAGACGGCGGCTGCTGGTGCGCCCCCAGGGTCCCGGGCCCGGGCCTGGGGGTCCAGAGGGGGCCCACGGCCACCCGGGGCGCCCCCAGCGCGGTCCCGCATGGGGTCGCGGTGAGACGTCCGATACGCTGACCCCTCCCCTAACTCACCCGCGGGCCTCATAACATGCTCGCGTAGTTGCGGTGGGTGGGGCCTTAAAAGATTGAATTCCATGGAAATCAGAGGTTGGACCACTTCGGCTTCCACATGGGGACTCTAAGTGGACGAATGTCGTTCACTTGCGGCACTTACACTGTGAGTAAAAAACCGTACCTCATACCAGGTGGCTGACGGACGCCGTGCACTATTTGTACTATGCAACCCGCCCGCACCGCTCCATCCGGGACTGCATACCCATCAGGCGCTGGGGACCGACTCCAAGCGCGGACGCTCTGCTCCGCCACTGTTGTTGCAGCGAAAGCCCCGAAAGGGCCCTCTCGCGGTTCGCGCGGTCTACGGTGGGGCGTTACAGGGGGGAGGTTCGCTGTTTCGCGAGCGTAACCCGCGAGTCCGCCGCGAAAGCTCGCGGTCCGCGCGTCCTGCCGCGCAGGAATCTCGCGTACCGCGGATCCTCTGTGGGTCCTTCGCGGACTGCGAACAACCCACGAGAAGGATCCGCGGACCTCGACCTTCCCCCGCGGAGGATCCGCGGTTCGCGAGATACCCCCACGGAGCGACTCGCAGACCGCGAGCTCTCCCGGCGGACTCGCGGGTTACTCCCGAGAAACCGTCAACCTCCCCCCCGGTAACGCCCCGCCGTAGACCGCGCGAACCGCGAGAGGGCCCTTTCGGGACGATGGCTGCAACATCAGTGCCGGAGCGGAGCGTCCAGGCTTGGAGCCGGTCCCCGGCGCCTGATGGGTATGCAGTCCCGGATGGAGCGGTGCGGGCGGGTTGCATAGTACAAAAAGTGCACGGCGTCCGTCAGCCACCTGGTACAACTAAACAACGGTTTTGAATTAACGGTTTACGGTTTTCGTACATCACTAATTTACCCTATACCAGGTACAATTTTAGAACAGTATTTTATTGTACTTCGAAATAACGGTAAAAAAAAATTAAAGTTTTTTCTCACAGTGTACTCGCTTACGTGTACGTGAGTGATAATATTCCCTCACTTGTAGTACGGGTGTGTGCGAATAAGATTCGCTCCTTTTTGCAGGTGTGCGAATAAGTATTGGCCGACTTAAATTTGCTTACCTACAAGTTTGCGAATTTTTATTCTCGCTTCTACAAGTGATCAAATTTCTCTTAGCACACCGACAAGTGAGTAAATATTTTTCACTCACCGACGAGAGAGCGAATGAATTTAACCATCTGTAAGTGAACGCGACATTCACAAACCTGGTTTTCCAGAGCACCACTGAAAATCTACGAGTCATAATTTCTCGCCCCATACGAGTGAGAATTTGAGGGCAATTTTATTACTCTCTGGAGAGTGAGAATTTTTTTCCTCGCCCTTTATGAGAAAGAATTTTGAGACCTCGCCCAAATAAAGTGAGAATTCGTGCTCAAATTAAGTGAGGTTAAAAAATCCTTACTCAAATAGAGCGAGGCTAAAAAATATCTCGCTCGAAAAGAGTGAGGTTAAAAATTCTCACTCTAATTTAGTATGGAAAAGTGTCCTCTCCCATTTTGAGTGAGAAGTTGGATTCCAGGGTTTGCAGTGACACTTTGAACATCCACCCACTAAACTGTATTTAGTTTCACATAAATAGTCTGTTTAACCTCTAAAACCAGCCCAGACGAACAGGTGCTTGACGGGAACACTCACGAGCGATGTCGAAGTACCGCGCCTCCTCCAGCAGCAGGTCCAGGTCGGAGAAGTTATCCGGGATGAGCAGGCGCGCGTTGCGCATGAAGTTGAGCACGTGCCTGAACATGCCGCCGTCGCGGTCGATGAAGTAGTGCTGCTTGAGCGAGTCCAGCACGATGGGGATGCTGCCGTTGAAGAGCTTCGCCAGCCGCGAGTCCGGGTACCTGCGGGCCGGGGGAATCAGACACACGTTGCAGTCTCACTGCTACTGCTTAAACACACGACGTCTACCCTGCACCCCAAATAGGGAATTCCGCTAGAGGGGAACAGGAACCTAAAAAAAGAAGAGTATGACCGACGGTTCTGTTTCCTCCCGAAATCTGATTGGTCAACGCTGATGTCACTTTCACCGTCAGCCAATGAGCGCACAGGAGGAAACAGAAGTAGCGGGCGTGATTTTCTTCAGAAGGTTCTTGTTTCAGTTTAACGGATTACCCTATCGTTGATTTCTTAATGCAAGAGCTTCTACTCATTTTTTTTTACAACAACTTCATGCTTTTAGGATGCATGAGAATGTTTTACGTAAGAATGTGTTCTGAAGGCCTCACTGTAGCTGACAGCCAAATATACTGTCAGCTTTAATTTGTGTCACGTCGCACTAGAGCAAGAATTTAAGATACATCCTGCAAAAATGAAAAGCTGTAGTTACCATCGCACGGTTGCCTCAGCGTTAAAAATGGTTGATACAGCAATATAGCAATATTTTCGTTCTGTGGCGACACCATAACATTGTTGTCTCAACCATGATTTTATATTATTGTTTCCTAAGGTTGCAACAACTTTCCATTTTTCTAGATGTTATTTCTCACTGAAGCGAGACTAAAAGAGAAGGGGAATGGAGAATTTAAATTAAGCTAGCACTTTCGTCAAAAAAATTTCAAGAACGTGATCGAGAACATACTGTTTCCTGAGTGAGGAATCGGGACCTCGTCTTATTGCGGGAGGGGGGTGGGGGGGTGGGGCACGAGCAGCTGCTCGCAAACTTGTGCGCATTATAGATCCCATTCTGCGAGAGGGACCCACGCGTGCATTGTCCGCACCACGGTCCGCACTGCTGATTAGTTCCGTTTCCGGTTCGGGCTGACCATGTTGGGATTGAACTGTGACAGGGAAGGAGTTGGGGTTGGGGTTGGGGTTGGGGTTGGGGTTGGGGTTGGGGTTGGGGTTGGGGTTGGGGTGGGTTCGCCTGCATTATTGCGACGACCGCGTTCTCTCCGTGCGGTTTATCCCGCCGATGTTATAAATTTATATGCGAAAACTTAATTCTCACTCTGAATTAATTAAATTGAATTTTCTTTAAGTCACGGCTACTGTCGCTTTGAGCTACCGAGAATAAAAATCAGACTCAGTGCGCCACTCTACATTACAGAGGCGTTCACCGCAACGCAAGGGGCGGCCAACTCAAAAAATCAGCGAGCACAGAAATACTCGGAAACGCACGAGAAATACAGGGAAATACTGATACAAAATACACAGAGATAAATTGACATACAATCAAATAATGCAAGCAGGAAAATTCACAAAAATACAAGAAAAACACGCAAAGAGTGCAAAGAAATACGAGAGTTGGCCGCACCCCTCCTCGGTTCACCACGGGTAAAAATTCACCGTGCGCTTCGCAGACCTATACAATTCTAAATCAAAGTGTGTAAATGTCGCACACTTGCAGATGAGCGAGGGTTCATTCGTACACTCGGCCACGCATAAGTGAGAATATTTTAGGAAAATTCACACGTTTGAGTGGTTGAGTGCACGAAAAAATCCTCACACAACTATATGTGCGCGACATCCACACTAGTGAGCTCTTGTGCTTCCATTTACAATCCACTGAGGCTTCCTGTGGAATTCTCTGTCAGGTTTCGCACTTACTTTGTGAGCGTCTCCAGGCTGGAGGTGTAGATGGTGCCGCCGACGTCGATGTGCACGGGTGCCGTGTAGCGCGAGGCGGCCGCCACGCAGGGGATCCCCGTGGCCTTGTAGGAGGCGGGCGGCGCCTGCGCGGCCGGCGGCGAGGGCGAGTGGCTGGACGCCGTGGGGGACACGCTCGGGGACAGCAGCCTGGGGGTATGGTCAATAGTCAGACTCTTAGAACACTGAGAAAAATTATCACATAGGGTACGCATGGTTGCCACAAATATTTCATTTTCATTTTCCCTGAGTTTCCCCTGATTTCCAGACCGTTTTTCCCCAAATTTCCCTGATTTTGAAGCACCGTTCTCCGGGATACTAGATGTAACAAAACACAGTTTTGTTACACCGCGACGCCGCGCCAGTCATCTTTCAAATTTTCCCTGAATGTTTTTTCAAATTCCCTGAGTTTTCACTGATTTCCCCGAGTGTTTTTAAATTCCCTGAGTTTTCCCGGTTTTCCCGGTTTTCCAGAGTTGTGGCAACCATGGTACGGAAAAATTTTCCATGGAAGACGTCGTACAATGACAATTTAAGATCGTTAATGTAAAGCACTCATGTAGATACAAAAGTGACAATTCTTTCAAAAAGAATTCTTGTAAAAATGGTTTGGTAAAGTGAATTTTGTGGAAAACTTGTGAACTCTTCTTTCTTGCATTGCAGACCTTTTTTTCGGGGGAATTATTGGGAATTATCTTAAATTTCTTAAAACTTTATCAATTATTTTCTCCCGATTGTTCTGAACTGCTAGGTAAGTACTGTACACAAAAGCCTTCAGAGGGTTTTCCTTCGTCGCAAATTTTCATTCCGTTAGCGTGGCGACAATGTGGACGCACGATCGCACACAAGTATAAGATCAAACTGAATACACACCAATACACACACACGCACTGGCCACAGCAGTAACACACCACCTATCTCACTCCGGCTACACGATAACCGACATCGCGCACCGGGTGTCTCACTCTGCAAATCTAAGTGTGATACTACATGTCAGTTTAAACTGCTGCGAAACTTTAGTTTCGCAGTTACAACTGCAAAACTCACGAGTTCGTCAGTTTAAACTGCAGAACTCCCGAGTTCGTCAGTTTAAACTGCAAAACTCATGAGTTCGTCAGTTTAAGCCGTGAAACTGTTTTGCAGTTTAAACTGACGAACTCGGGAGTTTTGCAGTTTAAACTGACGAACTCGGGAGTTCTGCAGTTTAAACTGACGAACTCGTGAGTTTTGCAGTTGTAACTGCGAAACTAAAGTTTCGCAGTTTAAACTGACATGTAGTATCACACTTAGATTTGCAGAGCAGAGAACACGCTACAGTGCTGCGGGTCTGCCTACCCTATAGAGGCCACTTGGCCTCTTATTTGTACTGATCGCATCTACAGCTAAACTTACCTCATCTTGATGTGTGCGCTGGACAGCATCGCCCTGCTCGCCGTCAGGTCCTTGGGCTCCTTGCCCTCCATGTCCGAGCCAACCTCACATTTTCTCCTGGAACACACACACACACACACGCACGGGTATAAGTTAACATGATTTTGTAGCGAGAGCAGCGAGGTTGTGTCAGGTCTTCCCTGCCCGCCAGCACCGCGGTTGTAACTACCGCGCGGAGTTGAGCGCCACGGCACCGCCGCCCAGGTCTTGTTGCTCTGCAGCGGGGCGTCGTGTCATGTCACGTGCAGACAGCATGCTGCTGAAGCAGTGGTGAGGTTGGGGGTGCGGGGGAGAGGGTAGCATCACAGGGGTGGGAATCTAATACCGCGAGGCCCCGCGGAGCGCGGTTAGCAAACACTGTCAAAGTTTTGACTGTCATTTGACAATCATCATAATTTGTCACAATTTGTCATAATGAGCTTAAAAAATATTTGTCATTTGCCAATGACGGTAAATTATTCGTCTAAAATCAATCGATTTTGATAATTTACTCGTCAAAAGATAGATGTTTTGTCAAATATCACACAAAAAAATAGTCATATGCAGACAATTTCCTTGTCATACAGTAAAGACAAAAAAAAATTCAACAAGTATGTTGTTACATAAACAGACCATTTGTCATAAACACAACATGAATTAATTGTCACAAAATATGTTGTCAAATGACGAAAACTTTTAACAGTGAAAAACATTCACACCACGAAAATATTTCATGTCAATGGCTATAAAATTCGTGAGGGCGTCAATTATAGAGACAAGCAAAGGGGTTTTAGGACGCGTCTCCGTCATGTATATGATGTGGTTGGAACGTGGAAAAGAAAATAATTGCAGCACAGAGTGGCTGAGGGAAGTGTGGGTCATCCCTAAATAGACGTAATGCAGCCAGTATTCCAGCAATATTGTGTATAAATTCGCATATAATCCGCAACAAAAATCCGAGAAGAGAAAAGAAACATCGAAATTTGAAAGCTATTTTCGACTTTAAGGTTACCGTCACAAATCTATTACAAAATAGTCATCGCAGCTTTTTGAAATCCCTATAATCCTGTGGACGTCTGAAAAAGAAACGGTGGCCCTTTCGGAAAATATCAGATCTGAGCTTTACATTTCCAAATCCTTTCTATCTTACGGTCTTTGCTCAAAATTACTGTAAAAAATAAAACTGAAGGTACCATTTTACATCTCCAACTCTTTCTCTGGCCCCTCCCCTGTGCCACTGTTAAACAAACATCAGTCTGCCCCGACTGCTACCGACGGCAGCCGCTGCTCCCTTATTATTGTAGTTTGAAAAACGTCGGGAGTTAATTAAGAGCCCTGAGCACGGTGAGGACGGCGGGCAAATATGAGCTAACCCGCGTGTGTGTGTGTGGGGGGCTGAGAGGAGCGAGGTGGGAGAGAGAGAGAGTGGGAGAGAGAGAGAGAGTGGGAGAGAGAGAGAGAGAGAGAGAGATGAAGTGGGTGGGGAGGGAGCGAGTGTATGTTCCGTAGGTGCCCGGCTCTTGCTTTCTTAGTTAAGAGCAGTATTTGGTTTCCTTTTGCTCTGCATACAGACCAGCAGCATGGCTCAGCACAGCCGCGGATAACGTGTGCGGCAGTTGGCAGCACTGCTGTCCGCCAGGCGCGGCCGCCAAGCGGCGCGTGTCTGCTTTGTTTTCAGTCTCAATAGGTTGGTACTCGTGTTCTGTCGCGCAATGCGGTACTGCCCCACCCCGCCCCGCCCTCCGCCCGGTCCTGTGCCAACCTAAACAAGCGCTCGTCCATTACGACCTCGTCATTCTGACGCTGTATCTGAGTCCATTTCCGGTCCGGGTCGGGGCCCCTCTGAGTGGCGGCGCTGGCCGGACGGTGCGGTATAGGGTTGGTACGCCCGCGGGCGGGGCGGGTCGGGTCCAGGTCGAGCACGGCGCGCAGTGGGGTTGAGCGCGGGTATGCGGGTGGGCGCCGCGGCGCGGCGCGGCGCGGCGCGGCGGGGCGGGGCGGGGCGGGGCGGGGCGGGGCGGGGCGGGGCGGGGCGGGGCGGGGCGGGGCGGGGCGGGACTATGAATTCGTAAACCCCCAATTAACAAAGGGACTGTTTGCTTTGAAAGATGGCAACGTTTGGGATGTGCGAGGGGCGCGGGCTGCGCGGCCGAGGTGGGTGAGGGTAACGCTCTCTGCCCGGCCCGCCCCGGAGGGGGTCGGCGGACTACACCAGTCGGCCTAGGCGTGGTGGGGCGGGGCGGGGCGGGGCGGGGCGGGAAGGGGCGGCGGGTCGCGGTGGGGTGGTCACTAGCCCTGCACTACAATACACCGCACCCTGCTTAGGGTGTAGGTACGTCTTATCATCCTTTCATTACAATAATTTTATTCAACCTTATTTTTTTTTCGCTTTTTTTTTCTCTTTACTTTGCGTTTTAGCCGTTGAAATGTTGAATCGGTTGAATTCTTCAATACCTCTCTGCGAGACTGACATTTGACTTTCCGCTGGGTACTGCGGTATGAGAGAGCAGCCAGCAGCAGCCCGCAGCGTTCACTGATGGCTTTCCCACGCCCGGCCCAGCCCGGCGCGGCGCGGTCCGGCCCGGTCCAGCCATGAGCCGCCGAGTGCATGGCGTGCACCGCCGGGCCTGGCGGGGCCGGGCGGGCAGCCTATGAGCCGAGGCCGATGCAGAGATCCATTCCGCCGCCTCACCAGCGGCCGAGGCCGATCTCCCCCACCCCCCCTCAGCAAACTGATTCAGAAGAGCGCTCTCCTCTCTCTATCTCTCTCGCACCCATGCGGCGCTCCCCATCAGGACGAGAGAGACGGAGCGAGGAGGTCTCCAGCTGCGGCCCAAGCCGCGTGTGGGCTCGGTTCCAAAGACAGGGCTGCCGACAACGATGCAGAAAATCCTGAAAAATCGGCAATAAGTATCCCAAACACAGCGCATGTGTAAAGGGTGCTGCATCTGCGCCCGCTTTCCACCGCTGAGTTGGTGCTAACTTTTGCCTTTTTTGGAGGGAACACTGATCAGACCACCTGCGTGCACGCAGGTGGGCGTACATGTTGCCTAGAAGACAGGCCCGCTTCACGCCATCATTGTGTCACGGCTACTTTTCGACTACTTTCAGCGGACACCAAACACCCCCGCGCCGGTCCGCGCCGGGGCGTGGCGGGGCGTGGCGGGCTCTGCTTCAGTCTGAGATATGTATCCCGTGCCGTGACGCGTGCTGGCGGGCCGGGCTGGGCCTCCGCGTGGGCAGAGGTATAGGCCCCCCGCTACGAGCGGCACGGGCCACTGACTCGGCTCGCATTGTCCGCCACGCCACGCCACGCCACGCCTTGGCTAGACGGCCGTCCGTCCGCGATGCGTTGTGTTGGGTTGGGTGCAGGCGAGCGGTGACCGCCCCGCCCCGCCCCGCCCCGCCCCGCGCCGCCCTGCCCCGCGCCGCATGTTCCTCGTCTCTCGCGCGTCCACAGATGGCCTGTCCCCACTGGCTGCTCGGTCCAACCACACTCAGCGTGCCGCCCCGCCCCGCCCCGCCCCGCCCACGCGGTTCACCGACGCGCAGCGCGCCACCCACACGTATGCATGCATTGCAGCGCGACACGACGCGACCCCGGCCCGACCTGGTCGAAGAGCCATCATCGCTCTCGCATTCCCACTCTCCAATTCTCTCCCTTTCTCCCCCCCCCTCTCTCTCTCTCTCTCTCTCTCTCTCTCTCTCTCTGTTTCCCTCTCACTTCCCGCTCTATCAATGCCGCCTTTGTCTGGACCGCTCGGCGCTCGGTGCTAGTTTGAATGACGGCTCCGCCTAGTTTCAATAGCCACTGCTTCCACCGCTCGCCTATATCAGCGCACACAGACAACACCTGTTTGCTCTGAACGTTTCGCCTCCATGCTTTGCATTGCGCCCGCCGCACGGCTGTCTCCATCCTTATCGCACCCATAAGGCACCGATATCAATAGCAAAAAAGCGATTAAAAAAAAAGAACGAAGATAAAGAGAGGGGGGGGGGCGGGAACGAGGAATTTCACTCCATTCAAACATGAGACAAATGTAATGATAGTAAAAATTCACACACTTTAATGCCTGCAAGTTTCACAGACGTAGGCCTATGGGTCGTGTGAGTCGCGGTCGCCTCCGCGAGCGCTAACTTTATCGCGTCGGGCTGCGGAGCAGGCGGAGCAGTGCCTGAGTCTGGCTCCGTAACCCGCCCACCTCCTCCTGGGGCCTACAGTCCTGCGGCCCGCGGCCCCACACCTGGCAGCAAACTCCCCCCCCCCCCCCTCCCCCTCGAGGTGAGGTGCATCCGGTGTCCAACGCCAAACTGGTTCCCGGCCGTCCCGGTCCATTTGTCGCCGCCCCGATGTCCTCATGCCGTCCTGCACAGCGCTGCAGACTGATTCCGAAAGAGCGCTCTCCTCGCTCTGTCTCGCGCACGCACGGGGGGCGCCTTATTGGAGTGAGAGGGAAAAGCGAGGAGACCGCTATTCGGAACCAGTCTACTGTGGCTGCGACCTCACCTCCCCCCCCCCTCCCACCACTTCTTCATCCTGCATCCTGCTCGAATATGCTGCAGGTTCCGCGCGAAGTTCTCTGAGGTAGGCAACAGTGGCGGGCGCAGGTGCGTGGCGGGTCTGCCTACCCTCGCTTCCCCAGGCGCCTTCTCTCCGCGTCGCCCGCCCGTCGCATCTCGTGCTCCTGAAGTGCGGCGCGCCCGCGTTACAATGGTTGCATAAAGCAATGTTTGCACTCACTCCTCGTTTTCCTCTCCCCCACCCTGAGGCCGCTACTATACTACGTTCGTTGTCCGGGTTCACGGGCCGGGCCGAGCCGCATATCCCACTTGAGCTACTCAACGTCTTTCCGTGTGCACGCGGTGTTCTCTTTCCTTCGCGACTCACTCTTCTCTTCACTCCTTTTCCGCTCATGCGCAATGCAAACCCCAGTATGTGAACGTCGCACACTACTTGGTGTGTGAATATTAGTTCATGCATCACCTGCACAAGTTAGAGTGCAATTTCTTGTAAAGAAATTGGCACGTGTCTAAGGTCAGGCCTACGACTGTAAAGTCACAAACTTAGAGGCGTGAAACATTTTTCACTGGCGCATCCAGTATTGGACGTAAACTGTTCAGGTATTCGAATGAATAAGGTGCTGGAATCAGAGTTATGTATCCGTACTCGTTTTCCAGGCCCCTCTGGCGGACCGCGGGCCGGCCTGGCCTGAGGCACAGCCGGTGATCATCGTGGGAGAAGTAGATGCGTGGTGTGGTGAGGTCACTCAACACCTTGTCGTGACCACTGTCCGGCGCCCTGGGGGCCCGGGCGGGGCGGGCCGCCCTGGACGCTCTTCGGCTGCCCCGGGGTTGGGTCGGGCTGGTTAGGTTTGCAACACCCGTGGGAATAGGTATACGTACCAGCCCGGCCTGGCTCGGGGCCGCTGGGCGCTGAGCGCGTCAACGCGACGGTCTCGGACACCGTGCTGACCTCCACGGCGCGATGGTGCCAGACACCACGCGACGACGGTCTCGGACATCAACCGAGCCCCACCTCGCTGCGGACTCGGACACCGTGCCGACCTCCATGACGCGACGGTCTCGGACACCGTGCCGACCTCCACGACGCGACGGTCTCGGACACCGTGCTGACGTCCACGATGCGACGGTCTCGGACACGACGCGGAGCTCTCGACGACAGCAGGATGCCGGCAGTGAGGTCCGTTGCGTCATCATGGGCGGCACGGTGAAAGGGCGAGCTGGCGGGGCAGCGGGACCCATCTCTAGGCCAGCAGGCGAGCGCGCAGCGCGCCGAGAGTCTGGGAGAGGCCTGGGGGCTGCTGGAGCCGAGAGAGCCGGGCGGGGCCGCGCCGGCACCGCCCGCCCCGGGGCCCCGAGCGGGGTCCTCCGGGGCCCCCGGCCCGGCCCGACCCTAGTGGGACCACGATGCTGTCGGCAGACACCCACCATTAACGCTCTTTCGCATAATGACGGTTGAGATTCTGCCTGCCTGGCCCGGCACTCTGACCCCAGCGCAGCGCCGTGCACGACGGGCCGCCTACACCGCTCCGCGGCCCCGCCCGGGGCGCTCACGGGCCCGAGCGCGGCCCCCCGCCCCCGCGACCCCCGGGAATTCGTCTCGCAACGCGACCACGTCGCTCAGGCCGACCCCCACAGGGCCCCGCACACGACCTCCGCAGCGCCGCACTCTGCTAGTCCAAAAGTGGACCAATGCTGCTCCTCTGTGCAGATATGAAAGAATTTTCTCTCTCACCAGCAGGAACTGCAAAAGCATACCCCACCTACGAGTGTCATTACTCTTATGCGTTTATACTTTGTGCGTTGGCGGCACGGGGCCTGTCGAACTCGCAGAAGATGAGTCGGAAACAATGAATGGGCAGAAAGTGCCTCCCTCCCGCTCCGACTTGCCGCGCCTCGACTAGGGGGGACAACTCATCGGCCTGAGCCGAGCCGAGCCGAGCCGAGCCGAGCCGAGCCGAGCCGAGCCGAGCCGAGCCGAGCCGAGCCGAGCCGAGCCTGACTTATTAGACTGCTCAACGGCTTTAGGTCGAGCGGCGGGGCGGGGCGGGGCGAGGCTGATGTCCCCCGCCTCTGCACGAGGGCGGCGGCGCCTCGCCATCTCTCGATATCGCGACGGCAACGAACAGGATCAGAGGGGATCTGATTCTCGATGTACGAATAATAAACAAAACGTTGCGCACGCGCACGCGCCGAGCTGCGCCGCGCCTGACGAATTGCAATAAGCGGGCCCCGCCCCGCCCCGCCCCGCCCCGCGCCGTCTGGCGACACGCCCATGAGCCGTCACCACCGCGCCCTCGAGCCATGAGAGGAGGGCCGGGCGCTCCCCTCATGTTGGAGCGGGGTGTTCCCGGGACGGGACTCGACAGCCATTGTCCGCGAGGCCTCCACTTCCTGCTGTCGTCGTGGACGTCCCCACCACGTCGCCCGCCACTGCCGCTCCGCGGGCGCATTTATATGCACGTCCGGGGAGCTCGCTCTGGACCGCAGGGGTACCCTGAGGGGAGGGGTAGCCCACTCTTCGGACAGGCGCACCTCTTTGATTAAAGGGTTGTGTTGTAATCGGAAGGTAAATTAGACCAAACTTTGAAGAAAACAAGAAACCTTTTCTTGCACAAATTCGAAATTTTGCAATTTTAAGATGCTTAAACTACATTTCTGTCGATAAATTATGTGACCCCCACCCACCCGCTAAGCCTCACTGGAGACATGAACGCAGGTGGACGCGAAAGCTCCAACGCGGCGGCGCGGCCCGGCCGGCGGTCCGCTGTCGGGCAGATACTAATTTGACGTGTTCCTCCGTCTGTTTTCTAAATCTGGCTCCGTCGGGACGGGACGACCCTGGCTGCTCCGCTTGGTACACCACGCTACGCCTCGCCGCGGTGCCCGCAGGCGTCTGGCCATCCTCGGCGTGACCTCTGACCCCTCTGGGTCTCGCTCAGGACGAGCCGCCGCCCGCCACCCGCCCCGCCCCGCCCCGCCCCGCCCGTGGCCGCAAGAGGACGTGACGTCCGCACCGCCTCGGAGTAGGGTTCCAAAAGCCGGAAAAAAAACATGAAAAATATGGAAAAAAACGTTTTTTTCGGTTTTTTATTTTTGCAAATTTTCCGAAAAATATGCTTTTTTCGCTTTTTTGTATGAATTGTTGTTTTTTTATGCTATTTGAGCTTTTAGGCACTGGTATTAATAGATAACGTCATAGGTATTAGTTTGGAAATATTTAAAGGAATTTCCCTGTTGTAGAGCCACTGGGCCCTCCGTGCTTCGCGTTAACCGTCTAACTCACGTTTTTGAGGGCAAGATAATATTTTTCCGTTTTTTTCGGGAAAAAACCGTTTTATTTCATGGTTTTTTTTTTCAAAAAAATATTTTTCCCGCTTTTTTAGAACCCTACCTCGGAGGAGGCACAGTGAAATCGTATGCCTCTTTGTCGGGTTTTGCTGGTGATTACACGACAATTAATTCACCCCCTCCAAATTCGAACTCACGTACATTTAACCTCGGAAAATTTGAGCCCAATTGATTCACACTGGAAAAATTCGAACCCATGAACTCACCCTCATTCTCGACCGCGGAGTATCAACTCAAATTCAAAATTTTACTCTAAACTCTTAATCGTTCTGTTTTATCCTAAAATAATAAAAATATGGGTTGCAGAAGGCGATAGAAACCACTAAAGGTGGCCGTACACTCAGCGTGTCCGCCGTGTCCGCCTATGTCCGTTTAACGTTTTAAGACATGGTTTTTGTCCGTACTATCCGTACTATCGTTTAGTTTTTACTCCAAAACACTTTATCGAAAACTATTCAATTATAATGTGCTTCACAGAAAATCATGGTATTTTCACTACTCTGAAAACTCAAGATTACAAACATACCATCCTCTGCTAAAAAAAACAACAACAAGAAATTATACAAATTCCGTCTATACCAAATATTCCAATATATATTTCGACGTTCGGGTGGCGCGGGAGAGCAGACCCGCTGGGGCAGCAGAAGTAGGCCACAGGAACGCCACGTCGGAGCAGTCACCGTGTAAATGCAGAGTAGCCCCCCGAAAGGTCTTGGAGTCTTCTGGCGTCGTCACCTGTCTCTCTTCCTCCGCCTTGATCTCACTGTTGTCCCACCCTCTCTCTCTCTCTCTCTCTCTCTCTCTCTCTCTCTCTCTCTCTCTCTCTCTCTCTCTCTCTCTCTCTCTATTCCTTCGTTTCACTCCCTCTCCCTGAGACCGCGGCATTCGGACTACGTCATCCCAGCCCATCTTCCTCCATCTGCTCGGGGGGCTCGCACGGGCCCCAAATGGGGCTCTGTCGGGGCCCCGGGGCGGGTGTGAGGCAGGCGGGCCGGGTCAGGAGAGACTCAAGAGTCACTCTGCTCCGTACACTCACCATGGCTCGTGCCCCTAGGGTAGGGGCGGACCTCGGGCGGGCCTGACTGCCCGGGGTCGAACCGAGTACTTAGGCCCTGACCGGCCCCGCCCCGCGCCGCCCCGCGCCGGCACGTCAGGAATCTCACTCAAAATTCGCCTCTCGAGAACTTCTCACCAGCGCACCCTCCACAGAACCCAAGCACCAAAGCACCTTCCTTGCCTGCTTGGCCAGCCGGAGATCTCGCTCGCCCTGCTGGAAGCCCAAGAGTGAGAATCTCGCACATTTATGGGGGTGTAGGGCAATGAAAATAGTATAACGCTCTCTCCAGCGAACACTTTTCTTCCAGGCGAGCTGACCTCTAGTTGAACCAGAGTGCAGCGCTACTGTAACGGTCCTTCACGATCCTTTCCACCCATCGCGCTCGTCTTGTTCTCACTTGCTCACTCACTCACTCAATCGCCCGTCCGCCCACCACTCACTCACTCACTCACTCACTCACTCACTCACTCACTCACTCACTCACTCACTCATTCGCTCACTCAATCGCCCGTCCGCCCACTCACTCACTCACTCACTCACTCACTCACTCACTCACTCACTCACTCACTCACTCACTCACTCACTCACTCACTCACTCACTCACTCACTCACTCACGCACTCACTCACTCACTCGCCACTCACTCACTCGCACTTACCTTACCTTTCTCTGTCTGTCTGTCTGTCTGTCTGTCTCTCTCTCTCTCTTTCTCTCTCTCTCTTGCTCACTCTCTCTCTCTTGCTCACTCTCTCTCTCTTGCTCACTCTCTCTCTCTCTCGCTCAATCTCTCTCTCGCTCAATCTCTCTCTCGCTCAATCTCTCTCTCGCTCAATCTCTCTCTCGCTCAATCTCTCTCTGGTTCAATCTCTCTCTCGCTCAATCTCTCTCTCTCTCTGTCTCTCTTTCTCTCTCTCTCACTCTCTCTCTCTCTCTCTCTCTCTCTCTCTCTCTCTCTCTCTCTCTCTCTCTCTCTTTTGTTCTCCTCGTCACTCCTCCGCACCGCAAGCCCGTTTGTCCGGTCGACTGTGCCGCGGACGCCGCTCTGCTCGACGGCCGACAGCCAGTGCCCCACCTCACTAGATGCGCCCCACCCCACCTCAGCCCGCGCAGCGCGCAGCCCGGTAGCGGCCGCACCGGCTCATCAACGCTGAGAACGGCGTTTAATACTTGTTGGCTCCCGGGCGGGGCCCAGCGGGGCCCCTCCTCCGTACCGTGCACTTCCAAAAAACACGACCCGGTTGGTGCCGGAACCCATTTCCCTTTGAGCCCTTGGTACTACATTTGGCATTACACGACACTGCTCTACGAATGTTTTGGGCGCGGGTCGATTTTCAATTTGGGCCAACGTGGGTAGCGATGATGAAGCGAACTGAGTGAGGGAAAACCCGTATGAGGGGTGATTGCAGACCAGCGTGATCATGACGGTTATGCAGCGCTGTTATAACTTTGAGGTGCGACAGGTGTGTGTGTGTGCGCGCGCGGGCACTTGTGAAAAAATTAGCAGGGAAAATGGTTTCTGAATGATCGCCTGCCCCTGCCTTACCCCTTTTTCCTCCTTTGCTCGTTGACGCTTACACACACACACACACACACACACACACACACACACACACACACACACAAACACGCCCCCGCGCGCGAGCGAGCACACGCGAATACGTGCCAAGCATGCTCAGGCGGCGCGTGAGCTCGCCGGGGTATATTGGTCCAATTATTATGTATAAACATGATGATTGTAATAATAAAAGTGATGAATCACTTTTCAGAAGAAGCCGCTGGAGCGGGCGAACGGCGGTAGCAAGAAGACAACCAGTCGAGGGGAGGATCAGTCAAACGAAATGTGTACAATGATTTTTTTATTTTTAATAATTTCTGATTTTTTTGATTTTTGATTTTGATTTTTCTTTTGATTTTTCAAGAGAGGAAAGAAATTGTCCGTAACTTTTACACAAAAAAAATTGTTTTGTTTCCCGTTTTGTTTCTCAGTTTTTGGGTCATTTTTTCTCGATTTTTCGGATTTTTCTGTAACTTTCTACTTGATTTTATTTTTATTTTTTTTTTATTTTAGAGGCATAATCCCATGCGGAATAGAAGAGGATAAGAAGTGCAATAGCCAAAATTCATACCATATTAATTTAAGTCATTGTTGGGTCGTTTTGGACTGCTTTTGGCAAAATTTATAAAATTGCGGAGTGTAAATACAGCGTAATAGACGTAATAGTTGGGTCACATATTTTAAGAGTGTCTGCCCCCTCGGGCGTGGCCCCCACCGCGCCACTGCCTCCCGCGCCATTTCCCGCCGCCGCGCGGCAATCTTGGACTAAGCGGCGCAATGATAGCGACCAGCCGCAGCCGCGTGGGTCTGTTCTATTGACCTTTCCGTGGCGCCTGCCTGGCCGTGCGGCGCACAGCCGAGACCGGGCCGGTTTGACCGCCAGTGACCACCGCCGGCGGTCTGGAGGTGGCGGAGGGCAGGAGAGTGCAGCCCACGGGGCGCGGCAGGCGGGGCAGGCGGGGCAGGCGGGCCCCCCCGGGGAGGCACCAGTGGTTCCCACGCAGTCAGTCCAGATGATTGGAACGGACTCTCGCAACACTGGAAATACCAAAGAAGGCGAATGTCGCGCACTTGTACACTGTGAAAAATATGTACGGAAATTTCCGGTTATTTTTTTTTCCGGCCACTGCCGTACTTGATGGAAACGGAAACGTCCGTTCAGATGTCCGTAGTATATGGTTGTTTCTGCAGTACCGCACGAGAAAAACTAGATCACGGCTTGGAAGGGTTCGTCCCTAACCATCATGGTACGGAACGTTTCCGTCATCGGTTCCGTACTAGGATTCTCATTTCTTACAGTGTAGATGTGTAAATTCCCATTCGTGCGACTTCCTATCAATCGCGACCGAGGCGGGCCCACAACTCATGAATTTAAGAGTACAAGGCTTTCGAAATCATTTGGAAATCTTAAAAAATCACCGAAATCCAATTGAAATCATTGAAATTTCGTGAAATCTTTGAAATCACATGAATTCCCATGAAATCGCCTAGAATTCCCTCGAACTCTCCATAAATTTAGATGAAATCAACTCGAAATTCCTTGAATTCAATTAAAGTCACAGAAAATTCTGCAAAATTAAATTATTTCTAATCGTTTGAATTCGTTTGCATTCACTTGAAATAATTTGAAATCAGCGGAATTTACTTAAAATTAATAGAATTTATTTGAAGTCAGTATAGATTCCACTTGGAAATCAAACAATGCTCTGTTAACTCCTTGCAAAGGGTTTGTTCGCAATGCGAACGATTCGGCTGCTTCGCAAGTCTTGCGAAGGATTTTTGTGCGCAATGCGAAGGAATTCGTTCGCAATGCGAAGCAACCAAAAATCCTTCGCAAGGATTTTACAGTGATGTTAGAAAAGTAGCACCTAAATGAGGCAATTGCATTGCAGTGACCAAAGGCATAACAGTTTATGTTATTTCAAAATCCATCCAATAGAATAAAATTGAGTTTAAAGACATATTTTCGAAATCTACCCAAAATTTAGCTTCAAAAGAGCCTAAATATGATAGGTTTCTGTTCAAAACTGGCATGGATTAGTCACATTTTTTGCACTTCTCTTCCTTGCTTTTTATTTCATGACCGGACATTGTTATTACCCATATTAAGGTAATATTACGTTGATATTACCCATTTTCCATGAATTATGACGTCAGTACTGTAAAATTGGAGTAATATTACCAATAATTCCTGTAATATTCCATATTCTTCCGTACACGGTCAAGCGGAGTTGACGACCCTTTGTGTAAGTGAGCTACGTAGTGTTAAACACTTCAGCGCACACTCCAGTTGAACACTTTTATTACCACTGTGTACAGTGAAATTCATCGTAAGCTTTAAAGAGCAGTCTGGTCTATGCAACACATTGAAACCCCACTGGGAGCTCATAATGAGCAAATTTAAGAAACGTCATCTGCTGATTTTGTTTGTGGTACGCGGCGGCAATCTTGAGGAGTCTTCATTTCTTCTGGCCGATGAAATACCTCGATCATTTCCATTCGTATTACATGAGACCCTTCGAGGGTGTGATATTCTTTGCTTTACTGGATCAGGTTCGCGATCAGGTATTTGCGGAGCGCCCCTGCAAGCTCACTATTCCCGACAAACTGTCTAAGTCCTCGTGCTCTCCCGCCCCGCGATCGTGTTGAGCGGCTATCCTCTCTCGCTTTAGATTGTACCGCGCAAAGTAACGCGCCGCGGCCCCAGTGTTCCGCCGTGCCCCGCCCCGCCACGGCCCCGGGGCACCAGCCCGCCCCACCCCACCCCACCCCACCCCGCCGCACCCCGCGCTCCGGGTTTGGCTTTTGCCATGCCGCCTGTTTGTACAAGCCGATCCATAATTCACTCCTCTATACTTTGCTCGTCAGTGAAATCATGTACCCCCGCTGGGGCCGCCGCGCGCCCGCTCAGGCGCCCCATAGCGGTCTGCGCGGCGCCCCCGCCGCCCCCGCGCCGCCCCCGCGCCGCCCCCGCGCCGCCCCCGCGCCGCCCCCGCGCCGCCCCCGCGCCGCCCCCGAGCCGCCCCCGCGCCGCCCCCGCGCCGCCCCCGCGCCGCCCCCGCGCCGCCCCACCCGGGGGCCCCGGGGGGCCCGGGGGGGCGCGACCCTGGCCGAGCCGAGCCGCGCTGGCGCCGCCGCTGCCGCTGCGTGCGGATTAAATATTGAATGCGTTTACCCCCAGCTCTATTTTGAAAACTTTTCCCCCCAACCACGCTGCTCCGCCCCCGCTCTCCTGGCTGGACCGCCCCGGGGCCTCGACCCGCTCCAAGCGCCCCGCCCCGCCCCGCCCCACCCCGACCCGCCCCGCCCCGTTCCTCCCGGCGCGCAAGCTCCACGCCCCGCACCCGCCGCACCCACCCGGCCGTGTCCGACGTCGAACGAATATAGCGCTACGCTTTTGTTCCCTGTCGTCGTCACTCTTGGCGCGATTTTTCTAAAGTTTTCCTGTTTTATGCCTTTTCTCTCCGCTTCGACAGCAGTAGGGTGGCGGCGCGGGGGCCACGCGCGGAGAAAGGCTTGGTGGGGACCCGTCTGGGCGGGGCCCGTCTCGGGCCCGGGCCCGCCGGCCGCTGGTGGGCCCTGAGCGTGGGCGGGGCGGGGCGGGGCGGGGTGGGGTGGGGTGGGGCGGGGCGGGGCGGGGCGGGGCGGGGCGGGGCGGGGCGGGGCGGGGGCGGGGTGGGGCCGAGAGGCGTCTCACATTCGGACCGGATCGGGGCCACGGGCCATAAGCTCGCGGCTGTACCGCGGTGGCGCAGCCAACACACACGGGAAAAAGAAATGTTGAGTTGAGCGAACTAACGTTTGAGTTGGTTTTGCCCTTACTAACACTTTTTCGTTTGATAACCAAAACATGGTTGTGAGAACGCATGTTTGGATTGCCACAGCGAAACTACTGTTCCAACGAAACCGTTTCACTGTGCCAACTACATTACGCTATGTGACAATCCAAACATACGTTCTCACAACCACGGTTTGAACCAGAAGTTTGGTCTCCAATGACACTTCTTCCATTTTCAAGGACCACGTAACGTATTCAAGGACTGATCTTTTTAAAAAATATCAACTTTTGGTGCATTTTTCCCGTTCCCAAGGACCAGTCCTTCAAAACACTACCAGGAACCAGAAGGTTGCACCGTCCGGGACGCGCGTCCCCTAGGGGACGGTGGGACGCGGTCGCGGTGGGTATATATACGCTGAGAAGTAACGCACGAGTACAGCAGCGTTCACTCGAATGCACTTTTGCTTCCGTTTCACTTTCTTTATGGAACTATTGTGCGTTTTGATTTTACGCGAGACTTTGCGTGCGACCACACGGTGGTCGTTTCTCTCTCGTACTCTCGTAACTTTTAACGTCAGCCCCTCACGTTGTAAACCAAACGCATCGCCCTCACCTGTCCGACCTCACAGCAGCACCGGGGGCCGGGCGGGGCGAGGTGGGGCGGGGCGGGCAGAGCAGGGGCAACACGAAGGAAGTAGGCAAACAAACTAAGAGTAAAGACTGATTTTTTCTAATTTATACTATACTTTTTAGCCTTACAGCAGTGGAGTACAATGCACCCCATCTCTCTCTTTCTCTCTCTCTCTCTCTCTCTCTCTCTCTCTCTCTCTCTCGCTCTCTCTCTACATACACACACACACACACACACACACACACACACACACACACACACACACACAGAGAGAGGGATATTTGTATCGGCGGCACTCACTCGCCCCTCTTTTAAAATGGAGATAATTTATTCACATTGAAAATTTACTGCGCCCGATCGCGCTGAGAATAAGTCATGACCCGATTTTCAAGCGATAGCATGCACTGTTGCGTTGCAGCCTGCTCTCCCTCTCTTCCTTCTCCTTTCTGCTACACACACACACACACACACACGCGCGCGCGCGCGCGCGCGCGCGCGTGCGCGCGCGCGAAACCTGCCCCGCCCAGCCTCGACTGCCGCGGGGGCCACCGGGGTGGTGGGACTCCAGCGGACCCCTGTCTGCAGGCAAGACGACAGCGACCTAATGTTGGTGTGTGAATTTCCCGTTAAATTTCATACTTGTTAGGGACGAGGGAGGGGTAGGAAATTAACACGCCTATACATTGTGTGACATTGACACACTTCGGTTTCCGGTGCTGCACCTGCAGGCATCCGCATGGCTGTGTGGATACAGCAGCAGCGGTACATTTGCTGGCGTCGACAACGAATGATCCCTGGGCCACGTCCTCCCCCAGGGCGGCGCGGGGCGGGGCGGCGCGGGGCGGGGCGGGCGGGCGGGCGGGCGGGCGGTTGGATGCCGCCGTGGGGCTTGCTCAACGGCCTCGACAATACATAATCGAAACGAGCAATCTTCGATATTGGCGTCTGCACTGATATTGAAAGGTCATTTCCCCGCTCAATCAAGTCCGGCCAAACCTGTCCGCGTGTCCCGAGGCGCCCCGGGCCGGCTCGGCCCGGCGGGACGCCATGTCGTCCTGGCCGCGTGTGCGCCCCCTGAGGGGGTCCACCGCCAGGACGGACAGGACCCTGGCCAGGACGCCGACCAACAGGACCCCCGCCGCCCTGCCCCGCCCCGCCCCGCCCCGCTCCGCCCTGCCCCGCCACGCAATGCCCCGCCTCGTAGTGACAGGCAATTGGCCCCTCGGGGGGTGCTGTCCGCCGCGGCCGCGCGGCCGGAGCACCATTCCTGTTTTGTGAGTTATGAGCTACCCGCCCCCCGCTCCGCCACTCGTACTTTCTGCCGCCCTGATCTGCTATAGTCTATCTGCGTGTCCTTGTAGGTCCTTGGCTAGGCGGGTGAGTCCTGGAGAGGCGCCGGCGGCGATGCGGAGAACGAGTGTGTGTGTGTGTGTGTGTGTGTGTGTGTGTGTGTGTGACCTCTACCCAGAGCAAAGCGAGGTCGAGCCGAGGCGAGCAGCGCGCGACGTCGCTTCGCTTCCGTCGCTTTTGGGCCTTGTCTATCTCTCCCCTCTGCCCCAGCCCAACCTTTGAAATGAGACATTCTCTCTTAATTCTCGGCCGACCCACGCACCCCGCCGCCCCACCCCGCACTGTACTCCCTCCGCTGTCATTCCGTTTTCAGCCCCTTTCCGGCGATCCCTTCACCCCCTCCCCGCTGCTAGCTTGGGCTCGCGGCCCCCGCGGCCCCCGGGGCCCCCTCCGGGGCGTGCGCGCCGCGCTCCGCCGCGCCCTCGTGGGGCCAGGCAGAGCGGGGCGGGGCGGGGCGGGGCGGCGGGGCGGGGCGGGGCAGGGCGGGGCAGGGCAGTGCCTTCACTGGGTGTGCGCGCCTCGCTGGCCTGGCCCGGCTGGCCTGGGCTGGGCGCGTTGGCCCGCGGCTACACACTGAGGTGGGGTGGGTGGGTGGGGGTGGGGCGGTGCGGGGCGGGGCGCGGCGTTGGGGCGCCCTGGGGGCTGCGCAGCCAGCGCGAACCAGCCATCCAGCCGGCAGCACCAGGACCGAACCCCGCCGAGCTCTTTCGCACCACAACCCCCGGAGCCAAAGTGTGGAGGTGAGGTATCACTCCCAGAAAGGAGTTGCGCTTGCGCGCAAACACACGCGCGCACACACACACACACACACACGCGAGCGCGTGTGCGCACACATGCAGCGTGAGCGGAGAAAATCATACACATGTAACACCAAACGAGAACTACTAAAGTTATTTTCACGCACGCGATCTGATAAAAACGGAGCCGTCTGTGGTTTGTCTGGTGTCCACACCTGTAATGGGGTGACGGTACTGGTTCTCCAACCCAGCCTTCGCCTCGACTTACCTTCACCAAAATACTAATTTGAGGCGCATTGCCGGGCTGGGCCGGGCCGTGCGGGGCGGGGCGGAGCAGGGGCGTGAGTGAAGAGTAGCCCCCGGGCCCCGAGGCGTGCCCCACCCGCCGGGGACGCCATGACATCACCCCTTTTCTACCCCCACAAAGCCCCCTGCTTTCCCCGTTTTTGTTTTTGTTATCATTATATTGCCGTTTCCAAACTAACTTTCATCCCTCTTCTCGTCATCATCATCATCATCATCACCGTTCTTTTCCGTCTCCCTCTTCACCTTATCCAACTTATTTTTATTTCTCCTCGTCCTCCGAGATCGTCAGGCGCGCGCGAAAGTCCAATTAACTTCCCAAGAAAACGAAAGACAAAATAAGTACTAAAATAAAATAAAGAGATGCAAACGAAAACGACACGCGGCAGGCGTGGACCGGCCGCTGGCCGCAGGTCCGTCGCGCCTCCCTGCGCGTGCCGTCCTCGTCCTGGCTCCTGAAGGCGTTATCGTCCACGCATGCGGGTCGTGGAGGGGGGGGGGGGGGAGTAGACAAGGTGCGGCGCTGTGGGTGTCATCACTATAAGACCGCTCCCCGGAGCGCGCGCGCGAGTGTGTTAGTGCGTGTGTGTGTGCGTGTGCGTGTGTGTGCGTGTGTGTGTGTGTGCGTGCGTGTGTGTGTGCGCGCGCGCGCGCGAAATTCGCACACTAGTATCTTTTTAACCAAGAAACTACGTTAGTCTGCCCCAAGGGTCTCAGAAGTACGTTAGTCTGCCCTGAGGGTCCCAGAAGTACGTTTGTTTGCCCCGAGGGTCGGGAACTACGTTTATTTGCATTGTAGGTATCGATTTCCGTTCGTTCTCGTAAAACGTGTCATTTTTTAGGCACGAAGTAGCCTTATGGTTTTGTCTCAGGATCCGATTTTTCTTTTTTTATTAACACGGCCCCTTACCTAAATCCTGATTTTTCTATAAAATTTTCTTCTTTTAAGAAGTAAAAAAAAAATTTATTTTTTTAAAAAAAAAAGACCGCGCGACCGTGACCAAAAGTTACGGAGGGCCGGAGGCCGGAACTTGAAAGCAGATGATACGTGTGGTAGATGTCTCTACGCGTCGTCGGCCGTCGGCCCGTCGGCCGCAGGGAACCGGAGCGCTGTCGCGCTGGGCTGGGAGGGGGAGGCGCGGGGCAGGAGGGGGCACCGGCCCGGGATGTGGCGTGGAGTAGTCGGGGCGCGAGCCGCGTACGGCGCGACCTTTTCCCCCTGTATAATATTATGCCACACTAGCTGCTCGCTCTGCCGGCTGCTCTCTGCTGGCTGCGCTGCTCTCAGCAGGCTGCTCTCTGCTGGCTGCGCTGCTCTCATGCAGCAGGCTGCTCGCTGTATGACAGTACACATGCAGGCTGATACCTTCGTATCATCTGCGAAAAATACATATATACATCTGGAGGACGAATGTATGGATGTAGATTCTTACGCCTACAAGCGTGTGACGTCCGTCCACATACTTGTGCTTCTGTTGCACGGCCGGGCCTGGCGCCAGCGAGCGCGCGGCCTACCTATCGCCCTCCTTCCTTTAACCCCGAGGTCCGCACTGTCCTGGTTGATGAGACGAGCAAGCCGTTGCCCTCGCGGAGGACGTTGGGAGGACGGCGAGGCCCGCCGGCGGGGACGCGGGGCGGGGTGGGGCGGGGTGGGGCGCGGCGCGGCGGGGCGGGGCGCCGCGGGCGTGCCCCACGGGTGTGCCGCGCCGCGCCGCGCCCAGGCCGGCAGAGCCTGTCGCGAGTGATTCATTGGTCGCCACACTCATTTGCATAACACGACAACAAAACAACCCATGGCCTGCCCTGCCCATTGCCCGGCCGGCCCGGTCTGTACCAGCCCGCGGCGGCGCGGGGCGGGGCGGGGCGGGGCGGGGCGGGGCGGGGCGGGGCGGGGCGGGGCGGGGCGGGGCGGGGCGGGGCATTGTGGGGCGGGGCGGTGCGCTCCGGACAGCCTCTCCCCCCGTATACCGTCGCGTCGCCCGCGTCGCCCCGCGGGCCGCCTGGAGGGCCGGGTCTGATGCGAATAAGGGCGGACGCGCTGTAGGGCCCGAGCCTGTCCAGAAGGCTATTCCCTGCTCAGACGCCACACGTCACTCGTTTTCTTCCCCGAATCGTCTCCGTGCATCTGTTCTCTGATCATCTCACTCACATCCATCCCCACGAAGCGCACTGCGTCAATAATTGTGATTTTCCTCGCAAAGACCGCAAGGCTTAGGAAAGAAAATATTAAAAATATACCTTTTAATGAAGGTAACACCCCAAACTGCCCCTTCCCCTCTTGGCCAACACCTCCTCGCCTCTCCCGCACAGCCAGCCCATAGACTCTTTGCCCACAACTTGGCAAGCGCCTATATCGCGTACACAATTTTAAGTATAAATGAAATCCATGCACTTCTTCAAAATATTAAAAACGCTCCTACACAGTATTTTGTGAGGAATCGAGTAGTGACAAGAAAATTTGATGACAGTCTTAAATGAAAAGGAAGGCAGTTGGCTGATTTTGAGTATGACTATGAACGGTAATTGTCTCGGGAACGAGATTCGTAGAAAAATTATGGACACTGATTCCAATTTTACGATGGCTGATTTCTAATTTTAATTCGTACGAGCTTGAATTTTAAGTGGGTCATACTGGATTACATTTTAACTGGCTTTAAAACTATCTGAACCGTATTAATTTCATTTCAAACTTAAATATGTAAGCTTCGGGACCAATCGTAACTTTGTCTCTTCTTTACTGCGATACACTGTTAGAAATTTTGTCGTAAATTAACGACAGATAAGTCACCAATTTTTATGGCGACTGCAGTCATTTTGAAACGATTTGGTCGTAACCTTCCGATGAAATAATTGTCTCGGGAACGAGATGCGTAGAAAAATTATGGAAACTTTGATTCCAATTTAACCGCGGCTGATTTCTGATTTTAATTCGTACGAGCTTGAATTTTAAGTGGGTCATACTGGATTATATTTTAACTGGCTTTTAAATTATCTAAACCATATTCATTTATTCAAACTTAAATATTGGAACTTCGGGACCAATCGTAACTTTGTCACTTCTTTACTGTGATGCGAGCGAACGTGGTTCCCGACCCGGTCCCAACCCGCACACACGCTCTTTTTTTTTATTTTAACTGGGCTCGGCGCCTGGTCGCCCGCGCTAGAGTCCTCCTAGAGTGACTCCAGGACTCTAGCCCGAGCCCGAGCCCGGCCGCCCGCCCCGCCCGCCCGCCCTTGCAGCCGCACCGCACACACGCTCCTCTCCTATATTGCCTATATATACAGTCTGGGAGGGGTGGGGGGCTGGGGGGATGAGCGCTGCCTGGTGGCTGCTCGCTGTCTTGTATACCAACCTGATCAGGCTGGCGGACTATTTTAACTGGCTGGCTTTTACTGAATACTGGATCAATACGGGGCTTAAAATTTTAACTGGGCTTTACACCGAACGTAAAAGTCAGTCTAATCGACTGCCGAAAAAATACGTTCTATCTCAAGTATAAAATCCTACTTGCCATGTTTTGGGCAAAGTGGGGCTAGTTGGGCAAAGCATTCTCGTCTTCTCTCTCTGCGTCCTTCTCTCCCCCTCTCTCTGTTTCTCTTGTCCTCTTCATCCTCCTCGGTGCCTTACCTCCATGCTTCCGCCCCGGAGCGAAGCCCCGGGCCTCTCCGTATACTCCGTGCCCATGCCCGTCAGAACAAGAGAGAGGAAGAGGAGAGAGCAGAAGAAGAGAGACAGAGAGACAGAAAGAGAGAGAGAGAGAGAGAGAGAGAGAGAGAGAGAGAGAGAGGGGGGGGCAGAGAGCGAGAGAGAGGAGGGGGTATTCGCCTGGGGCACTGAGGCTAGGCTCCGGCGGGCTACGCTATAGCAGCTACGGCTGTGCGCTGGGCAGGCCCAGTACAGGCAGGCCATGCCCCGGGGCCGGCTGGGCTCTCGCCTCGCCCCGCCCCGCCCCGCCCCGCCCCGCCCCGCCCCGCCCCGCCCCGCCCCGCCCCGCCTCGCGACCAGCGCTCTCTCGCCCGGGGCGCTGAGCGAGGCGGGCGGAGCGCAGAGCAGAGCACTGCGGACCCGGATGAATACTGGCCCAGCCCAGCTAGGCAGCCAGCCAGGACCAGGCAGGCGGGCGGGCCGGCGCGGCCCAGAGGTAGCCGCGGGCGCCGCCCCGGGCGGTGCGGGGCAGGAGGGGCGGGGGGAGGGGGGGGCTGCGCCGTGCTCGCCGTGCCGCTCGCACTCGAGGCCCGCGGCGGTGTAGCGCAGCGCCCCGGGCGCTGTGTGCGCCCGGCTCGCCCTCCCCGCGGACGTATCGTATATATATATATATATTTACCACGCCGGAGCACAGCGCGGAGCGCGCGTCGCTCGGGCCGGGGCGGGGCCGGTGGCGGGGCGGGCGTCCTACCCCCGGGCGACGCCCGCGGCCGCGAGCTGGTGGAGTGCAGGGGAGAGGAGGGGGAAGAAGTCTCGAGGAACGATGTGCTCCGCTGCTGCTGCTGCTGCTGCTGCCTTGCCTTGTACCTCTGCCCGGCGCTGCTGGCTGCTGCTGAACCGCAGAGCTGTGATATACGTATCCGCCGAGACCAAACTCACCTGCAACAAGCAGAAGTGAGAAAAACCATCAGAGATTAACTTGAGTTCCTGAAAGCATGTACATGAGCATAGTCAGTCAAAGGAAAAAGTTCGGCTGCGCCCATCAGGGGCCATCGTGAAGAATAAATTAAAAAAAAAAAAAAAACCTTTCTGGCGAAATCAATAGGCTCCCCTAACGGGGGCCTTCAAAAAAACAAAGGCTTTCATTAGTAAGTTATGTCAATGCGATACACAATCAGCACACGCAACAGCAAGTTACTCCTATCTAACAAAGGGAGTGTGAGTGCAACCACTCGGTGTTTCAACTGGTCTCCAGCTGAGAAATGCTGTTTTGTGCACGTGGGCAAAAACGTTATTTTTGCAGCGGAATTCAGAGCAGATGCACTACAGTGCGGGGGGCCGCTAGCCGTCGCCCGTCGCCCGGCCGCCGGGCCGAGTCGGGCGGGTCCGGGCGGAGGAGGGAGAGGATAGGGGTGTAACCGATGCTGATCTAAAAGCTGGTCCGGGCGATTTTATCTCGCGACCAGGTCCGGCCGAGCCGGGCCTTGCCTTCCCTCCCGCCCGCGGCGAGCGGAGCCGGCCTAGCGTAGCGTGGCCTGCCCTCGGGACACCCTCTGCCCTGGACGGCGAGCGTCCGACCAGGACTGTGGCGAGGCTCGGAGGCGTATACACTGGAAAACCACGCGTGCGAATGGCACACGCTGGCAGGCATGCGTATACTTACATTTCCATTCGCACACTTTAACAAGCAAAATTTTGAATTATTTACAGGATTATCACTTAGGTCGTTGTAGAGGGGCACTCAAGTTTCTCATACCGGGATCAGCGAGAATGAAGAATGGCGCCTCTCTCTCTCTCTTTCCCTTCCCTCTCTCGCTCTCTGTCTCTCTGTCTCTCTCTCTCTCTCTCTCTCTCTCTCTCTGTCTCTCCCTCTCTCGCCGGGGCCCCGGGCGTCTTGTCGCCTTGGCGCCGGTCTGCACCACCTGCTGGACGGGGCTGACGGAGGGTGCGGGGCGCGGTGGAGGGGCGGACCCCACGTGCCAAGCACATATGCGTCACTCACGAGCACACGTCAGCATATACGCGTGTCGCTCACTCACGCGCTCAGGTGGCGGAGTCCGTGTCGTGCCGAAGAGTGATATTTGGTCGATACTTGGCTGTGTATAGCTAGTAGAACGCAGATAGCGACCAAATATCGGCCTAAATAACTGCCGTACAGTGTTGCCAGAACGTTTGGCAAAAAACAAAAACGTGAAATACACCTGAGTGCAGGACCTGCACTGCAGGTGGCAGTATCTCCGCCCGCCTACTAGGCAACTCCTCTGCACTCGTGCACAGATGTTGCCTGGTAGGCAGGCGGAGATACAGTCCCGTTACGCAAAGCTGTATTGCGCGGATTTTTCCCTAACTTTCTGGAAACACTGACCCGGCCGGCAGCTGACTGCAGGATCTATACGATTACAATACAAATGTGACCAGCGGCGGCGCAGTGAAGCAGTTGCCTACCGGCTCACCGGAGGCAGCTTGCCGCAGCTCAGCCCAGAGTCAGAATGGAGCTTCGTGCGGCGCCCCGCCGGCCCCGCCGGACCTGGGGATGAGATGAGTTGGAGAGGCAGGAGTACCGCGGTCCCTCCCCAGACGCCTCTCTCGCGCCTCAGTACTTTGTCGCCCTCATGGTGTTAGGTAAATGATTACGGGCTCTATATTGAAGATTCGGGCTCAGGTAGATATTGCACTGCATTGCAACGGTGGTTCTTTGTCACAATTCTTAGCTCTCTCTTACCCTCGGTGTGTCGGCCTGTCCGGCCGCCGTGCTGCCACCGCGACGTCCAAACTGCATCCGCCGAGTGTCGCGACCGCTCGGCACTTCGAGGCCTCGCCCTGCGCACACCGCACAGGCGGGGCCCAGAAGTGCTGGGCTAGCGACGCACATCAGGGGCGGTATGAACACCACGTTTCGCGATTGTCGCATATTCGTCAGCGGTTGTATTGGAACATTTTTGGAGAGTGTCACAATCCAACAAATGGGGCCCTGCCATCCCCAACGTAGGGCACCGCCATAGGTGCGACAAGGACGGAGGTGCAGGCAGGAGCACTTTTCGGGCGGATGTCGTGCCTCTGCCTAACCTAGGTGTGGACCCAGGTGTCCCGAACACAGGTCCGGGTGGGGCTTCATGTCGGTACGGGTTGATGAGTTACTCTCCGGCACAGCGAGCAGCGTGCGCAGCCAGCAGCGACTCCCCACCCCCACACAACACACGCCTCCGAGCTATCCCCCTCTCTCCCGCGCTCTTCCCCATCCCTTCGTGCCCCCCTCTCTCTATCTCTATCTCTATCTCTATCTCTATCTCTATCTCTATCTCTCTCTCTCTCTCTCTCTCTCTCTCTCTCTATCTATCTCTATCTCTATCTCTATCTCTATCTCTATCTCTATCTCTATCTCTCTCTCTCTATCTCTATCTCTATCTCTATCTCTATCTCTATCTCTATCTCTATCTCTATCTCTCTCTATCTCTCTCTCTCTCTCTCTCTCTCTCTCTCTCTCTCTCTCTCTCTCTCTCTCTCTCTCTCTCCCTCCCTCCCTCCAGCTCTGCGGCCGCGCCGTCCGAGCCGAGGCCCACACCTTTCGCCTCCGAGGCAAACCGTTTCCTGCGCTTCCCTCCTCCTCCCTCCTCCTCCACCCCTACCCCCGCACGCCGTTTTGCCCGCGGGGCGTGGAGAGTTGAAGGGGAGGAGGTGGAAGGATAGGTCTGTGAGGACCCAGCCCGGCCCAGCCCGGCCCCGCGGGCCCCGGGGGCAACAGTGACAAGCAGGTACTGCGGCGGACCCCGCCCCGCCCGGGCCCGGCCCGGGTCGGGTGGGCCCCGGGGGAACGACCAGACCGAAAGTGGGGTTAACTTTTTTTTTTCGAAACAAAAATTACCTTTCATGATCCTGATACGGCGGCTTCTATACCCGCGCCGAGACTCGGCTGGTTTCTCTAAAATAACAAAGATTCATATGTTTATATGTTATTTTTTTTGCCAAATTTTGGACTCTGTGCGGCCGAAAGTGCAATGACCACAAGGTCCCACGACGGCTGCAAGCACTGCGATAACTCCAATAAGCTGATATTTTAAGCACCGGTCGCCCAGCTCAGACCGACATTGCGCCAGCGGGCCTGGCCTGCTGGGCCTGCTGCACGCGGTCGTTGGCGTCCTTGCAGCTCATTGCCGCGCGTTTGTAAAACGAGAGCGCCCCGCCCCGCCCCGCCCCGCCCCGCCCCGCCCCGCCCCGCCCCGCCCCGCCGTTTTTGCCGCGAGCCATACCGACCACCACAGCCTTGCAGCGCGCAGCCGGCTGCTCCACGCCGGGGTGGGGCCGGGCCGGGCCGGGGCCCCTCTTGGTCGCGCGGCTGCGCCCATTGGCCCCGCCGTGCCCCGCCGTGCCCCGCCGCCAATCAGCGCGAGCTTCATAAATCAGCCGACTGCCGGCTTCGGCCCTGCTTCGGCCGCCGCCTGGGCCGCCTGGGCCGCCTGCAGCGCAGCCAGCCACCTGAGCTCGGCCCAGCACGGCGTCAGCACGGCCAGAGGTGCTGCAATCCACGCGCCACTCAGGCCCGGGCCCGGGTTCGAATCCCCTTCGGGCACCCCGCGTTCTGAACAGGACACCGCATATCTCTCTCTCTCTCTCTCTCTCTCTCTCTCTCTCTCTCTCTCTCTCTCTCTCTCTCTCCCTCTCCCTCCCTCCCCCCCCCCACACACACACCCACAGGGAGCTGGTCTCCCTTCCGCTACAGCGCGTCCCCAGTCCGGCGGCGGCGGGCGGGACCCTTGTCGGGGCGTGGCGTCGCGCTGCGCTGCCCTGCTGTGGTCTCTCCCCTCGCCCTTCAGGTGGCCGACATTATAGGGATCGCGCAATTTGCCTTACCTTCTCACTGTAAATCGAGGAGTGAGATTTCTCGCTCTCAGGAGAGCGGGATTGGTGGCCCAAATTTTATCGCTCCTTGGGAGGGATATTATTTTTAATATCACTCCTTTTGAGTCGTTTCGATGACTCGAAACGAGCGATATATCAAGTGATCTCGCTCGATTTGAGTGAGGCTTATCACTCCAAATGAGCGATATAGAATTTCCTCACTCCTTTAGGGCGACGTTATATGCCTCGCTCAGTTGCAGTCAGAAACATGATTTTCAGATTTACAGTGCTAGGCGGCTATCGAGAGGGAGACGCCCCCCCCCCTCCCCGCCATCCCCGTTAAAACGCGCCTGGCTCCTCGGATATAGTCTGCTGCGCCGCCCTGCCAACGGGCGCTCCGCTGTCTGTCAGGCTCCCGAGGCGGGTAGGGCGCCGCACGGGGGCTGGTGCCGCTGGCGCCGCTGGCGGAGCCTCCGCCGCCCGCCGGCCTGGCTGGTGTGGTGTAACTCTCATGTACGCCCCGAGCGCTTTACAACTGTGTCCCGGCCCCGCCCGGCCCCGCCCGGTCCCGCGGGCTCAGAGCAGCCTGCTGCACACCGAGAGCCCCGGCCAGTCCAGTCAGCCTCATACAGCCCACACAAGGTTATTGCTCATTGGGCCAGCAGCAATAAGGCGATTCCGAACACCGTTTTGTAGTGCCTCTCTTGCACCTTATGACCGTGCCCCGAGAGCGACGAAACGAGGTTGCGGAATCAGCCTGCAGCACGGCCGCCCTGCGCTGCGCCGGCCCCGGGGGCCCGGGGGTGCGAGCCGCAGCGCCCCGCCGGCTCCATCGCAGCGGCCAGGGGAGGCCGAGAGAGACTGGGAAGGGACATGGTGGGTCCACAGGTTGAAGCAGTGCTGCCAGAAAAGTAGGCAAAACCCGCCGAACACACAGCTGTGTGGAGCGGGCGGTATTCACGCCTGCGTACTAGGCAATATCTACACACGTGTGCAGAGCAGTGTTGCCAGAAAGCTAGGCAAAATTCGGCTAAATACACTTGTGTGCAACGGGCCTGTATCTCCGCCTGCCTACTAGGCAACAACTGCACACGCGTGCTTGCTGTTTGCCTAGTAGGCAGGCGGAAATGCTGCCCGCAACACACGGGTGTATTTAGCCGAATTTTGCCTAGCTTTTCTGGCAACACTGGTGCAGAGGAATGGCCTAGCAGGCAGGCGCGAATACCGCCCGCTCCACACAGCTGTGTGATGGGCGGGTTTTGCCTACTTTTCTGGCAGCACTGGGCTGAAGCGCACTTCTGTGCGTCGTTCCCTCTTCCCGCTAATTCATTACCCTGCCGTCTGATTCAGACGATCGCTTTCGCGCCGCCCTTTCCCCTTTTGTCACACTGTCATTCCCAACATAGGGTACCGCCATATAGGTGCGACGAGGACGGAGGTACAAAAAAAAAGCCATCTTCGGAATCAGACGGCTGCTTGAAACTGAAAACTTCCTATCTTTTACCCCCCCCCCCTCTCTCTCTCTCTCTCTCTCTCTCCGCCAGCCATCACGCAGCATCAGCTGCTCCTCAGAAAATTTACTATTTTGTTATAAGTAGAGATGAGATCCACCAAAGTTGTTAACTATCAAGTAAATTAATTATTTCCGGACGATAGGAGTGAAGAAGTTTATCTTTTTACCGTCAGCACAAGGAGTGCAGAAGAGTTGTAGTTTCCCAAGTGTTAATGTGAGGTTATGGTCGACACCGCTCTGCCTGCTGCTGCTATTGTGAATTATTGGCACGGCGCTGTCTGTCATTAACAGTATAAACAAGCAGTAGCAGAAAACGGCAGAAAATGAGTGAAACCTGCCAAGCTTGTAAATTAGAGGTGCAGACAGATGGTGCACTATGTATCAACGGATGTAAACTGCATTTTGGATCATGCTCTGGAATATCAGAAACCTCTTGGAGGAAAGCGGATCGGTCCACTTGGAAATGTGCTGTATGTCGCAAAGAAAAACAAACTAGCAGTAACGATAAACCAATAACTGCAGAAGAGATGAGGAAATTCATGATGTCCATTGAATTAAAGCTCAAACCCATTCAGCAATTAGAAACCATCAACAATTCTGTACAAGAGCTGAAAACAAGTGTGCAATTCATGAGTGAGAGGTATGATGAGATGCTGGTAAAATGTGAAGAACAAGAAAAAACTGTGAGAGACCTGAAAGTTAAAGTAGAAGATAACAATAAAACCATACAAAACTTACGAGAAAGATTAAGGGAAAGTGAGCAATACGCCAGAAACAGAAATATTGAGATCAGTGGGCTGGAAGAGGTTGAAGGTGAAGACCTTATGAAGATCATGGGAAACATTGCAGAAAAACTTGATGTTGAACTGGATGAAAATTATGACATTGATATTATTCATAGAGTGAAATCAAGAAATAAGGAAGAGCCGTCAAAAGTTATTGTTCAGTTTAGCATGAGGAAAACAAGGGATCAGTGGCTTAGAAGAAAGAAGAATATTGAAATTAAAAGCAGTGAAGTAACTCGTGGCTATGCAAATACAAAGGTATACCTAAACAACCACCTAACCCCTGAATGGAAACAACTTATGTGGAAAGCAAAACAATATGGAAGACCGAAAGGTTATAATGTGATCTGGTACAGCAGTGGAAAAATATTTGCTAAGAAGAACAAGGTTGACAAGAATTTCATATCTATTGAAAATGAAGAGGACTTCACCAAAATGATATAATGCTGTGATAACTGTACTAGTCATCTAAATATATATTACTCAAATGGCTGTGAACACGGAATCCACTCTTAAAGAATTTATCTGCTCTGTATCTGATAAATATAATAAATATCTGAAGATGGTCCATTTAAATGCCCAATCTCTTAACAATGTGTCTCACTTCTCTGAATTCTGTGATTTATTTGTAAATAGTAATATAGATGTAATTGTGGTTAGTGAAACATTTTTCACTGATGATAGTACGATGGAGGTGCCAGGCTACAATATATTTTATGTTAACAGGAAGAATAAGAGGGGAGGTGGAGTGGCAATATATACCAGGGAAGGAATCAAGGCTAAAACTATTTGCAAATCTGAAGGCGAAAACTTGCATCCTGAGTTTGTAATGGTGGAGATAGTTATTGAGTCTGAAAAACTACTGCTGATGGGTATGTACAGACCACCAAAAGTAGGACATCTGGATAATGCTATGAAAGAACTGTACAAACATATGAGTGAGTACAAGTACACTGTTATATGTGGGGATCTGAATGCAAGGTTTGGTAGCCAGTCAGCAGAAACAAGAATCCTAGAAAATATGCTGGAAGCATGTAATCTTGAACCTATACCTTTTAATCCAACTTATCATATAAAGAACTGCGACTCAACTCTTGATGTGATTGCGACTAACTGCAACAAAAACTTAGTGACATATTTTGAGCAGCAGCCTGCATCGGGTTTCTCAAACCATGACTTAATAGCATGTGTGTTAAATTTAAAAAGACCTAAGCCACAACAGAAAAGTATCACTTTCAGAGAAATGAAACATTTTGACTGTGAAAAATTTAATGAAGATGTGAAGAACCTCGATTGGAGTGAACTTTATAACTGTACTGATATCAATGAAAAGATGTTCACCTTTAATAGTAAAATGATCCACACAATCAACAATCATGCACCACTGAAAACCATCAGAATTAAAAATAACGACCAACCTTGGATGAATGGTAGTATACATGAGTTAATAAGTATCAGAGATAAGACAAGAAAAAAGTTTCTCAAAAGTAAGAAAGAAGAACACCTGGAAGAGTTCAGAAAATTAAGAAACAAAACTAAGCAAGAAATAAGGAATGCCAAAATGAAATACTATCATGATTTATTCAATAATAACAAAAGTATGAAAGAGATGTGGAAAACTATTAAATCTTTAGGAAACAATAAACAAAGAAACACCAGCTGTGATCAAAACATTGAAGCAGATGACTTGAACAAGTACTACAGAGATGTAGGAGAGCCAAAAGACACAGAGCTTTGTAATAGAGCCACTAAAAAATATTTAGAGAAGCAAAGACCCAAGCATGACGCCTTCTATTTCAGATATATTTTGCCCCAAGATATAAAAGTTGCAATTAACAGCATTACATCATCAGCTATTGGACCGGATAATATACCCATTAAGTTTATAAAGTGGGCATTAAACCCCTTGCTGCCTGTATTGGAACACCTGTTTAATTACTGCTTACAATCAAGTGTACATCCTATAATTTGGAAAATGGCAAACATTAGACCATTACCAAAAGTTCAAGAACCAAGAGAACTTAAAGATTTCAGACCAGTTAGTATTATAAGCTGCCTTGGAAAGACACTTGAAAAATTAGTACATAAGCAAATTATTGAATATCTGAACAGCTATAAAATAATGTCTGAAATGCAATCCGGTTTCAGAGAACACTGCAGCACAAACACTGCTCTCATAAAAGTTGTTGATGATGTAAGGAAAGCGATTGATGAAAGGCAAGTAACAGTGGCAGCATTATTAGATTTGAGTAAGGCTTTTGACTGTGTCAATCACTCACTTCTGGTGGCTAAACTTAGGTCAATTGGATTCTCGGACTCAGTACTTTTGTGGATGCAAAACTATCTTGGTGATAGATTCCAGCGGGTATCAATAAGTGACACCAGGCGCTCAGACTGGGAGAAGATACTCTATGGTGTGCCCCAAGGAAGTGCCCTTGGGCCGTTATTGTTCTCCATCTACATAAATGATTTGTCTTTGGTATTAAGCAGTAGTAAGATTCATCTCTATGCTGATGACATTCAGCTATATATTCATTCCAAAATTGAAAACTTGGATGCAGCGATTGGCCTAATTAACAATGATATTAATAGTACTGTAAAATACTTGATGGAGCACTGTCTGTATGTTAACCCTGCTAAGACTCAACCTATTATTATTGGCTCTAATAGATATATAAATGAAATAAAATTGGACAAAATTCCTAGGATAAAAATAAATAATCAAGAGGTTGACTACTGCACCACTGTAAAAAATCTTGGCATGATAATAGACAATACATTATCATGGAAGGAGCAAGTATATGGCACAGTGAAGAGAGTCTTTGCCTCCCTGGCACAAATCAGAAGAAATATAGACCTAATGCCTCAAAACATAAGAAAGAAAGTTGTCCAATCTCTAATAATGCCTATACTGGAATATGGACTTTGTGTAATGACTGATATCAGTAAAGAAAATTTGAGCATCATTCAAAGAGCCCAGAATAGTTGTGTTAGATTTATATTTAATGCTAGGGCTGATGAGCATGTCACACCGCTCTTTTTAAAATTGGGGTGGCTGAAAATGGTTGACAGGCAGACACTTTTCTTGGCAAGCCTGGTCTGGAAAGTAATTAAGTTGAAAGCACCCAGTTATCTTTATGAAATGTTTACCTTCACTACAGATGAGAGCACAAGATGTTATAGAAATAAAACCATCCTCAGAATCCCAATACACAGAACTGCTACTTATGACAATTCATTTTGTGTGCAGGCAACAAGAATTTTTAATCAACTCAATGTAAACATCTATTTAAATTATAGAACCAATATGTCACTTAAGAGAGATATAATTAAAATAAAACTAGAAGGCTACTGTCAAGCTACATCTACCGTACTCTAAAACCTCTGTAATTATGAGTTGTCTTCTATAACTATTAATGTTATTTTTTTTCTCTTTGTACTCCTATAACAGCTGTCATGTGATAACTTTCTCCATAATAATTATTATTATTATTATTATTTCTTTTTTTTTCCTATTGTACTGTTACTGGTATTAATTAAACCTATGTAATGTGAGAGAGCAGACTGCTCACTGTAGTGGGGCTTTTTAGCCCTTTTGTTAGTGGTCTAAAATAAAATAATTTCAATTTCAATTTCAATTTCAATTTCTCTCTCTCTCTCTCTCTCTCCCCCTCTCGTTGTCTCTCCCTCTGTCTGATATGTGAATAAGGCAATGCGGAGGGCGTCCGTCGCAGTTCTGATCAAGCTCGGGCTGTCTACCGCGCTAACGGGGCTAACGTGCCTTGGCGCGGCAGC